>PVKB01000505.1:40469-407643 GCA_004027205.1 Ctenodactylus gundi | reverse complement strand
CATTCTCTCACTCTCTCTGTGACCTTTTATATCAGAAATCTCCAACCCCTGGAGCCACAGACCAATACCATCTATTTGGAATGAATATTTTTCTCCATTTCACAAAGGAGAAAGCCTTCGGGATGTAGAAAGAAGGAAGCCACCATCTTTCAAAAGTTTTTGAAAGATGAGCCTGAGGTAGAAAAACATTTTCTTAAGAGACATTGAGCATACCTGAAAAATCTAATACATTACCTTCAACTTTTAAATGTTTGGTCACCCCAAAACTCAATTAAGGGAGTGAAAAGACAAACTTCTTCACAGGAGAAGATACTTGCAGCCCACATCCGGCAAAAAGCTCATATCCACAGTGATTTTAGCAATTGGGGAAAAAAAGACAAGACCTAAGAAGATTTTTCCAAAGAAAAAATTCAAATAGCTAATAACAATATGAAAAGACCCTTGAGCTTATGGGTAAGGAGAGAAATGAAAAATAAAATCCCTATAAAGTGGAATAGCACGCACAAGGGGTTGGTAAAAAAATAAAATAAAATAAAATAAAAACTGAGGCATTGTCTCCTTGTGGCTCATGCTAGGCTCACTCTGTGTAAGCCATGCTGTCCTCAAACTTACAGTTTTCCTGCCTCAGCCTCCTGGGCGCTAGGATTACAGGTATCTGCCTCCACACATAAACAGCAAAAAAGTAAAATGTGGCAATAGCAAGTGTTGACAGGGACATAAAGCGATGAGGACTCTCATTGGGGAGGGAGTGTAAATTGGTACAAACATTTTATAAAATAGTTTGCCATTATTTACTAAAGTTGAGGAAATATGCATCCTCTGACTCAGTATTTCTACTTCCAAGTACATACCCTAAAATTTGAGGCGATATGTATCCCAGGAGACAAATCATAATGTTCATGGTGGCTCAGCTAAGTGTCAATTTGCAACAGAATGGAGAAATACACCAAGTCATGTGAGAGAACAACACACCACAAAGGGAAGGAGCCAGCGGCAGTTCCGGGCCCTATGTGAATGAGCCTCGGAGGGGGGGACCCCGACCCAAGGAGCGAAACACACCGAAATGCCCACAGTAGGATTCCAGGTGCAGTGAGTTCAAACGACGGGTGAAATTAAGGCCTGTGGTTTAGGCATGCTGATGTCAACAGCGGAACTATACAATAAAGCAAGAATATGGTCAAAACTCAAGGTCATGGCTAATCCCAGCAGGGAGAGAAAGGCATGCTGGGTGATCCAGCTGCTGGCAACATTCTACATCTCGCCTTGGGTAAAGTGAAGTGGGTGTTTGCTTTAAAATGGTTTGTTACACAATACACAGAATCTGCTCTTTTCTCTGTTTACAAATCATCCCAAAAATTTAAAAAAGTAGCAAACAAAGCAAATCAAGAACGAATGTCCTGAGATGTGTACATTTGAAAGGGGGTCTCTGTGGCTGGGGAACCAAGGGGACTTTGTATACAGAAGTCCGAGGGGACTTTTTCTGCAGGTGCACAGAAGCCACTGCACTCCAGACCAGCATGCCAAAAGCAATCACCCCCGCCCTGCCCCGTGGGGTTTACATTCCAGAAAGGGAAACAGGCAGGAACCAAATAAGCATGCTGTGTGTGCTCCAATTACCGGCAGCAATAACGGCCTGGCGGGTAGAGCGCGGGCCTCCTCTGTGCGTGTGGGAGGGCACATCTGAGCCGAGATCTGACCTTCAGCTTGGGTTGGTTAGCAATGGAGGATGGAAGTCTCGCTGACCCCCATCCCCAGCACCAAGAGGCCTCGGGGTCATGTGCGGAGAACCAGTGAGGAAGAAGCCTGACCTAAGTGGCAGGGAGAGGTGGGAAGGAGTGTGGAGTTGGGTTTGGGAGGATGACTGGGAGTTTACCAGACAAAAATTATGAAAATCTTTGAGAACTAAGAACTCTATGTCTTGCTTACATATGCCCAAGTACATAGATATGCCCAGTAAGTACATGCTGATGTCTCCTCAAAAGCGTTAAATTAAGGCCAGAGAATAAAAGATATGAAAATATAAAATGGAAGCCACTGTCCTTGAACTCAGCGAACTGAGGAACAGCAGGTCCTGGGAGTGGGAGAGTTTCCTTCACGGCGGAAACTCTGTCTCATCCGCCAGCAGCCTGCTGGTCCAGAGAAGTCACCACCAGAGGGAGAAGGCCGCCAGAAAGGGCCACTCCACAGACAAGCCATCTGCCTGGGGACAAGGCCAGCACTGCCTGCTCCTCGTCACCACAAACCTGGTTTCCACTGCCTCGGCCACACCCCACCCCAAGCCCAGGGTCCCATGAGGGTGACAGCAGCCGGGCCCAGGGCGCTGGAGCCAGATGCAATCAGAGTGGGCAGCCACGGCTGCGGTGGCTTCGGAATCTGGTTGTTAGTGGGCGGCTGAGGGAGCCGCGCTGTCTCCCCTGTGTTTATTTGGCTCCATTCAAGGGCTGGAAACACGATCTCCGTGGGGACCGGGCCCTGGGAGCCCCTGCTGGCCTCTGGCTTCTCAGAGCTGCTCGGAGGCCATCCTGTCATTTGGGGAAACTGAGGCCAGAATGCAAGAGAAGGGTCTTGATTAATGATAAACCGGGCAAGGGCAGCCCCTGCTAGGAGGAGTTTCTGAAGCTCCTGGCACTGGACCAAGTTCACCACGTTGCACACACCTGCAAGGCAAGGAGTAGGGTCTCGTTTAATAGCCGGGGAAACCGGCCTTCAGAGAGGGCCAGCGATTTACTCAGAGTCCCACAGAGTTGGAGCTGCAATGGAGTGCAGATCCACCCGACCCCAAAGCCAGCGTCCCTAACCACCATGCCCCGAGGGCAGAGCTCCCTAGCTGGCCTGAAGGTCTCTACCACAGGGAACATCTCTTCTGCTCTGGAGTTGGGGACATCTGTCCTCACCTAGCCTGACAACCTTCCCACCATGAGCCTTGCCCACCGAGGACCGTCCAAGCCCCCTTCCTCCTGCCCTGCCACCCACCTGGACTTTGGGTTTAGAAGCCGAAGCGCCTTTACCAAACAGGCCAGAGAAAGTAAGGATGGAGTCTCACCTGTTACCCTGGGAACCCCCAGCCTGGCACAGCACAGCTCCTGGCACAGAGCAGGAAAGGAAAAGGCTCCAGCATGGATGGGCACCTCACACAGGTAGCAGCGTCATAGCAGGAAAAGCCAAGTCTGATGCTGACAGCTGTGTGGCCCTGGGCAAGTAGCACAACCTCTCTGAGCCCAGAGCCCCTCTCTGCAAAATAGGATATAACTGAATCCTGATTTCTCCTAGCATGCGCTCCCTAAATATGTCTGGGATTTAAACTTTGTCCTTTTTGTTTTTTGGCTTTTGACTTCATTTTTCAGAATCTTTCTTCTAGCAGTGTGCTACCAGTTTCCAGGGAGCAGGAACCCTGTTCTTATTGCCAAGATGCCTCGTGCAGTACTAGGAATGCAGCAGCGGGTGATTTAGAACTCCCATGTTGATCCGAAACCTTCCCTTGCCCTCACTCGTCGGTCCACCGTCCTGGGGATTTCACTCAGTCTTGTTAAACTTGTTTACAGCCTCAGGCCAAATTCCTAGCAGGGCAGACAAGGGGACCCAAGTGATTGATTTATCTTTGAACCAAGTGTCCAGCCCAGATCCCTCTCCTGGTAATTCCAGCCCGTTTTCCCACGCGGGGTCTTGAGGGATGGAAGGGCTGCTCCTTTCCCTCTGGGGCCCAAGCAGGAAGAGCGCCCCCCTAGCCCAGGAGTCTCCCCACCACCTTTCCTCCCGACTGTTGCCCAGACTGCTTTCCGTTCCTTTGATGTAGTAACACTTCCAGGGCTGGCTGTTCCCCACCAGGCCTTTTAGGGCCATGCTCTGAGCCTCCCCTGCAGGGGAATTCCCAGGAACCAAGGCAGCAGCTTCCAAGACCCTCCTGCACAGGAAGGGGCGTGGCCCAGGCCCCCGCTGTGGGTAAATGGAGGGAGATAGAGTCCCCAGCTCACACTGGTGACCCAGCACACTCCCGATTCCTCTTCTACTGTTTTCCAGGCCCCAGGCCCACCTGCGGGGCTCTTGTTTCACTCCTCCCGACGCAGGGTCCTTTCAACGGGTCCCAGGGAGCAGAAGACTCAGGCTGTCGGCAGAATACTGTCAGGGGCCCAGCGACCACCGAGTCTCCAGTGTTTCCTTATCGCTTTCCTCCTGGTCAGGTCTGTGCCCTGATCTCAGGGCAAACTGTTCCTGTGTTCCCTCAGCAGCAGGGCCTTGGTGAAGAATGAAATCAGGGTCAGCTCAGTGTGCCTACACATGTGCACATGCTCACACGCACCCTTAAGGGCAGCACAGAAGCCCTGTGGGTCTGCCAGCACCTCCTGACCTCAAACCCTAAGATCCAGGCCTGGAAACAAACCAGTAACTCCCACAGGCCTCCCCAAGGCCTAAAACAGAGTCACTGAGGTAATCCCAGAGCACGGAGCCGTGGGGGCTCCTGCCCCATGTAGAAGTCTTCTTGCATTTTCTCGAGTGATGGGGAGCTCCTTACCTAACCAGACATCTCACTCCTGAGGAAGATGATGCTGGAGGCTGCCTGGAAAAGCCCGTTATGGGGTCAGAGGACCCAAGCGCAAACCCAGGTCCCAGGGCGTGCAACCCTAGGTGAGTCACTTCACTCTTCTGAGCTTGTTTCCGCACCTGTGTGATGGGGATTAGGATGGCAAACTGAACTCAACCTGGGTGACTTTGTGACTTAGAAAGATACTGTCTTGAAATAAAAAGAGCTGGAGGCAGAGCTCTACACAAGGGCCCTGGGGTCCATTCCCAGTATCCACCCCCAGAAGATGCCTTAGGAAACTGGAGCCCTGGTTCTGCAAACCAGACAAGAACACACATAAAATCCTGCCTGCAGCCGCAGCCTTCCTGCCCCCGGAGCTCCTGGAGCACAGTTACTGTCGCCATGTCAGGTACCAGCTCAGGAGTGGGTGCGTGAGGCTGGCCCAGTGCCTTCGATGGATGACACTAACCTTCACAAGGGCTTCAGAGAGAAACCCTGACACTACGCCAGTGTCACCGATGAGGAAGCGCATACCTGGACACGTGTGCATCACTTGCTAAGACCACACAATGCGGAGACTTGAACTCAGCTTCCCTCAATGGAAAGTGATCTACTGTAGGCACAGTCTCCACCAACCTAACATAGAAATGCTGGTCACCAATATGTCACACTGAGATACATTCCCAGAGCTCTTCTTTTTTTTTAAGGGTTTCATGAAGTCTCTAAACTACCTACGCTGGGTTCGAACTTGAAATCCTCCTGCCTTGGCCTCCCAAAGCACTGCAATTACAAGCATGTGTACCAGGCCCAAGTAACTCACCTCTCTCTCTCTCTCTCTGTCTCTCTCTCCTTCTAAGCCTCCTTTCTTCCCTTACCACAGTGGCAGGCCATCCTTAGTCTTAGCACGTCTACTTACTCCCAGGACTTCTCCCAATCCCACCACACAAGACCTTCCCAGGAACCATCCCACCTTTGCCAGGCAGCAGGCCTCTGAGAGGCTTTGCTGGGAGCCCTTGGCCTGAATCTGGAGTTTTCTAGACTCAGCTAAGTGTAGTAAATTAGCAAAAGAATATTCTTCCTCAGACTAAGTAGCAATGAGTGCTTTTTTTTTTTTCCTAATAATGCTCCTATAATATAAAAGCTGACAGGCCTTAGAAATGACCTTCTCAAACCAGGAGGACGCGTGGCGTCTCTGGCTTCCCAAGACCAAAAGCCCAGAACACGCCAACCTCAGCATTGTAGCAACCAGAAATGCCCCTCCACATTTCCAAAGCCTCTGTCTGTGTCAACACACTCATGCACAGACCCCACATGCACGTGCATATGTGCACATGTACCCACGTGCATACACACACATGCACACAATCAATCCTCTTCGTGTAAGTGGGCTCATGAGGTCCAGAGGGGCCGACAGCTCTCCCTGAGGCTACACAGCTAGGGAGGCTGAAACCCAGACTGGAGATTAGGGCAGAGCCCTCCCTGCATGGAGGCTGGAATCTTGAAGACAGATCCTCCCACGCTCCCTATTTCCGCGCACCCGACGCCCTGCATCCCCGAGCAAGCCCCAGCAAGAGCCGGGCAGGTTCCGGCAGAGAGACCCTCAACCTCTTTTGTTCGGAGGCCTAAAGGACTCTGCCTGGACCCCGAAACCAGAAATGTCCATGAAGGTGAGATCAGCACGGAGCCTGCCTAGAGGACCCTGAGCCACCCAGACTTCCCTTGGCAGCTCTTGGAATTCTCCCGAGAGCCAGGACCCCTCGGGCAGGAGGAATCCTCCTGTCGGGTGCCCAAGGATGGCAGTCCAGGGACAGAGGGATGATTTGCAGAAACCAAAAGCCAAAAGCCCCCCAAGCACATACCTTCCAGATGTGAGGGCCAGGAGGCTGAGCATGCAGCCCCAGGCTCGCCCCACGGCACGGCAGCAGGGAGGGAGACCTGAGCTTTGACGAGCAGAGAGAAGGGTCTGAGTTTGGGCCACACCTCGGTCGCCTCTGAGGATGAACTTGCAGGTGATTATGCGGGGTGCACATGCTCCCAGACAAGGAGACAGAGGCTCGGAGAAGCCGGCCCGCCGCTTGCTGGCTCCTGACATGCGATCTGACGACTCAGACCTCAGTTTTACCTTCTGGATTGGGGAGAAGGTACAGCCTGCCTCTTGGATTATTCCAGAGGCTCAGTGAGGCACAGTGAGTAGCCCAGTACCTGGCTCTCAGTGGGTGCAGAAATGAAACTCTGGGCCAGGTGTCGTGGTGCATGTCTGTAATCCCAGCACTCTGGGAGGCTGAGACAGGAAGATCACAGGTTCAAATCCAGCCTGGCCAATTTAGGGACTTAGTGACATGTTGTCTCAAAGTATGTGGGGTGTAGCTCAGTGTGAAGGCCCTGGTTTTAATCCCTAGTATCACAGGAAGGAAGGAAGGAAGGAAGGAAGGAAGGAAGGAAGGAAGGAAGGAAGGAAGGAAGGAAGGACAGACGGGAGGGAGGGAGGGAGGGAGGGAGGGAAGGAAGGATGGAAAGAAAGAAGAAAAAGAAGGAAAGAGAGAGGGAGGAGAGAGAAAGAAAGGGCCTACCCCACTCCAGGCTCGTCAAGACCTCTCCATGTTCCAGAGAGCACCTGAGACAGGTATTGACTGGACCATAGGTCAGCTCTCCTGGCCCATTTCTGGCCTCAGTAAAACGGTTTGGGGAAGGTCGATAATTCCAGACTCTGCCCTCCTCTCTCTTCCCTGACACAGGCCTCCTGAGCTTCCCCAGTCCCCAGCGTCCCGGATTCCAGGACACGAGCCAAGCTCTCTTTGGTGGTCTCATTAAGGCCCAGGGAAGGAGGTGGCTGCTCCCTGTCCCTGCCCTCTGAAAGCTGTCTTCAAAGACATTCCTGGCAAATGTCCCCTCCTCCCCAGCTTGGTGGTGGCCTATCCAGGGCACAGCATATTCTGCAGTTTCCTCTGTGAACTCTGCGGTCATGACCCAGCTCGGCCACTCAGGAACCGAGACCTATTGTGTATTGATTATCTCATGGGCCAAACTGGATGAAGGTGTCAACTTCCCCTCTGTGCGGCCAGCAGGACAGGGAGGGAAAGACACAGAAGAGAGCTGGCCTTATCATGGGGAAAGCATCTTTATGGTAGCAAGTGACAGGATTTTAAATTCCTCTATTTATTTTTTAATTTTGGTCCCAGGGCCCACAGGCTAAGCACACCCTCTACTCTGAGTGACACCCCAACCCCACTAAATCTTCCTTAAGTCAATAAAATAATATATATGAATCATAGAGAATTCAAAGCAGAAAGGAAAAAATAGTGAAATGTGCCATAATTCCACCTCCAGAGACAAAAGCTGCAAACATAAAGTTTTGTTTCCTGTCTAATTATATAGTAGAATTTTTTTTTTTTTTTTTTTTGAGACAGGGTCTTACTCTGTTAATCCAAGCTGATCCTGAAATCACTATGTGGCCTTGAACTCACAGTAATCCTCCCGCCTCAGCCTCCTTAGTGCTGGGATTACAGGTGTGCACCACCATGCCCAGCAACAGGATTATTAGTAATGATACTCTGTGCCTTTGTTTCCTGCCTTGCCCCCCAACTCCTCTGCTCCCCCATCTGCACTGTGGGGTGGAGATGTAATCCACACAGCACAAAGGTCACCATTGTCGAGTGCGCGATTCAGCGGCCCTTGGTGTGCTCACTAGCCATGCTCACTGCTGTCATACCAGAACGTTCCCAGCATCCTCAGAAGAGACCCCAGTTCATTCCTAGTCCCAGTTCTGACTGCCCGCCACCCCCTGGCGATCTCGGATCCACTTTCTGCCTCATGGCTTCACCTTCATGGATAGATAGTATAAATGCAACGACACAGTATGTGCCCATTTACGGCTGGATTCTTGCACAGTTAACATAATATTTTGAGGACTATCCGTGAATCAATCCATTCTGTGTGTATATATGGTTTTAGGGACTGAACCCAGCCAGGGTCTCTGCACTGAGCTATATCTCCAGGCCTTTTTTAAAGTGTTTTTGAGACAAGGTCTCACTAAATTGCCAAGTGGCTCAGGCTGACCTTGAACTAAGTTGACTTGAGTGGCTCAGGCTGACCTTGAACCTACCTTAAAAGAATGCTGAGATTACAAGTGTGTGCCGCCAGGCCCAGCGACTTCATCATGACTAAATATCCTATTATGATGCTTAAGTTGGTTCTATGCGTTCCCACTTACGTACAAGGCTGCTGCGATAGATGAGGCACAAGTTTTTCTGCGCTTGTTTCCACTTCTCTTGGAAATATGCCTAGGGAGAGACTGCAGGGCTTTCCCCTACGGGTGGTATTTTGAGGCGCTGCGCAGTGCTTTTCTCCACAGCAGCCACAGTTTTACATCCCTACCAGCACGGTGTGAAGACCCCGCTTTCTCCACGTCCTCGCCAGTGCTGATTGTTTTCCTGCCCATGCTGGCTTAGACCCCCTCGGCTCATGTGATCCTCCTGCCTCAGCCGCCTGTAGCTAGCACGACAGGCATGAACCATCACACCCAAATTAACTCACTGTTACATACAAGCCTTTGTACCTTCAACAAGGCCTGGAGGCATAATTCTGTAATCCCAGCACTCTGGGAGGCTGAGGCAGTGGGATAGCAAGTTTGAGCTCAGCCTGTGCAATTTAGCAATTTAGTGATACCCCATCTCAAAATTTTAAAAAATGAAAAGGGATAGGGATGTAGCTCAGTGCAAAGGCCCTGGGTTCAATCCTCAATAGCACATAAAATGCCTTTGTACGTG
Source organism: Ctenodactylus gundi (assembly GCA_004027205.1). Lineage (NCBI taxonomy): Eukaryota > Metazoa > Chordata > Mammalia > Rodentia > Ctenodactylidae > Ctenodactylus > Ctenodactylus gundi. The sequence continues at coordinate 398,358 of PVKB01000505.1, read as the reverse complement.
GTAACTGTCTCTGATTCAGCAGTTCAGAGTTAACGTTCATTCTTTCTTTGTTCAGTAGCTGTCACCCTGCTTGGGCCCCCCTCGTGCTAAAGCATTGCAGAGTTCTGGACAAAGCAGAACAGATCTGCCCCTGGAAGGGGCAGTGTGCTGACTTACTCTGAGTCTGCCGTGTAACAGTCAGGAAACACACATTGTCATTCATGGGGGACTGAGGGGACCACAGGGACTCTCAGACTCACAGCCAGCCCGTCAGGGGTATAGGAGGTCCCAGAGCTTCTGACTGGCATCTAAGTGGGGGCAGTGAGCCCTCAGCCCCTAGGGTCTGCGTTAACCCCAGGGAATGCGGCCAGAATTGTGCTGTGGGCACTCAGTTGGAGAATCAGAGACCTGGTATCCGTGCCGCTTAGGACCACTCATGCTGGCACGTGCCTGTCATCTCAGCACTCAGGAGGCTGAGGCAGGAAAATTGCCATGAGTGTGAGGCCAACCTGGGCTACACAGTGAGCTAAAAGTCAGCCTAGACCACAAAGTGATACCCTGTCTTAAATTTAAAAAAAAAAAAAAAAAAAAAGCTATTTAATCCCTGGTCTGTCCTAGAGGAGGGGCTCCCCAACCAATCAAGTGGCACACTGGGGTGGTACACGGCGTGTATGTTGAGAAGCCGGCACGCACGTAGGGAAGCACAGAGAAACAGTGGGGCTGCGAAGCCATGAGCTCGCGGGGCCAAGGGGAGGCCACCGGAGGCAGAGCTCAGGAGCCAGATGGGGGAGGCACAGCTGGCCACAGCGCAGGTGGAGGAAGAGGCGGGCAGGGGTGGAAAGCGCCACCGGGTGAGCACTGGGCCAGGCTGGGAGGTCGGCCGCCCCGCCTGGCTGAGCTGCCTGGCGATTCCGGCCTCATTGCCTCCTGCATTCTGCCCGCTGGGAGTGAGCTGGCGGCTTCACTGAGCCTTACACACGCCTCACTTTCCGGGTGTGGGCCCAGCCTGGTTCAAGCACCCCAGACCCCTTCACAGAGGGAACCTGGAAGTGGGAGGAAGGAAACCCTGGTCAAAGAGGGTGGGCAGCCCCTGAGAACAGGGCTGCAGGCCTCACAGCAGGCCCGAGCACAAGCAGCCCAGTCACGGCAGGACCCTGAGCAGATGCTGGGCTCTCTCAGGACCTCGGTTTCCCCCATTACAGAAACAGGCAATTTCTGTGTCCCATCCTACGATGATTAATCAGTAAATCTGTGATGTGAGAGGCAAAAAACATCTTTTTAAAAAAAGCTAAAAACTTAAGTAGGCCAACAGATATTGTCGTTCAAGAAACACAACGTCAAACATTTAAGAAAATTAAGTTTTGTTTTTAAAATTTGAAATAAAATAGTTCGTACAACCAGGAGATTTGTAATTGAGGGAGTTAAAAGGGGCTGGCAAATGTCCCCCTCTATTCTGAGAGGATTCCTGCCCCTTTACAGCCCGAACAGCCCCAGACTTAAATCCCCCAACATTCCAAAGCCCTGAAGGAGGCCAAGATTCTAGTTCTGCAGATAAGACTCCAAAGGTTCAAAAACTATCACGATGTCAAGGCGTCTAAAACCCCTGAAGTTCTAAAATTTCCCAGATTCTCAGACTTACACGAGCCTGAACTTTGAAAATCCTCAAATCCCCAAATCCCCACCAGGAGCCTAGAAGCTTGGAAGGGCAAGGCCGTCCTTACCTTAGCCAGCTCAGCCCTGGCTCGGGCTCCTGGGGGGCTAGAAGGGGAAGTGCTTCTGGGCTCAGAGCAGACCCCATGACAAGGACCACAGTTGAGCAGAGTGAGTCAGGCTCTAACTCCTCCCCATGGTCCTCAGGCCCCACTGTTTTCCATCCCTGGAAGGGGTGAGATGGCTCTACTCCTCTTGGAAGGGGTTGTTAGTTGTTCTTGGGGCCCTGGACCTCACCCCAATAGATAGTTGTCATCTATTCTCAGGCCGTCTGCTCTCAGGAAGCGTATGCAGACCTGGACTCACACCGCCAGCCGTGGGGGCTCTGGGAAGGATGTTAGCAACGCAGTGACGTGGCTGGGTTGGATGCCCTCTGGGGGCTCCTCACCTCACCACCTACCCCCAGGTCCCATCCCAAAGTACTGGCCATCAGCGCCCACCTCAGGAGAACCTGGGAGGCTGCAGTCTGCAGCAAGTCAGGCTGTCCCCAAGGTGGCTCCCAGCACGGCTTCTGATGTGCTGGACAGGCAGATCTGTCTGCCTACTCAGAGGCCCCACCCACTCTCCATGGGTAGACTCCAGCCTAGCGCAGCCCTGGTCCTGCTGCCCCCATAAACTGGTCCCCTGCTTCTCTAATGTGATCCCCATGAGACGGCCACACCTTGCATCTCAGGGAGAGAGTAAAGATAGCAAGACTGCCACTCCAAGTCAGAAGCCCTTTGGTGGAGAGGTGCCATGTTGACAAGGGAAAGGAGAGGGGACTTTAGAGGGGACACAAACTCAGAGCCCAAATTTAACTCACATCCCCTGCCTGCGAGCTATGAAAACATTATTTCTTCCACCAAAAAAAAAAGGAGTTTTAGTTTCTCACTCGGTTGCTAAAGGATACATCTGGTACCCACCCTGTCTCTCAAGGCCACTCTGCATAGCCCCCATCCCATGTGTCTCCCCCACAGCAGTGCAGGGTGGGGGCAGGGCACCGACACACGTGGTGGACAGCCAGAGGCTGGGTTTTGATACAAGCACTAGCCCCGGGTCCCAGCATCCCCTGGCTCCCTGGCTCCATTCATGGGAATATTTTTAGCCCAGGACTGCCTTCCTGTGGTCTGGGCGGGGGTGGCCCCGCCATGTGTCACGTCTGAATGATCAGGGACTTATTCTGCCCAGGAAATGAGTGCATAGGGACCAGCTGCTACATCCAGGGAAGAGGAAGAAGTTCAGTAGAACAGGAAGCTGGAACCTGCTACCTGCCCCACTAAGGGATGCCACAGCATGTGCAGATGACAGGAATAATCACGAGGCAGAGAACTGCCAGGCACCGTCTGCAGGCTTCACAGGCACTGACTTACCTCATCCTTATCACAAAGGAGAAATTATTATCATCTCTCCTTTACAGATGAGAAAACCAAGGCTGGAACAGTTCATTTCACGTGGCCTCTGACGACCTGGTCACTTGGAATCTGGACCATGGACAGACAGTCATCTGTTTTAAGTAGCCCTCTTGTCTCAGGTCCCACAGAGGTCTCTGGGATTGCAGATGGCATGAGCCCTACCCTTCTGGAGAGGTGAGAACGTTGTGACTCAGAAAAAGGGCAAGTTTGCAGAGCCCAAGGCCCTCACACTGAGCTGCACACCAGCTCATGTTTATTTTTATTTTGAGATAGCATCTCACTCGATTGCCACATTGCCAAGGCTGGGCTTGAACCCCTATCCTCCTGCCTCAGACTCCCTGAGAGCTGCAGTTACAAGCCGACACGGCCAGGACTTGCAGAAGTCCTAACGTAGAGCTGCAGGTGCTGGGATCAGCTGCTGGGGGACTAACTGGAGGGAGATTCCCCAGTGATGTCTTGCCTGTGTCTGTTCAGGCTTCAGAGTCCCAGCAGAAGGGAGTCTGGCAGAAAGAGGAAGAGGAGACAAGGCCTGTCCATCCTCCAAGTGAGGGGACAGGGAAGCAGAAGGAGCAGCAGAGCACAGGACTGGCCTGGCCATGCCTCTCTGGATGACCTGGGGCCAATCTGTGCCCCATCCCCACCTTAGGGCCTCAGTTTCCTGAGTGTAGAGGAGGCACAGGGCTCTTTCACGCTCACCCTGCCTAGATTTTCTGTGGCTTGATTAAGGCAGGATCCCTTCAGGCACTGAAAATCTTCACAGCATCCCTTCCATCAACACCAGCATTCACACAAACACACATACATGCACGCACTCAGGAAGCCCCCGCAGCCTGGCTCCTGTGCTCACCACGAGAGTAGCTACCATGACGGAAGCTGTGTCATTTGGTCCACGGGTGACTTTCCTCAATCCTGAACCCCAGTTGCAAATATCCTGTCCAGAAAACTGTGACTGGTCCAAATGGCCTACAGTGGCCCGTGGGCTGGATCCTGTGCTGTGCGTCATAAGCTGGGGGGATGAGGGACTACGGCTTCTCCAAAAACAGGATGTGGGCAAGGAGGAAAGCAAGGCATCTGTACTGCAGAGACAAAACAAGTCCACCTAGAATGTAAATCAGGTACCTGGAAGAATGTGCCTGCCTGTCGTCCTCACTTCTCCAGAAAGCTACTGAGAAGCAGCTGGCAGTGAGCTGAAAATTTAAAAGACCCCGCCCCACATACCAGCATGGTAATAAATGTCAGAAGCCCACGCTCTCAGCTCATCAGGAACCTTCTCGTTTGCCACTCACTGGCTCTTACAACGCACACAGTCCTAACCCACAGGGATCCCTGGCCTTTCACCAGAAGGCATGGTGACGGCGCAGTGGTAAGAAACAACAGACACCTTGTGAGCGAGAGCGCCTCAAAAGCATAAAAATAGAAGCAGAGCAAAAACTTTCAAAAGCAGACAGAGGGATTTCACAGCTTGGGCAACATCCACTGCCCCAGCCCAGTGACCGCATCGCTCAGGGATCCCTAAAGTCCTCAATGTATGTAATAGAGTTGACAGTTACAGTGGCAAGCCTGGGACGTTAGAAAGGAGTAAAATCATGCTTGCTAAATTTCCTTTGAGATGGTATAAATGGTAACACATTGGGAAAGATTTCTAGTTTCTAAAACAAAAAGGAAAGGGTTTAAGTTTTGAACCGAGGGACGAGACCTCGTCTGGAAAATGTTTCCTTGTGGAATCACGCTATAAATGATGTATGACTCTGTGAGGGTTTGCAAGGCACTCCAACAAAAATAATAAATGGCACAATTTTGAAACCAAACTCTGTAACTAGCAGCTAGAATTTCATCATTGGAAGAACAAGATGCTTCAACAGTGACTTCAGTTGGATCGAGGACTTCAGGGATCCTGCCAACGGCAGATGATTTTCAGGAGCGGCGCCCAGCCCACCACATAATTCCACCTTCTTGTCTCCAGCAAGACCCTCACACTTGGTTATGGAGTGGGGAGTTATGGAGTAGCTGTAGGGTGTTCAAACCTGACACCTGGGGGAGAGACGGGGGTTGGGGGGAGTTCATAGTCTTTGGAACTATGACTTCCAAAAGTTACACATATCAAAATCACTTGGAAGCTCATTAAAAACTTCCAGAGGTCTGGTAGAGGAATCAAGAGTGGGTTTTAAGCGCATTCTGAAAGTGGCACTGGGGTTCATGAACTCCGGATTGAGAATCACTGGTTTCCCCCGTTTTGCAGATGGAGAAATCAAGGCACAGAGAGAAACAGAGGAAAGAGCTCAAAGTCATGCAGTGAGTCAAAGCTGAACTGGACTCTGGCCGGTGCAGGCCTCTCTCCACCACATTCCGCCTGCCCACAAACGGCCTCCTGGGGTGAAACATTCCAAGGCACCATGTAACAGGAAGGGAAACATCACCAGTGCCCTTGCCCATGTTTGAGGGCCCATTGTGACTGTGGGTTCCTCCAGACACGGCCCACAGCTCTCAGGCAGTCCAAATCCATGCACCCGTTTTTTCCAGATGGATTGGGGACGGGATTACAAAAGCCAGCATTTATTTTTATTCCCCCAAGAAAATAAATCAGCAGTTTTGCTCCAAGCAAAATGGTCAGAGGAAGCACTGTTCCTAGCCAGCTGGAGGTCTGGGACATGTTCCAACCCACCAAAGCCCCTCCAGGGCTGCCTGAACATTCTAAAGGTGTCTGACATGAAGTCAGCGCCTCAGACAATGTATCATTTGGGTTTTGGTCTCCAGAACCCTCTTCACTCACGGCAGCGGGCCATGCTCAAGAGATGGAGGTTACTGTCCTCCTAGGGATGAAGAAATTTCCACCAGGTTCTCCTGTTACCCCCTCACCTCTGACTTCTAAAAAGGGATGGTGGTAGACTATATCATTACCGCTAGGTTCTACCAGCATCAAGGGACGGCTGCTAAACCTCCCATGATGCCCAGAACAGCTCCCCAAACAAAACCCCTCAACCCAAATGTCAGTAGCATTGATACTGAAAAAGACTGAACTGTAAATTTGTTGTCATGGATGTTGGGAGTCTGAGTGCAAATTCAGATTTTTATCTCTGAATGCTGTGTGAGTTTGGGTAAGGCTGCACCCTCTCTGGACCTCAGACCCCCGTCTGTAAAGGAGGAGACGGGAGAGGCTTGTCTCTTAGGGCCTCTGCAGGGACTCTCGGGAGTCCAGGAAGCCTGAGACAATAAGGCTTACGCCTCAGATGTGGCTGTCACAGGGGAGACTACCCCCCACTCCCGCCTCGTGTAAAGGGGAAACAATCAGCTCTTGTGAGCCCCTCCCCCAGACTTCAATATCTGGAACTCCTGCTCCACCAGGAACGGAAAAACCATTATCTGCACATGACATCACTTTACAAAAATGCGGGCGGGTAATTGCCAAACAGAACTCCAGGGAAGAGGCTGGAAGAAAGGAGAAGCGTGCCAGCCACCAGCTGCACAGCACCAGCACCGCCACACGCCTCAGAGCAGCCTCGAGTAAGTGACACCACCCCTCTACACCTCGGTCCTCCCAGCTCCCCGAGAGTCGGCGCCTGGGCATGGCTCGCCAGGAGCCCTTCCCGCTCGGGTGACCCAGTATCCTGAGTCCGAGGTGAGGCCTCGGAGGCCTCTGTGCTGCAAGCGCACCCAGGAGTGGGCGCCGGGCAGAAAGGAAGCGGCCACCTGCCCCCTGATGCCCATGGAGCCCTGATGCCACACCCCTCCTCCTAGAGGGCTGGTTGCGAGGCCCACCCACCTGTCCGGTTTCTTCTTGGTCTAGAGTTGGGAAAGCGTTCTGACTCGGCATAGTCCTGGCCAACAGCCACAGACGGGGACAGGCCCACAATGCCTGTCTTCCCAATCTGGGCTCTCGGAAGGCAGGGGGACATGAAGCCCGGCTGCCACATGCAGGGAGGACCCAGGCCACCCTAGAAGGAACCTTGGGATGATCACCAAGAGCTCCAGATCTGGTCTTTCCTCTAGAAAATGAGCTGTTTGGTCCAGAGCGAGCCTGTGGAGTCCCTTTTAAGTTCTAGGATCTGGTGGCCCCCACAGCAGATAAGAATACATGGCAGAGCCTCTTGTAGGAGCAGAACTGAGAGAGCAGGTGTCTTAGCAGGATAGTTCCCTCCCCTGCCTTCATTCCCATTGAGAACAGTCACGAAATGGAAGGAGAGGGCAGCAGATTGGCTGTGGCCACGCTCTGAGGGAGGAGCTGGCACCGTGACCAAAGGTCACCCCTCACCTTCACTCACTGCGCTGTGCCTCAGAGGCGCTCTTTCTTAGTGACTGGATCCTTGAGACTGCTGGTCATTCCTTCTTGACCGTTCTGGTACCTGGGCTCCTCCTGTTTCTTCAGGCCTGACGGGGTTACGGCTTCCTGCTCTTGCTGGTCTCTGGTGTGGCGCAAGGCCCAGTGGGAGCCTTTAACCCTGCGGCCACATCTCAGCAAAATGTTCCCCTCCTCACTTCTCCAAAGATGATTGGCAGGGGGCCAGCAAGTGTATGGAAAGACACTGAACATTGCTAATCATGACAGAAATGCAAATAGGAACCATGATGAGGTAGCTCTCGTATCCGTCAGGACGGCTACCAACACCGGAAAACAGCAAGTGTTGGTGAGGACATGAAGACATGGGAATGCCTGGATGCTGCAGGGTGGAGAGGGTGTAAGGTGCAGCCGCCAGGGAAAGCCGGGTGGACTTTCCTCCAACTATTGTTATACAAATAGAATCACCACGAGACCCAACAATCTCACTTCTGGTTATATGCCCCCAAAATGGAAGGCACCCCACACACACGCTGTGTCCACAGCAGTGTCGTTTACAATAGCAAGAGGTAGTAGCAGCCTAGATGCCCACCCACAGATAAATGGAAAATTTATTATTCAGCCTTAAAGGGGAAGGAAACCCTGTCACACACTTCAGGGGTGATCCTTAAGGACATCACACTACGTGAACTAGGCCAATCACAAAAAGACAAACACTGTGTGATTCCACTTATATAAATCCCCAAAGTCAGAGATCTAATTATAACATGGTCACTAGGGCTTTATGGGTTTTGGGGGTACTGGGGTTCGTCTGTTTTGCAGTATTGAGGACTGAACACGAGGTCTTTGCTCTGAGCTACAATCCCAACCTTTTACTTGTTTGTTATTTATTTGAGTCACTAAGTTGCCCAGGCTTGGCTAGAACTTGCGATTCTCCTGCCTCAGCCTCCCAGAGTGCTGGGATTACAGGCCTGTGCCAATAGGCCCCGCGAGGAGTGCAGCTGTCAACAGAATATGGAGTCTCTGTTGTGCAGCATAGAGCACGTTCTGGAGATAACAGTGTAACTCTATAGAAATGTACGCTTAAGATAACTAAGGTTAAAACAACTCATCAAATTATATATTTCAAGCATGTACAATTTAGTGCATGTCAATTAAATCTCAGGGAAGCTGTTTGAGTATTTTTTTTTAAGTTTCCTCAGAAAACCAGTGGTTCCCAAACATGTCTACATAAGAGAATTTTCTGGGAATCTTAAAAATCCCCTAGCAGAAGCCACACCCAGAGCAAATGAACCATAACCCCTCGGGGCAGGACAACGGCTCAGGGAGTTTTTGACACTCCCCAGGTGACCATGTTCTGCACCACAAGTTGATCCCGAAAAATTACGTCCTCCAACTGGGCCGTGTGCTCCTTGTCAGGGGTCCACGGAACCAGCGACCTCCCAGACCTACAGTGAGCGCAGGAGGGAGCAGCGAGCACCAGAGGACTTAGCACAGCTCCTGACAGTCAGCGCTTCCTCAGTGAAATGTATCAGGGGCAGGTGGGGAGGACGGCAGGAACGCTGCAATGCCAGGGGCTGCTGCCACCAAGAAGCCAGCATCACTCAGAGGCTCTGGCACCCACCAGGCAGAACCAAGGCCAAGGGGAAGGTGGCACCAGGAAGCAACATAGCCGAGCAGCAAACACACAGCCCATGAAAGTCCTTCCAGTGGGTCTGCCATGCGGGAGGGGCTCTTGCCATTTTTCAGGGGTCCCCAACCACCCTGTTGGCAGGCCCCGCGGGCGCCTCTCCCAGCTCTCCTCTGGGATCCCTGCTCTGTGGTGATGATTGGCTGTCACCGCCGAGTGTCTGCTCAGGTGCCCACTCACCTATCTGGGCCTTGCCCGTAGCGGGCGCCAGGCCCAGACAGCGAGGCCCCAGCCCCTCCCTGGGGTACTGTGTGGAAGACATTCAAGAACGTCCGATGGGGGTTTCCTGAGGCTGGCACCTCTGCTGGCCAGCAAAGGACTGTGGGCAAAGATGGAGGTGTTAGCCCGGCCTACATTTCCTTTTCAGGCCATCCTTCCAGTCCGTGGACACTTCCTGAGCCTCCACTGTGGGCTGCCAGGGTCCTGAGAGTCAGGGTGCACCGGTCACCCCAAAGAGCTCCAGGCTGCTGGAGGGGCGGGTGCGTGGGAGGGGAGGCAGAGTTGCTAGGGAGAGCCCCCTCCCCCACTTGGCACCCCTGCAGCTCTGGGGGAGCCCACCTCCTCTTGATCCTGTTTTGTCTTCTGCAAAGAAAAAAAATAAATTTGAGTCATTTGCAGGAAAATGGAGCAACTTGAAACCATAGCGGTAAGTGAAATAAACCAGGTACAGAAGGCTACACATCCCATCCAAGTATAAATAACTTAAAGACCCACACAGAGGAGAGATGGTAGGAGCCGGGAGGGGCCGCCGGAAGGCGCTGAGGGTGGGTCGGTCGCGGGGTGGAGGGAGGGAGGACGCCTTCGAGTCTGCTGGATTCCCCAGCACACAGTCCGCACCTCCTCCAGGCCTTTGTGGGCTCTGATTCTTCCCGCTAGAACCCTCCAGCCTGTCTCCCTCCTTTATCCAAATATCACCTGCTCCAGGAAACCTTCCCGGCACCCACGTCAGACGTGGCGTCCCCCGTGCTCAGCTGCTGAGGACCCTCTCAGGCTGTCTGCCTCCCCACCAAATGCAGAGGCTCCTGGGAGCAGAGTTCAAGTCATGCCAACCTCTTGTCACGACATCACCTGCAGTACTTCTATTCAACTGCAGAAGGGTATTCTGGGAGGCTGAGGCAGGAGGGTTGCGAGCTCGAGTCCAGCTTGGGCAGCCTAGCAAGATCTTATCTCAAACCAAAAAAAAAAAAATTATTACAAAAAAAAAAGGCTGTGGATGTACAGCTTAGTGTGATGCCACTCTAATTGATCCCAGTACCACCAAAAAGCGGGGCCAGTGAGCTGTGCTGCGCCCGGTGCCACACCAGGACAACAAACAGGGCGGCTGGGTGCCAACGGGAGCAGCTCCAGGCCAGAGGCGGCTGCGCGCAGGGCCAGCGCGGACCGTCGCGACGACTGTGTTTGTTTTCCTTCTCCCTGGGCGAAGGCTGCGGGGGCGGTCGGAGCCACAGCTGGTTTTTATTGCATGGAGGCTCAAAAAAGCTTTGAGCATATTTTTAGAGAAAAGGGGAAAAGAAGACTATTTTCTTCCTTGCCTCAAGATGAAGGCTTGCTCCAAATTTCCATCTGCTCCCCGTTCTGGGCGGTGCTGGAGGGAGGGGGGATCCTCGGGAAGGGGCGCCTGAGCTCACGGTCATGCCGGGCCGGGCCCGTGTCCACGCCGCCCCGGGCGACGCCGCGGAGGACAGCTCCGTGCCACAGTGGAAGGCCATGCCGGGGAAGCAAGAAGGACTCGGAGCGGCGGCCGCTGGAGTCCCACCAGCGCCGGATAACCGAGCGGTGATGTGGAGCGGGGCTGGGCACGCGCACCCTGGCGGCCCGGGCTGTGCGGCCCTGGATGCCCTGAACCCCTTAGACTCCCGCCTATCTGGGACGGAGTAAAGGCCATGATAGTGGAATTGTGCCTGCTTGCTAAGGGTTGAATCCAAGGCCTTTGCCCTGTAATATTTTCTCAGCTCCACCCCTCCCTCATTATTTTGAGACAGGGTCTCACTAACTTGCCCAACTTGAGCTTGAATCTGAGATCCTCCTGCCTCGGCCTCCCAGAGTCCTGGAATTACAGGCATACCCCATCATGCCTAGCTCAGAATACATTTTTGAACACCTGGTTCTCAGTCGTCTGAGGATACTGTTAGTACGCATGAAATACCAATCATTTTAAGCATCGCCAAACTCGTAGGGTTTATGTTAAAATGCATTTTCTCAATCAGAAAATGCTACATGCTACGGCGCTCTGCTGCCTCTGCTGTGTGTGAGTGTGGTGTTGTGACTGTGTGACGTGTGGTGTGCAAACGTGTGTTCATGAGTGTGCTGTGTCTGTGGTACAGTTTGTGTCGCAGACTTGCGGGTGCGCATGTCCCATGTGCGCTCCGCCCACCGTGGAGTGTGCATGCGCCGTGTGTGGTGTGCTCCGTGCGCTGTGGAGTTCGCCCTGTGCACAAAGGGAAAGCCGTGATCAGGGGCCTTTTTTGGTATCAGGAGAGCCCATCCGGACTGAGGAGAGGGTCCTGCCTTATCTGGGGGCAGACCCTTGGCAACCACCAGGAGCCAAGAGGATAGCCCAGAACCAGAAACAAATTTCTTGGCTTTGGGGGTCAGGCAGAGAGGTTGGGGGCTGCTCGCGAGTAGGTAGGGGTCTAGTCCTCGGAGGGACACCACCTCTTGATTCCTGTCTGTAGAGACTCAGTGCCTGCCCAGGATCAGAGCCAGGCAGGAGGAGCCGTGGGTGGAGCTGAGCCTTCCAGGAACACGGGCCTCTCCCCTCCCAATTCTCTACCTTTCTCAGGTGCCTGGTACCCTCTTACCCTGGTACCTGCTCCTACCCTCAGGTAGGTAAGGGATATAGAATCTCATCCCTTACCTTCAGAAACTATGCAGCTCAGCTGGAGCTCCTGGGAGCCTCTTAGGAGATGGACTTAAGTGGGAAAAAACCAGATATGAGAGCTTCTCAAATCTGGGATCCCGGGCACATCGTCCTTCCTCCTGGGGCCTCAGTGTCCCTCTTAGTAAAATGGGACTATCATCTGTTCTCTCTTGAGATGGCTGGAGGGCCACATGTGACTGTGAAAAGTATCTGACACAGGAGAGGCACTTGCTCCATGTGTGCCCTATTCCTGTCCCCAGCTGCCCTGGGCAGCCACGAGTTATGAGCTTGGCTTGACTGGTCCAAAAGTCCCTCCTCTCTGGGCCCCAGCAAAAGCCACAAGGAAGAGAGAAACAACAGTTCTTGGAAAGTCACCATGGAGCCCTTCCAGGAACAGGAGGGCTGTGGGTCCAGGTGCCATGTGGCGCCCTTACCAAGTAGCGCCTGAGGTGGCCTCGCCCTCTCAGCTGTGTCACACTAAGTGCTGTGTTTATAATTCTCTACCCACTCCATACCTACCCTGGCAGTGGGCGCGTGGATTCATTAGACAGTGGGCCTTCTGTCCCTGGAGATGTGTAACTTGACCCTACCATGCTCAAAGCTCCAGGCTTCATGTCATAGGCATAACGTCCTTAATCTGTAGCTGGCTATGCCGGTCTCTCACTATGTGGCCAGTGCTCCCTAAACTCCTCCAGCCCTAGAGGCCACCTGCTTTTTATTATTTACAGGTATCCATGGGAGGAGCTTAGTTTAAGTGCCTGTCACCACGGAGACCACTCAGCAAGACGTCCCCTGGAGTCTGAGAAATACAGGGCTCTGCCCTCACACGTCCCTTTCTAGTAATGCCACTGTCCTCCTCCAGCAATCCATAAATCACATTTCAAGACCTACCTTTGTCTTATCTCCTCCAGAAAGACTTCCTTGATGCCCAACCCCTGGTACCTTTCTGCCCAGGTGGAGCTGCTGGGTGTCCCCAAATCACCTGCTACTGCTGTCCTACCTGAATGAGGTAGCTCCATCCCCACCCACCAGCTAACCTGTCCCCACCACCCCAAGTCCTACTGGTTTGGATGTCCACCTGACACTTCTTCCTGCTCATAGCACCTGTCCCAGTGGCCAGCTGGGCTCTGCTCTGAAGATGTCCCAAGTCCCAGTTTACCCCAAAGGCCTTGGAAAGCAGAGTTAAATTGGATACAAAGTTTGCTGACACTCTGGAGGTAGTGGGGAGCAATTCCAATCACAAACTTGACATTCATGGCCAGACATGGCAACTTAGGAATTAGCCAACTGTCCTTCAGCACAATCTGTTGGCAGCTGAGGTGGGGAATCTGACCTTCAGGAATGTCTGGAAGCTCCTTCCTCTCTCTTCTCTGAGCCACTCACCTTTCTTACATTAAAAAGCCAAAGCTAGCCTGTGGTAGGTGTGGTAGCCTGTAATCTCAGCACTCAGGGAGGCACAAATTCAATCCCAGCCTGGCCAATTTAGTGACTTAATGAAACCCTGTTTCAAAATAAAAGTTTAAAAAGGGCTGGGGATATATCCCAGTGTGAAGGCCCTGAGTTTGCAACAACAACAACAACAAAAAGCTAAAGCTGTTCAGAATTTCAGCTGGCTACTTCTTGGGAGCCCCAGGGTTTACTCTCCACTAACATGCAAAAGAAGTAGCTGCTGCCCTCTGTTTTAAATGTGTGTGGTTATGGGCCGAAACGTCCCTCCAAAATTCTGTCTTGAAATCCTAACCCCCAGTTCCTGAGCATGTGACCATATTTGGGGGGGGCGGGGTTAAAGAGGGGATTAAAATTAAAATGAAGTCATTAGATTGGGAATGACTGTCCTTCTAGTCCAATATGACTGGGTCCAAGTGAGAAGAAGACGTGTGGAGAGAACAGGTGTGCAGAAGACACAGGGCAGAGACGGTCACATGCATGCCAGTGAGGCTCTGGGGGGTCTAGACAACCTGTCCTCCATGCCAGTCTCTGCCTTCCCACTTCCAGAGCAGTGAGAGAGCCCAGCCTGCATGACTTAGTGAAGGCAACCAGAACTGAAAGCCACAGGTGCTTCTGTGCGCATTGTCCCATTCCCATCACCTGTTTGTGGGCCAGCCTCCTCCGGGCTGAGTCCTCCCCACGGCACTTGTAGATCTGACCTGTTCGCTCTTTGAAGCCCAGAACCTCCCACCCTCCAAGAGGGCTGGGGAGCATCTCCTGGGTGATTGCTCTCCAGGATGACCTGAATTTTGCTTCATGGACTCTGTATTGCCAAATGCTATCAGACGGGAAGGCCAGACAGCCACTGTGCCTCTGTGGTCCACCACCCCACCGGGCCTGTGGTTCCAGCTTTAGCTACATACAGCCCTGAAAGAAAGCCTCGCCTGTTTCACAGATGAATAAATTGAGGCCTAGGGAAGGCAAATGACTTGCTCCAGGTCACTCACAGAGTCGGAGCCACAGGAGAGGACAGCAGTTGGGTGGGGTTGGGGGTCTCTGCCGCATCCATCCTCTGGAGAGAGACAGAGTCTGGACGTGAATCCCCTTCCTCCTCCCTCTGTCCTGGGTCCTCAGTTCCTCGTCTGTACAACAAGGCTAATGAACGCGGCCCAGTATCTGACCCCAGAAGGGCTTGGGGAGCAATGGTAATGCTGCTCATACAGTCGCAGTGGCTCAGAGGGCCTGCACCTGGTCCTGCAGGAAATAAGACAAAGGACTCAGGATAGCAGCTCTTCCTGCAGGTTCGCATGTGGCATGTGAGCCGGGGACCTCCATCCACTGCCCCAGAGCACTGCCCTTGTTCTATTGGTCGCCTTCCTGCCATTCCTTGCAGGCCACAGGGCTGAATAAGGCTCAAAGGCTCATTGTTCTCCCTCCTGGCCCAAACCAAGGCCCGGCCCGCTGGGAACCATCAGCTAAAAATAGCCCCAGCAGTGTGTTGGGTCCAGCTGCTTATCTCCCTGCAGGGGTCAAGAGGTGCCTGTGGCTCTTCCTGGCCACTACTCTGGGCGAAGTCCAGCTTGGCCAAGTCCCAGATCACCCTGACTGGAGAACTCAAACCCTCGCTCGCAAAATATCTAGTGGAAAATTAAAGCCCAGCTGTAATTCCTGAAGGACAAAGTGTCGAGTTTGGGGTAGGTTGTGGGGGGTGGAGGGGGCAGCCTGCCTTTGAACAGGAGGGAGGGCCTGAAAGCCAGGCAAGGCTCTGACCTTCCAGTAGCTCCCACAGACATCTTCACTTCTGGGGCCTCCCCCAGTATTCCTGTCTAAGGATTGGTGCTCCCAAACCCGGAGGGAGTAGCTAAGAGGCAAGAAACATCGACAGGTGCCCTTAGCCTCTCTCCGGGCATCAGAAGGCCACAGTTCATTCAAGATATACGGCTACTTGTGGGTTGTAAACACCATAGTCAACAGCATATTTCTTTAATTGTATATTATCAAATAAAGGTTCTTTTAGGGATAGGAGGCTGGTTGGATACATGAAAAGTCAATCAATGTAATCTGTCATATTAACAGGCTAAAGAAGACAAATCATGATTATAACAATTGATGTAAAAAAACATTTGGACAATCAAACATGGTGGCAAACATCTGTAATCTCAAAACTCTGGAAGGCTGGAGCAGGAGGATCACAAGTTTGAGCCTGCCTGGCCAACTTAGCAGTATAATAAGATCTGTCTCAAAATAAAAAATTTAATAAGGGCTGGGCTATAACTAAATATGAGGCCCTGGGTTCTATCCCCAATGCTGCAAAAACTAACAAGCAAAAATCAAAATATAATTTAAAAAGCATTCAACAAATATCCTTCATAATAAAAAACTCTTGGAAAATTAGGGCACCTTCCTACATAAATAAATAAGCTTCCTATATATGTAAAAATTTCTATATAAATCAAGAACATCTACAAAAAATACAGCTAATATCATACTTATTGGTGCAAGAGTAAAGCCTGTTAAGACAAACAAAAGAAATGAATGGCATATAGATCAGAAGAGAAAAAGAAAAAGTTAACCTCCTGTTTGCAGGAGACAAGATTGTCTAAAAAACCCAAGGTATCTGTGTCGTGGTTTGGATCTGGAGTGTCCCCCAGAAACCTCATGTTCTTATGGATACTGTGTAGGCTTGGGAGATGGGGCCTGGCTGGAAGGGAGCAGGTGCTTGGTGCTTGACCTGGAGGGGCATAAGCTGGTTCCACCCTTCTTCCCCAGTCTCTCTCTGTATTATCATACAGAGAGATCTCTGCCACTGGAGCTCTGCCTGTGTCCTTGCTCCCACTTCAACCCTGCCATGTGCTTCCATCATTTTCCAGCCGCCCACCTTCTGAAACTATAAGCTACAATAAATCTCTCCTCCCTAAGTTGTGGATGTCGGGTATCGAGTCACAGCAACAAAAAAGTAGCTAAGACAATCTGCAAAGAACCCAAAACTATTGTCATATCACAAAGTCATATCACCCAACAAAATTTATTGTATTTATATACAATCACAATGAATGAACAGAAAATGAAATTTAAAATATAATATTTACAATGATTTTATATGAAATAGATATAAGTCTAATAAAACACATATAGAAATACAGGACTCACATGCTGACAAAGATGATAAAAGAAATCAAGGAGAATTTAAGTAAATGGAAGGGCATACCATGCTCATGGATTGTAATATCCAACATAATACACAGTGTCACAAATTGAAATACAGGTTCAATGCAATAAATATCACGATCTCAGGAAGACTTTCTGTAGACTGAACAACACTATCATAAAACATATGTGGAAAGGCAAAAAAACTGAAATAGCTAAAATATTTTTGAGAAAAAAAGAACAGGAAGAATCATTCTACTGACATCAAGACTTACCATGTAATAGTATAATAGTCAAGACTGTGTGTCATTGACAGCTGATGGACAGAAACATAGACCAGTGAACAGAATGGAAAATCGTGAAATAACCAGCTCAAGTATACCTAACTGATTTTTGATAGAACTCCAAAAGCAATTCAATGATACCACCACATAACCACTAGGATGGCTGTAATAAAAACACAAGCCATAACATGTGTTGGTAAAGATGTGGAGATTCTCACACAATACTTGTGGGTAAGTAAAAGGTGTGGTTTGGTATTGCCTTAAAAGGTTAACCATAGTGCTTGCTTAGGACTGACCAATTCCACAGCTAAAGATACATCCAAGAGAATTGAAAACATGTCCACACGAGAAAATTGTACATGAATATCCACAGCAGCATTACTCGTAATTGCCCCAAAGTAGAACTGACCCAAGTGACCACCAATGAGTAGATAAATAAAATGTGGGATATTCTGTGACACGTCAAATGTAATTATAGACAGCGTGATATTATTAGTCAATAAAAAGAAGCTACCGATGCATGCTCCAACATGACGAATCTTAATCACACCGTGTGAAGAAGCCAGCTGAAAATACCACATATTGTGTGATCCCATTTATGTGGAATGCCCAAAATAGGCAAATCTAGAGACAGAAGGTTGGATTAGTGGTTTCCCAGGGCTGGGAGGATGGGATATGGAACAGCTAAGGATTGTGAGCGAGTACCAAGTTTCTTAGGGGACGGTGAAAATATTTTAAAATTGATTGTAATGGTGATTGTCTGCCTCTGCGAATATGCCAAAAACTGTTCAGTGGTACATTTTAGGTGATGTGGGGTGCCTCCTTTTTGAAGTATGAGGGATTGAACTCAGATTGTTAAAGCAGTTCAATGGAAGGATGATCTTTCACAAACAGCATCAGCGTTATTGAATATTTTCATGCCAAGAATAAGGCTCAACCTAAATTTCAGATATTACACAGAAATTAGCTCAAAATGGATCACATACAGGTTTCACTGTAAAACGACTAAACTTTTAGAAGTAAACAGAAGAGAAAATTTGGGGGAATCAGATCTCAATGAAAAGTTATTAAATGTACACCAAAATTATGATCCATAAAAGGAAAAGAAAGAAAACTGGATTTTATCAAAAGTAAAATCTTGTGCTTTGCAAAAGATATTAGGGGATTGAAAAATACAAGGTAGATTCTTAGAGAAATTATTAGCAAAGCACTCTGACAAAGGATTCATATGCAGATTATATATGTCTGTTTATGTCTGTCTATTATATACACACACACATGTATAAAGCAATCTCAAAACCCAGGAGTGAAAAGGAAAATAATCTAATTAGAAAATGGGCACAAGACATGAGGAGATACTTCCCCACTGAGGACATCGAGACGACAAATCAATACATGAAAACAGTCTTAACCCAGTAAGATACATCCAAGAAAATTGAAAACATGTCCACACGAGAAAATTGTACATGAATAACCATAGCAGCATTATTCATAACTGCCCCAAAGTAGAACTGACCCAAGTAACCACCATTAGGGAATTGGGAATTACAATCTTGATGTGAAATCACCATACATCTACTAGAAAAGCTAAAATAAAACATAGGAGCAGTATTAAATGCCGTCAGTGACACGGAGAAACCGAGTCTCTCATAGTACTGCCACTCCAGAAAGTAACTTAGCAGTTTCTTAAAATCTGACTGTATGCCCTGTCATTGCATTTCTGGACATTGATCCCAGAGAAATAAGAAGTTACCTCTGCACAAACCTTCACACAACAGCTGGTAGCAGCTGCGTGCGTAAGAGTCAGTAACCGGAAACAACCCAAACATCCCTGAGCAGGTGATGGGGTAAATAAATGGTCCACGTCCACACGGAGGAACCCTGTTGGGCAACAGAAAGGAGCTAAAGATTGGTAGACACCACAGCTCGGGGGCCTCTTAAGGACATTGCACTGAGATTAAAAAAAAAAAAAAGACAATCTCCAAAGGTCATATGCTGTATGAGTCCATTTACGTAACATTCTTGAAATGACAAAATTATATAGGTAGACTACAAATTAGTGGTTGCTGCGGTTAGGGCTGGTGGGGGATGGGCGCGGTATGGAAAGGGTACTGAGGGGAATCTTTGTGGCGAAGGGATCACTGCGTGTCAGCTGTGATGGTGGTTTCACGACCCTGCCCTTGTGTTTGAATGACCTCAAACTACACACATAGTGCAAGGTCAGTTTCCAATTTTGCCATTGTATTATAATCGTACAACAGGTATTCATGGAGGGGCACTAGGTGAAGGATACATAGAACTTACTATCTTTGTCATTTCCTGTGTATATATAATTATTCAAAAAAACCAATAGGTTTTCTTTGCAGTGAGAACTTTCCCAAGGGAAGATAATAACCCCGTGCCTGGGGCAAGAATCACACCAAATGGTCTGGGCCCAGGCCTCAATGAAAGGCCACCTACTCCAGCGCTTCCTGGACCAGCTGGTGGACATAAGTGGCTCTGCTGGGCTGAGCCACTGAGCTGAGGATGGTGTGCCTCGCGGAACTGTTGCAGCAGAAGCTGACGGATTAATGCCCGCTTGCCCCACCTCCTCTCCACAGCTTGAAGATGATGAGTGTCTGCCATTAGTGATGGTGGCAGTAACCGCTAATTGTCCCCCAGCATCTGTTCTCCACTTCTGTTACCCCAGAGCAATAGCATCTCTGCTTTTTATCTGGTCATTTGACTATAGGGATGAAGGTTACATTTCCCAGGATCCTTTGTGCCTTGGTGAGGCCATATGACTACGTTCTGGCCAAAGAGATGTCAAAGAAAGTTTCACGTGACAATTTCAGGCACAAAATAGAACAAACTAGGGTTCCCGGTGATGGTGGAAATGCCAGGCTAGAGGAATAGCTCAGCAGTTAATGCGCTTGCCTAACAAGCTCAAGGCCCTTGGTTTGATTCCCCAGTACCACATAAATTGGGTGCAGTGGTGCACACCTATAATCTCAGCACTCAGGAGGCTGAGGCAGGAGGATTGCCTTATATTCAAGGACAGGCTGGGCTACATTGTAAGTTCAGGACCAGCCTGGACTACAGGCTGAGACCCTGTCTCAAAAAAAAAAAAAAAAAAAAAATAGATCATACAAATGCCAAGCCTGTCCTGAATGGCTGATGTCAGAATTTCCCTTTTGGGTGAGAGTTAGGAACTTCTGTTTCTGCATGCACAGAAGAACTCTGTCTTTTCTAATGCAATGGCTTTTTATGTGGCACCTTGTTATTATTACTCTTTTCATGAGCTAGTCCAGCACAACCCTATGCTAAGCCATCTGTAGCCTTCTAGCCTTTAAATTAGTAGTCATTCGGTGCTTACCCTGTGTCTGACCCCGTGATGAGGCTAGGGGCACAGTGAAGTATAATCCAGGGAGATGTAACCCAAGGGCTTTGTGGTTAAGAGGAGACAGGGATAAAATGAACCCAGAGGTGCATGTAATTACCACCTACAACAAGTGCCAGGAAGAAACACGAGGCACTTTATGAGCAGACAGACAGACAGACAGAAGGACCCTCATCTAGCCAGTTATCAGGGAGGGCTCCACATCTAAGCCGAGCTCTGACGGGCACCAGGGGAGGGAATATAGCCTCATGTTCAAAATGACAGGCCCTGGGCCAGCCCACCCACATCCTCCTTCCTGCTTAGCCAAGGACAAGTGCCTCTTTATTCTTACCTGAAAGAAGAGATTTGGAAAATAAAACATGCAGATGGCATTTACAAAGCGCCAGGCACAATTCTAAGCATTTTGCAGGTATGAATTCTGTTATTATATCCTATTCTCATCTATGGACAGGTAAACCAAGGTCCAAAAAGCAAAGCACCTGGCCCAAGTTGGAACAAGGTAGTGGCAGAGCTGGGACACTCCCCCAAGCCACCAAGCCTGCGCTCAGCAGCAATGAAGCGAACCCACAGGCTCGTGGATTTACCACCTCTGACAAGCCGTACCCAACCCCGCAGCACGCTGCCCTGGAGTGATGACAGGAGTAGCTCCTACTCTGGGAAGGTTGTGAGCTTGGCAGAGAAAATGTCAGTCAAGTCCATCCTCCTGCTCCTCCTTGTCCTCAGAAGCTAAGGGAGGAGGCCAGCGGTGCTCCAGCAAAGGGCATTGCGTGTGCCAAGGTCTTGGATAGCGGCAAGCCTGGTGCACTCCGGGACAGGCCAGCAGGGCCACGCAGACTGCTTTCCTGTTGCTTCAGCCATAGCATTAGCTAAGAACTATCATCACCTCTCTTTATACATAGGAATGAGGGGTTCAGAGAAGATAAGTGACTTGCCCAAAGTAACATAGTAGAGAAGTAACTGAGCCTGGGCTCTGCCCGAGGCCTGGCAGCCTCCAAAGCTCATGCGTCCTGGAGAACTGCTACCTGCGGCTCTGAACGGACAGAAGTCCAGGATGGAGCCAATCTCTGCTGTGAGACAACTTCACCACCTGAGGTGTCAGAGTCGGAGGGACTCAGGAGGGGACTGTATACACCCCCATTTTTCAGATGGGGAAAGGGAAGCCTCATGTGAAAACGAGCTCCAGACTGGAAGCTGGATTCTTCCCTTCAGCCCAGCAACCAGCAGGTGTGCCCTCGTCCCTGTGCCCACCTCCCCCACCCCCCACTTTTGCAGCTTCCTCTGGAGATCACAAACCCCACCACCTCCCCAAGAGGGGCTGTCCTGGGCCTTCCATGAGGCCAGGGTGTGGACGTTGCCCCCAGGGCAGGAGCTTGTAAATAACTAGCGATGAGGCTCCAGCCTGGCAGAGGACAGGAGGCCAGTGTCCCAGGGGGCGTGAACCCAGATTCTGGGCCCGTGGTAAACAGACTGCTGTACCACGTGGGCTCCCCAGTCCTCTAGGGACATAGCTACCCTGTCCTCATGCCCAGTACTGAGGGGCACCTGGGACCCAGCCCCTCACACCTCACAGGCACCATCGCCGCTCGGAAGGTCTTCGGACAGGAGGAGAAATTGATTTTCTTTGTTTCCCACAAGAAACCAAAGACCAAAGTGGGGAGAGGCCTCTAAGGCCCAAGGTCACTCAGAACATTTGGGAAAAATCTGAGGGCAGAGCCCAGAGCTCTTGGCTGCCAGGCCCTGCTGAGCCAGTGCGGGACTTGAGGGGCTTGAGCCATCCTCTTCCCTCCCCCGCCGGCTGGAACCCCACCCTTGAAGCCGCACCTGGACCTTAACCCCCACCCTTGCCATGATGCTGCGGGTCCTTAGTAGGGCTTTATCTTGGGCAGAGGTGGGTGGCTTTCTCCTACCCAGCTGGCCTGCTCTCCCCTCCGGGTGGCCCACTGACTCTGCTGCCCTGATGGGTACTCCCCCCCCCACCCCCCGCAGGCTGTGCTCTCCCCCGACCCGCGCTGGCCCTGTGCTGAGGGTCCACACGTGTGCCACATCTCACTGAGTCCACAGGCGCCCCATGAGGTGAGCTATCGTCCCCATTTCGTAGCTGAGGTGACAAGGTAGCCCAGCCGGGCTGAAAACTGTGATTAAACTCAGGACGCGTCCCCACATTCATAGGCCACACGGGTCCTCAGCTGCCTTACCGTCACATCCGGGATACCTGCGTCGCTCTTCCTCCAGTCCAGCCTCCGCGTCTCTGAGTTGGTTGAAGGAGTGGAGGCCTGTGGCTACCCGGAAGTGAGGCATGGTGGTGGCTCAGCCTGCCATGCTTGCCCACTTTCCCTGACTCTTAATTTTCTGTTTTGTAGAAAGAAAACAATCCTCAAACCTCCCCCCACAGGGCTGCTGTGAGGTCTATGGCGATGAGGCGTAGGGCACGTTTGGCAGTGCCTCGTGTGGGTGGAGTTATTCCTCTGTACCCGAAACCTGGCCTGGCCCCAGCAATGATGAATGGGAAGGAGGGAGGATCCCATCAGCCGCAGCTGTTCCTCTGCCCCCTCACTGCCTCCTCCTACCCAACGAAGGGGCACCACACTGGCAAGAGGCCCGGGGCACCCCTTCTCTCTTGCCAGGTTCAGCCAAGGAGAGGACAGACAACACCAGATGTTCTACAGATGTTGCTAGTTGTAAGCAAAACAACAGCTTTTCCAAGCCCCTGGCTGTGGCTGGAGGGCCTAGGAGCTCTGAGGGAGAGAAGGGATGGGGCCAGGGTCGTTGGGGTCTTGGGGTTTGGCAGAGGAGGCGGAGAAGTGTTATCAGAGAGGCTTGCTGGGGCGAGATGTCAACAGAAAGGACCCAGGAAGAGGAGAGCAGGAAGGACCCAGGAAGAGGAGAGCAGGCAAAGCCAACAGGAGAGGGATGGATAGTGGGAAGGTTCGGGCCCTCAGAGGGTTCAGTGAAGGTGAGCAGAGGCTGGAGACCCAGGCAAGTCTACAGGTAGTTAAGGCCAGAGACCTGCCTGGGCTGTTGCTGACCTGCCTCAGGATTCTGCCTTCAGAGGGAGGGAGCTTGAGAACCCCCAAGGGTACCCAGACCCTTCTGAGCTGCCTGGGAGATAGCGAGCTCCCTGTCATGGAAGGGACGCAAGCAGAAACCCAGGAAGGAACCCCAACATGTTGGTCCAGATGTTTTCCTCCAAACTGGAGAGTCCAGGAGGCCACAGCTGCCCCACACCAGCAGATTGCGCCCAGAGCAGGCTACAGGCCAAGAGCAGGAAGGCTGTCACTCTCTCACGAGGAGTCTGGCTGCAGCTGGCACAGGCCACGCTGAGTTCCCTCCCACTGACACCCTACTGCGTGGCTCTGCTCTGCCCTCTTCCCTCTTCCAACGGATCCCACTGCTCCCAGCCTGGCTAAGGCTGGCCAGCTGCGCAGGGACACGATGTTTCTGACTTTCTCCCTAGAACAGGCAGTCTTTGCCCTCCAGCAAGATTGTCCCTGGAAGCACCGAGCTCTAGGATCTGGGACTGAGGTGCTCATTTGATTGGGTTGGGTTAGAGTTCAGACTAGGGCTGCTGAGGAGAAGCACTGCCACTCACCAACAACACCGTGAGTGGCTCAAGGCTCGAGTTTAAGGAAGGCACATTCCATGGCAGGCACTGAGCTAACCTTGCCCTATGCTCAGCCTCTCTCAGCCACTGCTTCTCTGGCCTGGGCGTCAACACACACAATGTAGAGATAAGAAAAACCAAAGCAAAGACAGATCATGTGATTTGCTCAGAAGTTCACAGCAAGTAGTAAGTAGTCGAGCCAGGAAGTGAACTGGGAGCCTGACTCAAGGTCCGTGCCTTCCATGCCACCCTGAGCTACTTCCCTTATCTCAGTTCCGTCTTCCCATCTGTGCAGGACCTGCGCCTGAGGAATCACAGCACTAGATCCTGCTCTGGAAGTCTAGAATGACACACAGAAACGAGTCTGAGAAAGAAAAGCAGGCACCAGCTCAATACAGGTGAGGGAACTGATGCCTAATGGGCAGGGGACATGCTCCAGAGCCCCGGGGAACCCAGGTGGGACCACGGCAGGAAGCCCCAGGCACCTTTCCAACCTGGTCTCCTGCTTCCTTGCCCAACCAGAACCACTCTGAGGTCAAGGAAACCAGGGTGTGAGTAATGGAAACCGGGCAGTGAGGCCTTCCCAAAAGGGAATTCCATCTGCCTGACTTTATTCTCCGGGACTTTGGTTTCCATGGTAACTTGGAGGTGGGAAGGTGGAGGCTTGGCCCAAGGCCGGATCCCTGGAAACTAAAGGAAGGGAAAGGTGAGTCTTTTTGTGGGCCAGTGGCTCTTCTAAGTATAAGATGCTACAGAGAGGCCAGGGCAGGCTGGATTCAGGGGTCCTGGGCTCTGACCCTGGGCATTTGTGGAGGACGGAGTGACATTACAATCCTCCCTGGGCCTTAGCTGTCAGATTCCCGAATGGAGGCCTGGAAGAAACTCGAGAGGTAGTTGCTGAGTTAGGGGTCCAACTCTGCTCCCCACACTGTCTGCCTCAGTGACACCCAGAGGCCTCATAGTTTATAAAGATGAACCAGGCTCATTGACTAGTCCAGTGCAAGGCCCTGAGGCCTACAGGAAGAATAGCCAGCTCCCCCTTGAGGGGCAAAAAAAGCTGCCCCTGTACTTGGAGGCCCTGCCGTATGCCTGGTCCCAGGGAAGGATGGGCTCACTGGGTCTTCATCTTAGCGCTAAATCAACAGCGTCTTCCCTACTTTGCAGGCTCCGAGGGGCACAGCGACTGGCGACGGCTACAAGGCAAGTGAGTGGCAGAAGCGAAACTCAAACCCAGGACAGCCTCATTCTAAGCCTGAGCACCTCTGCAGGATGAGGAGCCATGTGACTGATGCTGCTTGTCAGGGCTGATCGATGAGGGTGTTGGGCAGCCTGGGAGCACAGTG
Source organism: Ctenodactylus gundi (assembly GCA_004027205.1). Taxonomy (NCBI): domain Eukaryota; kingdom Metazoa; phylum Chordata; class Mammalia; order Rodentia; family Ctenodactylidae; genus Ctenodactylus; species Ctenodactylus gundi. The sequence continues at coordinate 373,273 of PVKB01000505.1, read as the reverse complement.
CAGTGGCAGTCTCCCGCCTGACTACTGCTGGCACCCAGGACATCCTTCCAAAATGGGACTTGGGGTGCGCCACTTGCAATGGGGCATAAGTCAGGCACTGTCAAGGGATAGTCACACAGCCCATTCTTCTCTCCCAGGGAAGTCCCAGGGTCAACAGCGACAGCAAGACCAAGGACCCTCTCCATACTCAGGCCTCAGCACCAGCTCCCTGCAACCCCATGCAGGACTCAGCACTTGCTCCCTTTGGCCTCCAGAGATCACCAATTCTGATCCTTTCAGACAAGGGGAGGCAGGGAGGACTGCACAACCCTGTGTCCTCTGTACCCCCAGGACCCAGGTAAGCTGACTTGAGCTCAGGTCTCCAGGCAGGGAACAATGTTCAAGGAGATGGGACCCAGCTCAGCCTCATCTAAGTCATCCCTAGGAGTGTCCCTACCCCAAACCATGCCCTAACCTGACCTTCGTCCTGGGAGGCTGCATATGTGGGCACCAGGGGCATCAGGTGGGCCTGGGTTCTGGGCCCTCTCTGGCCCACTCTTGCGCACCCTGTAGTGCGTCTTTGGGTCAGGCGTTCCCTCAATTTGCATCTCTTGTTAGAGATGCCGGCTTGGGATAGGACAAAATGACACAGATACTGAGAGGAGAGCCTGGCCCCGGGCTTCAGAGGAGCTTTGGGATTCCTCCCTCCTGTCACCTCCAAAGAGTGTCCTTCTTTCTAGAAGGCCTCAGCGAGCCCGCCACCACCCTGCCCCACCCACTTCCACTGACCATCTCTATACACCTGAAAGCTCGGTCAGAACCCCAGGCTGTGGCGGGGAAGAAAACTGGAGGGACTTTCTGAAAGTCACATAGCCAGCTGGCACTCAAGCTAGGTCTTAGCCCTGTGCCAGCAGCACAGCAATCTAGAGCACAGGCTTCGTAGCCTGTCAGGCTTAGATTGATCCTGGTCTCTGCCACCTGCTGCATACATGACTTGGGACACGTCACTCGACCTGTGCCTGCTTCGTGCTCATCCGTGAAATGGAAACACAGGCACTAGAGAAGATATATGATTAATGGAAGCAGTGTAGCACGCACCCAGCACAGAGGCAGGTGACGAGCAGCCACCATTGGCGCCTGTGTGGGTAATGGCAAGACAGAAGCATCTGGGTAAACAGCCCCTTGGCCAGCCCCCCGGCCCCAGCTACCTGTGAAGGCTTAAAACTAGCAACACACAGAAAGAGCTGAGAACAGGATATAACACAGGCCTTTTATTTGCTCCTGAATGTGGCTACTGTGTGGTCTGAGGGTGCCATGCTTTCCCGGAGCTCCCACTCAGGGGGTGCCAGATTTCTGTGGAGGTCAGACTGCAGTGCCCTTCCAGCCTCTATCAGTCCAGAAGGCCCAGCTGCCTGCCACTGGTGCCCAGGACCAGCGAATGCCCTGAAACTGGAAAATGGTGCCCACCTTTTCTGCAGGTGGCTTCTCACAAGGCGTTGGTTAAAATATTGCACTTGTAAATTAGGAAAACTGATGAGGCAAGGGTTTCCTATTACAGGACAACGTGCCAAGCATCCAACTACTGTTTAAATAAATAAAACTCGAGGTGGGGGTGTGAGCTGCAAGCCCCCGCAGCCCCCAGGAGGGTCCCAGAGCCCAGGCCTGGCCTCCTGCCTCAGCAGCCAGTTCTTTAAGGAACTTGGTCAGCGCAAAATCTCCGAGTCTCCAAAGCAGGGAGCGGCAGCTCCAGATGTGGCCCAGCCAGGGCCCCTGACCTGCCAGGGCCCTTGGGCCCCCTCGTACCGAGGCAGTGGGGACCCAGCGAGGCCAGTCCTTCTACTCCTCCAGCGTCCTGGGCCTCTCTCAGTCCAGGCCTCGAATCCAAATATCCATCTCTCTGTCCGGAGACACAGCCTCTGGGGGCCTTCTTGCCCCTCCGTCACAGGGGGAGGGAGGCAGGTGGGCAGGAGCCCAAGCCTGCATGGTGCGAATGCTGAGCTTCACTCCGGTGTCCCTAGAGCGGGGGACTCATCTTTTTCTGGTTAATGAGGTCCAGGTAGAGGTCAGAGCGCAGGAAGCGAGGGTACGAGTCCTTTTCCATGAGTCCGAAGATGCGCTTCTGCGCCAAGTCGAAGCAGCCCCGCGTGACACTCTGCAGGTTGTCCCTGGTGTGCTCCCTTGTGTATGAGTCCAGGTTCACCTGGGGGTCACAGTGAGAAACGGTCAGGAGGTGCCTGCTAGGGGCTGAGCCTGAGGCCTAGTGCTGGGAAATCTGGGGCCCGTTCCAGCCTCTTCTCCAAGTCCCCTATGTGCCACATCCTTAGGGTCTCCCATGGTAGAAGCCCTCAAGCCAGAGCACCCATGTCCTAATACAGTCACTTTCTGTCAGGGTGGCAGAGTTTTTAGGGCCTGAAAAAATACCCCTAAAGTCAGGCCCCCAGGGTTAAAATCCCAGCAGTGCCATACCGGGTGACCTCCAGTAAGTCACTCAAGTGCACTGTGCACTCAGTTTCCCAACCAGGGGCTAGGAATACATTTCTTGGACACTTAAGAGAATTAAGGGAGGGTCCCCCAAAAAGCACTATGCACATAGTACCTGGCACACAGAAGGTGCTCAATAGATGGTAGCTGCTATGATTAAGTTCCTTGAGACTGTCTCCCCATTTTTAAAATAAAGATGATATTCAAAGCTATTTCACAGGTTGCTGGGAGGATTAAACACAGGAGCACATACATACAGGACTTAGCATGTACCTGGAACAGGGCAGTGTCTAGATGGGGCCATTTTTCTTATGAACCAGGATCTGTTCTCCCTTGGTCCACCACCTGGGCTCACAGCCCCTAAGAGTTAGCCTGGCCACTCCCTTCCCTGAGCTGTTGGCTGTCTCCTTACAGCTAAAGGACTAGCAGTCACAGGAATCAGGCGCAGGAGCCCAGCCTGGGGCCCTACCTCCTTGCAAGCCTGTATGGCGATGTATTCAGCAAAAATCTTCTTGGCCTTGGCTGCCATCTTGGACTGAGACTTGACCTTCTTGAAGTCTTCACACGCCAGCCAGAACTCCAGGTTCTCCTCGCTGAACTCGGTGCGAAGGAAGGCCTGGAACACTATTAAGCCATCTGTGAGAAGAAGCCCAGAGTCCAGGTAAGAAACGGGGCTGGCTGGAACGCCTAGCTTACTCTCGTGAGGTCTTGGGGGTAGGTGCGCAGAGAGTTTGGAAAGAAGTCTCAGGAGCCCCAAGGTGTGATCCTACCCTTGCCACTGCCATGTTATGGGCTGTGGCCAGATCGCTTCCATTTCTACACCTCAGCATTCTCATTTATAAAACAGGGTTTGTTAATTCTATCCTGTGGAGCCCTGTAGGGCTCAGATGGGATCTGGCCAAGTGTGCTCAGGCGCAGGCACATTTGGCCTGGTGTGAGCCCTCAGTCCGCAGAAATGTTATTCTGGGAACAGGGATCTGACCACACAGGTCCCCATGGCCCTCAGCAGGCAGAGTCGGCTCCCATGGGCAAGGAAGGGCTGGCAGGAGCCTGCTCCAAGGCCAAACCAAGAGCCCCCCTTGCACCACAAAGGTACACTTGAATGGGCCCAGGAGAGATCGGGTACCTCCCCATGATGCTAGGGGCCTGGACAAGGAGGGAAAGGAGAGAGGGAGCGAGAGGCGGTGGGAAAGGAGACAGAGCCCCTGGCCCTACTCACATTTGTGGAGCAGCAGCTTCTCCAAGGACTCGCTCCACTTGAGGGCTTCCTCCGAGGTGGGCCTGAGACGGCAGGAAGGAACACAGCAAGGGCATGAGGCTGGGGGACATGGAAAGGGCCGCGGGGGAGTCCAGGGGGAAGCCTACTCCTTTCTTGGGGTCTCATCACTGGCAGGCCCCACCCAGCCCCAACTGACTTCTCTCCCAGGCCAACTCTTCCTGGTGAGGGCTGCGCTTACTGCGTACCAGGCACCCCCTCCATCTCCCCAGAGCACAGCAAACACATGAACTCCCTGGCGTAACCCCACCACTCAGCCCTGCTCTGCAGGGACAGCAATGCCCGCAGGGTCCCAGGGGCCACCCGGAGGACCTACTTGAACGACTTCATCATCTTGTCTGTCTTGCTCCCTGGCTGGGCCCCCGGGGATTCGTTCCGCCGCCTGAAGATGGCCAGCTTGTTCTTTACATCCTTGGCTCTGGGGGCAAAAGGAGAGAGGACGGTTGGTTAGCCTGGCACCGGATCCCACACACTTAGGGTAGCGGAGGGCAGGGGCAAGGAGCACCTACTCCTTCATGGTGTGCCGCCTCTGTAGATTCCCATTGCGGGTGAGGTACATGCCCCGCAGCATCTCTGTAGGCCCCCACCTGAGGCCCAGAGCAGTCTATAGGGAGCCCACTGCAGGCTTCTGCGCCCCGCTCCCTGACCAGGCCAGGCTGCGGTGGCAATGGCCAGGACTGAGCCCGCGCTGGAATCCCGCCGGTGACTGGCCTCCCCGGCACAAGCCCGGGCTAGGGCTCCGGCAGGAGGAGCCAGGAAATGGGAGGGGCCCGGAGTGGAAGCCGGGGTAAAATTACCCCTCTGGGCCAACCCCGGGAGAGTCGAGAACCGGCATGTGTGTGCAAGGGACAGCCTCCGGGCCCGCCCCCTGGCAGGAAGCCAGACCCAGCTATTTGTGACTGGCCTCCCGGTTACCATGGCAGTGGGGAGACAGTGGGGGAGGACAAGGCACAAGTCAGCAAATTACAGGGAGAGAAGGCGGAGGGAAGAAGGGAGGGAGTGGAGAAGAGGAGGCTGTGCCCGCAAGGGTGGCAGGGCTGGCTATTTTTAGCCAAGAACCATTTTTAGCCTGGCCACTCCTCTACAAGACAGTAGATTTCAAGTTGCTAGAAAAAAAAAATAAATAGAAAGGTTAAACGCCTCCTGCTGTAGTTTGCTCCCTGTCCCAGGCCCCAGCACTGGGCGCTTCCTGCCACCCTGTCACTGGCATGGGATCCATCCATGAACACGCTGGAGGCCCCAAAAGTCTTGGTAGTTTTAAGCTTGAATAACTTCAATTGTATAAATTGTATAAACTTGCAAAAACATCATTTGAAAGCTCACTTATTTAATTTTTATTCCTATTTAGTTTTGTTGTTTTTGAATAACAGGGGTTTTTCCCCCATTTTTGGGCCCTAGCCTTCTGAAGATGCAAAGTGCTGATTGAACCCAAAGATTAAAATGAAAACTTTATTAAATCAAAATCATAAAGCCAAATAAGTGCTAAAGAAATGCAAATAATTAAAATTTCAAAAGAGTTTGCAGCATTTACACTTTGAAAGGTATTCAAGCTTAAAATGGTACCAGGACCCTGGGCCTGGGCCACCCCGTGTAAGGGAAGTGGTATCCTATGGGTGGAGGTTGAGAGCCCGGGCTCTGGCACCCTCCAGCTTGGGTTCCCACTGGTCCCCAGCAGTCAGTAGTTGTGTGTGTGTGTGTGTGTGTGTGTGTGTGTGTGTGTGTGTGTGTGTGTTTTTCTCTAGTCCCCTAGCCCCAGTGTATATCACACTTCCTCAACTGACCAGCAGGAATGGTAACAGAACCCACCCCCACAGGAGCTGCTGCAGAACCAAAGGGGAAAACAGAAGAAGCACCTACTCTGGTGGAGGACACCTATCCTGGGGGTTTGGAACAGCTGTCCAGGGACAAGGACCCTGCAATAGCAGGTTCCAAGCCAAGGAGATTAGACGTAGGAGTCCAGGGATCTTCGGGGAGCCTGCACAGAGCTCTTTGGGGATAGGAAATAAGGGTGCATTGCTTCCTGGGCACAGCACTGTTTGAAATGCCCCTTTCCAGCTCACCCATAGCCAGATTAGACACTGAAGCCCAGGCAAGGCCTCCCCTGAAGTCCAGCCTGCAGGCTACCTTGACCCCTGGGCATCTCTATGGCTGGAGGAGGCCATACCTTTCCTTCTAGATGTACAGGTGTGAACAGCTGAGGTTTCCGAGCAAACAGGCTCTGGTCTCAGATCCCAGCTCTCTACTAACTTACTATGGGATCTGGACAAGGAACTAACCTCTCTGCAGATTAGTTTACTTGTTTGTAAAATAAGCATAAATTAAAAAGTTAATGCAAAGTACAAATAACAGTAACAAATTAGGTCATATATGTAACACACTTGGAGCATTTTTATTATACCAGATGCTTAGTTTTACAAGCACCCACTTTTGAACAGAGGCTGCGTGGGTGAGCCCGGGAAGTTCTGGGACCCTAGACGTAGCCCTCCACTGCCATGTACTACTCCTCCACTGCCCCCAGGACCATGCCCAGTAGGTCTGGTGCTACACGGACCCAGCCACACACCAAAAAAGTGCTTATGTGAGGAAAGTTGGTGCAGTGTTTTTGCTTGTGTATTTCAGCTGTAGAAAGTGCACTGCTCCTGGCTGCAGAGTGAGAGAAGCTTGTAGTTGCTGCAGGAAATAGGAGAGGGTCGCGAAGCAGGGGGCAGAAAGATCATTTGAAGTAGCAGACCCCAGCCAAGGCCGGAGCCAGAGCTGAGGGTCACAGGACAAATCTGGAGAAGACTTCTGTTCTCTTTCCTCAGGCCTCCTTCCTGCATAAGAGTGGGAGCCACCTAACCCCCAGAGGTAGGCTCCCTCCAGGAGGTGTACCCACAGCTTTCTCCCTCTGCCTCCCCCTATTCTCCAGGACCTCAGGCTTGGGAGTACACTGGTACCTAAGAAGACGCCCCACCCCCTGCAATACCTGCGCACGCACACACTCATTTGCGTATTTAATTGGCACCACTAACAAACCTCGAAGATTATAACTGGGCCTGAGCTTGCATGGAAAGATTTAAGGATCATAGGATCCAGTAGCTGAGCCAGCAGCGCCCTCTTCTGGCCATGCCTGAAACAGCACTCAAAAGCCCCAGAGGAGAAAACAGAACCCCATGAACTACGAGCTCAGTCTTAGGGCAGTCAAAGACTCAGAGGGAGCAAAGGACTTGTCCACGTCACCACCTGGCTCAGAGACTGGGCTAGGCCACGGCAACCTGGCTGGCTGCCTCTAGTTTACTGTACCTTCCAGGTACTGAATCAACACTTTGCCTGGCTCTGAGTGAATGTTCAGGCACTGGTGACCCCAGCCTGAGGCCATGGTAAAGTCCCAACATACTACAGCTCCTTGATATCTTGGCTGTGAGTAGAGTCTCTCTCCACTTGTACCCCTGGGTAGAAACAAGCCCTTTGGCAGAGAAGGAAGCAGGATACAGGGAGCCTCCCTGATCATGAGAATGAAGACAATGGATCTTCCCAACGTACAGGTTTTTGCTCTTCCGCTTCTGGGAGGTTTCATCATCGTCTCCACCCACATCGCCTCCACTCATCTGCAGAGAGAACACAGACAGTGCCGGCTGAATGTTCAGAGCTGCTGTCCAAGCCTAACAGCTCCTGTCCCAGCCCCCAGGAGTACCACCCTGCAGAAGAGCTGAGGAGGAAGACCCAGGACTGGGAGAAGCCTGTCTGTCCTTGGAGTGTGACAGGCTTGGCACAGCCCCTTGCTGAAGCAAGAACCCTGCTTTCTGGCGGGAACCCAGAGGCACACCACCTTTGACAGAAGCATTATCCTGGGCAGCAGGCAGGCAGGACAGCAGGGCTCCCGTTAGGATTCTTCTGTGACTTGGCCAACCACTAACCTTTTCTGAGCCTCTATTCCTTCATGTCTCAAATCAGGATCATAGTGATTGACTCAGGCTCTGAGGGTCAAAGGCAACCTGGGATTGGTCAGCAACGTGTAAAGGGAATCATTGCACTGGCCTGAGAGCGCCTCACTCGCCCTAAAGCTTTGTGGGATTCCCCGTCAGGATAACATCCAAGCACCATCACGTGAGAGATTTTCCATCTTAGCAGCAGTTACTACATCTTTGGTTCTCCTCAAGCCTGGCTCCTGCTCCACAACCTTCTCCACTCTGCCTCCAGCCATCAGAGAATCTTCACCTACCCTGTCTCCTTCCCCCTTGGCACACAACGCCTTATGTGACTACCCAGCTTTAGGAAAACCTAAGCCTAAGCTAGGTATGGTGATGCATGCCACTACCTGGGGAGGCTGAGGCAGGAGCAGGTCAAGCCTCCAGCCTAAGCAACTTAGTGAGCCTCTGTGTCAAAAAAAGAAAAACTTAGGCCTCAACTAAAATACTTCCTCCACTGCGAAGCCCTCTCTGACCTTAAAAACAAGACTGTGCCCCCCTCACCTCCTTTAAGATCCCCACCACATAAGGTCCAACCCACGTCAGGAGCTCAGTAAGACAATCTGTCAAATGAACGAATGAACCAGAGAGGAAGGAAGAAAACAGGGAAGGATGAGCCCCGATTCAGGTTAGGCACTTTGTCCTGCCGTATCCCACGCAGCCCACAGTATCTGACGCATATCCACCCTGCCCTGTCTTGCGCCTTTGCCTGTGCTCTGCCCTGGCAAGGGAGACCCTCTCTTCTCTTGCCCTTGGCCTCCGTCTCCTTCAGACCACTGTGGGCATCCCCTCCACTAGACTGGGGCCGTCCTCTAACTCCCTTGCCCTGCATGTGCTGGGGCATTCTTCTCTCGTTGGGGGACGCAGGGTCCTGGCAGCTCTCCCTGGAATGAGAGCTCAGGCTCTGCTCTGAGACAGCAGAAGACACGGAGACAGCAGAACAGGCAAGAACTTAAGCCCCAAGGCAGGACAGAAGGCCACAGGTTTGAATCTCAGCCAAGTTTCTCATGAGACCCACGCTGGGCCTAAATGTCCTCATAAAGTAAAGAAGATGGGCCGAGATTTAAAACACTGCGTTCTGGATTCTGAAACGTGGCCTTACTTCAGTCACCGTCAGCACGGGAAGCCCTGGGACTGCGTGCACCTCCTACCTGAGGAGGACGAGAGGGATGGAGGGATGGATGGATCACACCTTCACTTATGCAGCTCTCACTAGAGGCCAGTCCCTGGAATGGGTACATTTTAGGTGTTATCTCATGCATCTTCTTAGCAAGTCCAAAAAAGTAAACAGAGGCTCAGAGTCACGTGCCCAAGGACACCCAGCATTTAAGTGACAGAGCCATAACTGGTCTATCTGCATTCAAGGCTGTGCTTCTCCACCAGAGGACGCTGCTACCCAAACACAAGGACAGGGCACATTTGAATGCTTCCAGTGAAAGACTCAGGGGGAATCACGGCCTCCTTCCTGAGTCTGTCCCCGACCCCAGCAGTACATACGTGTATGTCTGTATACATGCACACAGAGGCACATGCCCATATACTGCATGACTCCAGGACTGGGCTTTGGAGCCAGGCCTGGGCACAAGTCCTGCTTTCACAATGTGGGAGACATTTCCCAGCCTTTCAGCTTGTTTTTTAGTGACAGTGGAGGCCTGCTGATGGCTACCTCATGGGGTGGTGGGAAAGATTCACTAGGATAAAATCTGGGCCCTGGTGACCTAGTTCTGTTGCATGAGCTCAATAGCTCAAAGGCCTGGGGAGTATCACCACTGTCACCCCTGTACACACACAGGCTACAGTCACGATGGATAGCCTAGCTCAGCAGTGCCTGATGCCCCCACCCGTGGGAAAGGGCCCACAGTGCTGGGCTTCCTCCCATTCTAACCTCAGCTTCCGCACTTTATCAACCCCACACAATGGGCCTGGGGACCACTCCCACCCCATCCACCACCCCAGCCTCTGCAGTGTTCTGGGAAATGGGCTCTTCCTTCCACGGATGGGAGGGTTGCATCTTCAGCAGGGCCTGGCCCGAGCCAAGCAGCCTGTTAGAAGGTTGGGCAGTTCTGGAGCTGGGAGCTGCCTCCTGGCAGCCAGGGAATCTGGACACCAAGCACGGCCTGCATGCCAGGAAGAACAGACGCTGAGATGGAAAAACAGAGCTATGAGTCCTGCCTCCATGGACTCCCCAAATCCACAGGGAGGCCACAGCCTTCATCCTAGAAGGAGCCAGAGTAGCCCCCAAGGTCCTCTTTCCCCAGCTGCAGCCAGGCCTGCTTTGATCTCCTCTCACTCTCTTCTACAAGGCCCTCCCTGCTGAAAGGCAAACGGAAGTTAAGCCCAGAACCACCCAATCCTCCATGCACTCAGAGAGCAATCCCTGGGGCCTGCCCAGCCTCACCCAGCTACCACCAGGGCCAGGGAGCTCACTGCCGCTTGGAATAATAATTATAACTCTTACTATCATTATAACTATAATTATAGTAATGATTAAGAGTGTAGATTCTAAACTTCCGGGATTTGAACTCTAGCTCAATTATATATCACTAATTGACCTTAGCTAGCTCAGTTTCATCCCTTCTCTATGCCTTAGTTTCTTTATTGGTAAAATGAAGGTCACAATAGGACCCACCTTACAGGGATGTTGTGGGGATTAAGTAAATGAATATAGGTGCTTTGTAACCATTAGCTGTTACAGGCTTGGCTGTTATTTACTGGGGACTCACTATGTGCCACGTACTGTGCTTCAATGTTTTCTAAATTAATCTTTGTACCAATTCTAAGAGTTACTAGCTGTTACTACACCCTACGTTATCGCTGAGGACAGCTGAGGCCCAAAACAGTTTGTTACATTGCCTGGGCTCTCTGAGCTGACCAGTAGCGGAGAATTCAGTGTCTGGCTCCAGAGCTCAGTACTGACTGGGAGTTCTTTTGAGAGTGGGATACCAACTGGCTTCTCCTCCTGGTCCTAGCCTGACTTCTGGGCTACTTGGCCATGCGTGGCCGGCCTCAGGCTGGGCCCAATGTAGTAGATCTAAACCATATGCTTATTTGTTTAGACATAGGACATAAATCTTTAGCTTTTAAAAAATAGGAACCTGGAAAGTATTATCACATTTGGAAGATGAAAAGTACTTTAGGCGTCCTCTTGTTTGACCTCCACCCCAGGTGGGAGGCTCAGAGCAGACGGGCTAGCATTTTCTCTTGGCAGTCTTTGCCCAAGGAGTCCCCTAGTCAGGAGGAAGGAAGAATAACCAGGGAGGCTGCGTGCAGCCTACCAAGACTCTCCTATATGTTCCAAGGATGGCCCGTGACCCTGAGATGAGCCAGACCAGGCTGGGGTGCACTTTAATGACAGAGTCTTGGGTACAGACAGAGAAGTGACCCAGTGGGGCTCCTCTGGGTCCCCAGGAATGGGGCAGATAACAGGCCTCTAGATCTGCTCTACCTGGTGGTCTGGCAGAAGAGGGCACCATGGGCCACCTCAGCCCCACAGAAGAGGAGAATTACCACTGGACAATCTTGTGGTTCTCTCCTTGACATCAGCTGACCCATCTGTGGGTTGGCCAAGGCCACACAGACCATCTCTAAGATCTGTTTGATTCTAACACACCTACTCACAGTAGAAATTACTCAGGACACACAAAGACAGGATGATAGCAGTGGGGGTTGGCAGCCGGGTCCAAGTGTCCTGCTGTAGCAGGTGGCATAAACCCAGCAGCCATGGCTCACCCGCACAGCAGCACAAATGACCACTCCAGCTCTGTCTGGCGTTCCTGGGCCTCATCCCAAGATCACTGTTCTGTAAACAGAGTTTATAATGTCCCAGCACATAGCTTGCTGCAGATTGCTACCCTGAATTCCCAGGAAAAACTCAGAAGATAGCATTCTCTCATTTTACAAAAGAAAACCGGAGCTCAGGAAAGAGGTGACTTGGCCAAATCTACTGAAGGCCTCATCTCCCTTCTCTTCATCTCTAGGAAAAGTGGTCCATCACTGATCTCCTAGGATATCCAGGCCGAGCCAGGAAGATGGAAGTGACAAGGGGACTCACTGACAGCCTCTCTTCAGCATGAGATGTGCAGGGTCTGGGCACAGCCACAGCACTGGACAGGATGAGATCACTGCCCAGCTCCGTCATAACTCACTGTGCAGCTTGGACAAAACACCATCGGCCCGCCCTGTAAAAACAGCACTAGCGCCACGGTGTAGCACTGTTTGAAGGTCACAAGGGGATGCGGTGGTGCTTTGTGAGGGGAGCACGTCTGACCCAGTCTTTCTGCCTTCGCCCTCCACTTCTTCTTCCTCTCCTTCCTCCTCACAATGTGTCGGCCACATCTGGAGTGCCTTCAGGTGCTGAGTGCAGGCACCACCCTAAGTACCTGCTTCAAGAAATTTAATCTTCCTGTCAAGCCCACACAGGAGGTATTACTACCTTACCCACTTCTCCAGTGAGGAAACTAAGGCTTAGACGGGGACTTGCCTATGGCATGCTGCTAGGGGGTAGGGCATGACGCCAGACCAGGTGCTCATCCAACCCAGGCTTCGGGGTCTCTTTCCCAGGACGGGTTCCTTACTGAAGCTGGTGAGCTAAAGAGAGCAGGATGAGGTTGATGAAGGACTCAAAGCTGTTCAGCGCCAGTTCCATGGGAGGGTGGCCAACACAGGTCTGGGGCAGAAGCTAGGGGTAGTACTGTCACTCAAAACCAAAGGCGAGTGGGCGAGGGGAGGATGCCAGAGGAGGAAGATGAGGCAGGAAAGAGCTGGTCCAGGCCCATTCAACTCACAGATGGAAGAATTTGTTCCAAAATAGGAGCTGGGTTAAGCGAGCAGGGAACTAAATAGAAGTATGTGCACAAAGGCATGTGGACTTATCTGAATATAAATATTTGCTGGAGCAAGGGTGATGGAAGAAAAGGGTCTGGATCAGAAGTGAGACGTCCAAGGCTTCAGTCCTGCCCACTGAGAAGGGTGGCCAGACCCCAGCCAGGTGAGCCTGATGCCTCATCTTGGCAGGACAGCCTTCCAAGCTCTTGCTGGCAGATGCTGCCTCAGGAAGTGGCCTAAGATGGTGGTACTCAAGCTCAGGCAAGCATCATGATCCATGAGGGGAGGGGAGCTTGTTTAAAAGGCAAGGTCTGGGCACCACTCCTGGAAAGTCTGATTCCAGAGGCCTGTGGCTGGGGATTAGAAGTCACACATGAACAACCTCCCCCCTGCTGATTCAGGAACACAGCAAGTTTTGAAAAACCACACAGGCTTACAGATGGGAAAACTGAGAAGCAGTCCCAATTCCTAAGAGATTTAGTCCCAGTTTCTGGGCTCAGTGTTCAGGGTCCTTTCTGAAGGACCTCAGCCTGCCCCAGATAGCCTGACCACCTTTCAGCAGATTGTATCCTCACAAATGCCATGGCTGCCTTTATTGCTAGTGGCTAAGAAACTAAGACGGCGTCAGAGACCCTGTCCCAACTTGATGGAGGAATGTGCTGAAATCCATTAATGTTGTCTGCCCTGCGCTTGAGGGAAGGAATGACAGGATGTGTGTCGTATGTGTGCCCTTTTGGAATTCCATACTCTACCCAAAGAATGCCTGCCTCGTTCTCTTTATTCTAAGCCTACCTTCCAGGCCAAGCTAGGAGCACCTTTTCCCAGCCACTTTCCCCGAAGACCCCAGGCCTCAGGGTCTCTCCTGAAATTCCCAGACCCTGAGGGTCAGCCTTATTCCCTGGGCCCTGGGACCCACCTTCCAAACCTGCCCTGGTTGTCATAACGAGCCTTACACTGCTCTTGCACGTCCAGAAGAGGGTGACTAGTGCTCTCTGGACTGGTACCAGTGTCTCTCATGTATTTGGGCTCAGCCTCTTACGGTTTATCCTCCCCAGGCTGGGATACAAGCGCTGTTAACCTCGACTGTTCAAGGGAAAAAACAAGGCTCAGAGGAGGTGAGTAACTTGACCAAGGCCACATAGTAAGGGAGAGAGCCCCGGCTCAAACTAACTGGGTGGCTCAAGGCCTCAGCACAATCTATTCCCTATTAGGCCATGTGCCCAACTCATAGATAACTCATTCCTCTCAGGCTAAGATGAGCCTTACACATCTCCACAGCCTCTGCTGTAGCACCTAGCACAGGGCCTGGCACACACCAGGAAATCCATAAATGTTTACTCATGTGCATGTAACATAATGCAAAAAGCATAGTACTTAAGAACTCTAGCTTGATACACCACGTAACCCAGAGAAGTCAGGTAACACCCGCAGGCTTCAGTTTCCTCATTAGTAAAATGGGCTCAAAAATAATTCCTACTTCACAGGGCTGCTGTGAGACTGACTGAGTTGCGATAACGCTTACAATAGCAATGACACAGAATAAATCTGTACTGTGTTTGTTGCTGTTGGCTGATAGACTTCTAGTCCAGCTAAGCCTGAAGCAGGATCTAAACTGTAACTCTTTTATTTCTCTAGATATTATTATCTCAGATATTTCAAATCTAAACACTCAGTGTTCTGGCCTTGGCCAAACCAGCTCTACCTTTTGTGGAGAACTGAGGACAATGGAGCCACAGAAATACACATCTGGGATCCTAAAGTTTAAGCCCAGGCTCTGCTTTCTGGGTCCCTCTGGTATGGAACAGGCCAAAGGTCTGGACAGAAGGGGAATGGTGGGACAGTGTGGCTGTCCCTTCCCATCTGGTATAGCCACACTGATCCACCCAACCCTCTTACCTTCCTGTGTCCTGTGAAGAAGAGGGAAAGGTGGTGCATGGAGCCGCCATTGCGGCCCAGCTCTTTCTTGAGGGTGCGGGGTGAGGGTATGGCCCAGCTGGACTTGGTGCCCTCGCCGTCGGAGCAGTGCAAGGTGGTGTCGGAGGAGAAGCAGGACCCGCGGGTCTCCTGCAGCAGGCTGCCCTCGCTGTGCGTCCGGCGCCTCAGCGAGTTCTGCACACGCAGTGACAGGCCTCCCGCAGCGCCCTGGCCTGTCTCAATCATGCTGCTGCGCTTGGCCTCGCTGCGCTCCCCATAGCTGCCATCGCTTGTGTCCTCATCTTCGTCTTCCTCCCCTTCCTCTGCCTCCTCTTCACCTCCGGAGCTGCCCCCCGCAGCCCCTTCCTGCTGGCTGTAGGCAATATCTAGCCGGACCTCGGGGATCACGAAGGCAGGTCTGGAGGCTACAGGCAGAGCCTCGGGAGCCGCTGGAGGGTCCCCAGAGCTCGTGGTCTCCTCAGCTGGAGGAGACGCCTGGCTGGGAGGCAGGTCTCCACAGGGTGGGAGATCTTGAGCCGGCGGCTCTGGGACGGCAGGAAGGTCCTTGCCAAGGGGAAGGTGCTGGCTAGGGGTGGGTTCTTGATCAGCAGTGAGGTCCTGGCAGGGTGGGAGGTCTGGGGCTGGTAGAGATTCCTGGTCTGGTGAAGAGTCCTTACTTGGTAGAGCTCCTGGGCCAGGAGAGGGCTCTTGGCAGGGAGGCGAGTCTTTGTTGGACAAGGATTCTTGGCTAGGAATAGGTTCCTGCCCCAAAGAGGAGTCCTGGTTGGGTGGAAGATCTTGCCCTTCAGGCAGCTCCTGGCTAGGAGAGGGGTCCTTACTGGGTGGGGGATCCTCAGCACCTGGCCCCTTCCCTTCCTCCGAGGACATCTCTCTCTTCTCATTTGCCTCTGTCTCAAACATCTGGGAAACAAAAAAAGAAAGACAGAAAGATTCAGAAGAGGAAGACATGAGAAGCCAGACTCTGTGCACAAGCCAGCATCCCAGAGGCTGATACCAAATCAGGCAACAGCCTGAACCCCGCACCCCATAGTCAAAAAGCTCAAGTGTCAGATGGAAACTGAAGGCCCTTTGGCTCAGTCTTGTAAGGCCTTCCACCTTTGACTCCTTGCTTGAAATTTCTGCTCCACCCCAAACATGGCTGGTCACTTGGAGAAAAAGGGGGATATGTAGCAGCCACCTGTGTGGCCCCTACTGTGTGTTACGTATTACACCAGCTTAATCTCCTTCTCCTATAGGATCGACTCCACCACCCTGTAAGGGGAGGCATCACTGTCCTCATTTTAGTGATGATGTTGCCGGTGAGTGAAAAAGAAGCCAGGCAGTCTGTGTCTTCATGAACCAGAACCAAATCAAGCTCCCCTACATCAGAGCAGATGCTGAGGCAGAATCTTCAGCATAGCCAAGGGGACACTCTACCACAACCAAAGCTTTTTTAAAAAGAAAATCTCTGAGTGAGTCATTCAAACAAAAATTCACTCTAAATGTTAAGTATCTTTTTGGAACCAGTAAACCAGAATGAAACCAAAACAGCAATATACTGCCCACACCTGGACTAACCAGACATCACAGACACATGGAACTTCACCAAGGATCACCCATCCAGTGACCTTTAAACTGTCTGGAGGAGCCTTAGGGATTCCATAAAACAAAACACTTCCTGCCTGCACACAACCCCAGGGACCCTCAGGGCTTTTGCTGTGCAGACTTCCTTTGCAAAGGGAGAAGTAGTTCCCTTGATGTGAGCCTGGAAGGCAGTTAATTCAAGACACTCAGGTTCCCAGAATATCAGGGTGTCCAAGGCGCTGCTGCCACAGGGGAAGCAGATCCCAGGCCCCGGTGAGGTGCCTCGCCACACTGAAGGGCCTGGCATGCTGGAGCTGGAGCTATTAAGCATCCAGGTTAACTATAGTACCTAAAGCAAATGAAAGAGGAAGACCCCACACCTACTCTAAAACTGCACAGACACACAGGAGTGTGTGCACACAGGTGCACTGGTGAAGAGGTTCTGCGGTAGTTTCTGATCAGGCTACCGAGACCACACATGAGAACATCTGACGGTTGAGAAGACTGAGCCTCAGGTATATGGCTGTATCTACTACTGTAGGAGCAAGTAAGCCAGCTACACATGGCTCGGAGCAGCTGTGCGGTGCTGTGCCTATGTGTCACAGTGGCATCTGGGAGCACCAGGCAGACGGGAAAGCATAGTGTGGGGAAGAGCCACCACCCAATGTGGAGGCAGGAGAAGCCTCAGAGGATTCTGGGAGAACCTGGCTGGACTCAGGGAGGACATAACCTTAGGCTCTGGATCCCTGAACCTAAGATAGGTACCACAGCATTCTTGCTCTAGGAGTTCTGCCTGTAGCTGAGAGGTGAACACCCTGAAACCATCAGACCTCACAGCATCAGACCCTTATACTCAGTGATCCTAGATCCTCATTGCATAGACAGGGAGGCTGAGGTCCAAAGAGAAGCAGAAGCTAGCCTAGAACCACACAGTAGGGCCAAGTAGAGACAGTCATTAGCCCTTGTGGGCCTCCAGGTCTCCACCTGTGAAATGGGATAGTCAGCATGCCCATGTAACCAGAATATACCACAGAACACATCAAACTCTTAAAAAAAGATAACAGTGGTGACAGTGGTTGTGATAATTTTTTTAATGGACCTATAGAAAAATTCCAAACTTAAGAATCTCAAACTAAGGTACACTTTCCCATGAACTCCTGGAAGAAAACTCACCCACCAAGCCAGCTGTCCCAGGAGCACTGGCTGTCCAGATTAAGCTGGTGTAATACCTAACACACAGTAGGGGCCAGACAGATGGCTGTTACCTCTCCCCTTTTTTCTCAAAGTGACCAGAATCAAAGTGGCCACTAATATAAAACTGCTGGAAACTAAGGGCTGTGCTTACGCCTCCGTACTGGACAGAAGACGGAAGGCCCACCCTGGTTGGGCAAGGACTTATGACCTGCCCCAAACCACCCTACGTCCTCCAAGGGCCTCCAGCTCTCTTCTTCCCAAGCCATTTCTGATCTTAGTCTCAGTCCCCAGCTTATCACCCACCTACCGGGGAGCATTTCTATCAGGAAAAACCACATGTGCCCCATCCTCCCTTACGGCCAGTCACAACACATACACACAGCTGCCTCTCCAGTCCTAGGGGAGGATGAAGGAAGAAGCAAGCAGGGGTGCCCTCAGGGCCTGGCACAAAGTGACACTAAGAAAGGAGCAGGCATAATTTCCCTTTTGGAAGGGGGAGGGGGACGGTGGGAGTGGGGCCCAGTCTTGACCCAGGGGTGCCTATTGACACAGTCAGCCCTGTCCCCTGGGGAAAGTGCAAGAACAGGCCCCAAACCAGAATTGCAAGTCAGCTAGCCTCTGACAACCCAGCCCTAGATGGAGGCCAAACCAAACAAACTCAAGTGGGGAAGTTCTGCTCAGCAGGGGTGCCTGTCCCCATGGGCCTTTCCCTAGGGACTGGCCAAGAAACCACTCATACTGAAGAGGTCTCAAAGTACCCGGCAGTTATGTGCTCCAATACTCTGGCCAGCCTGATTTCCATCCTAATGGGGCTAGCTGAGCAGTTTTGGCTAAGCCTCTCAGGCTCTGGAGCCTCTGTCTCCTCATCTGGAACAGAGCCCGGGAGTATCACACAAACTCGCAGGCTGTGGTAAGTCTCTCACAGTGCCTGGCAGGAAAAGCACTAGAGACCTTAGAGGGTAAAAGAATCACCTTAGAAGTAGGAGGCTGGTGCAAGATTAAGAATTGCTTCTCCTGCCCCAGGTTTCTTACATACAAGAGTTTAGGACCCCCAGCGAATCAAGAGGGAGGAGGAGAAAGCTTTGGACCTTGGAAGCGAAACAGATGCTTTGCAGATAAAGCCCAGGACTCACTGTCCCTTCTCTGCTCCCAGGCAGAACTTGTGTGAGCCATAACCACTGTGGACAGGCTTGGCCAGGCCAGTGTTCCTGGGACAGCTGGCTTGGGGGTGCTCTGGGACCGCCACAGGAGACAGGAGCACCCCAGGGGTGGGAGGTGGCAAGTGCAGGAGAGAATTAATGCTAGAGAGGAGGTAAAGATGAGGGCTAGGCCACAAAATGAATGGCAGGTGTGGCTTGTCCTGTCACCAATGAATGACACAGGCAGAGCTGTCTGTGTCAAACCTGCTCTGGGCAGTGCCAGCAAAACGCGGGGGCAGGGCACATGTGCATCCTGTATTCACTCATGCTGTAGGTACTGGGGTAAACACTGCGGGACCACGGGTAGCAAGTCGGGCAGTCCCTGCCCTCAGTGAAGCAGAAAAACAGAGGCTAGACAACAGGGTGTAATGAATGCGCTAAGCCTAATGGAAGAAGCACAGGCAGCTGGGGACACCCACTTAGACGGCTCTTACAACAGCTCTGGTAATAGAATTCAGCCAGAGTGCCCCAGAGAGACCAGCATGCTCCCCCACACCCGTGTGTCCAGAGTCCTGGCTGCCTGCTCTCCTGAGGGGGTCTGTATCTCTCCATCCATCATTTCTTTGGCCTGGCTGACCAGGGTTAATTCTGCCCATGTCTTGCCTGCTAGCAGCACACAGGAAATGAACCAGGCCCTCTAAATGGAGCCACTGTTGAGGATCTAATCAAATCCTCTCCCAAATCCAATCCAGAGCTCAGAACAGGCTGGGGAAGGGTGGCAACCCAACACCCAGAGCTCCTGCTCACACTGTTCCCAAGCCCCAGAAACCCACAGGCTGTGGGTTTGAGGATCGATCCTGGCTGCTGGAAGTGACTTGCCCAGTGTCACGCAGCCACTAACTGCAGAGCCAGGACTGACCCCAGAGGCAACTTACACCTCTCACGCTGATGACTCATCACATCTGCCCAGATACCTGGTTCAGCATCTGGCCTTAACCACTTCTTGCTCTGGGAGAGAAAGGGTATGCAGGGTGCCTTATTCTCAGGGTGGCCCTCGTATGATCCAGATTTCACAGAAAGAGCCCTGGACGGGGGGACAGAAGGCCTGGGCTGGAGTCTTCACTCCATCGCTTGCTGGTTATGTGATGCCCGCCGCCTAGCTCTCTCTGCCATGAAATGTGTTGAAAGTACCTCCTGCTCCTATTCCAGGCGCCAAGAAAGGCCAGAAAAGTGCTCTGTGTACCGCAAGCCATTTAGGAAAGGGAGGGGCCCTTAGCATCACTGCCCAGCCCCAGACCTCCTGCTTGGTTTTCCTGCTTGGCTATTCCTTAAAGTTCGGTGCACTCCAGGTCCTCAGCGTTTGGGTCCCTGGCTCCAGGTTGATGTCTATAAACCTCAGCTGCCTGACCAACCCTGCCTCAGTCCAGTTCCTTCGGCCTGACTGCTCAGCACCCAGGGGCTGCAGCCCTCACTATGGCCCTGCTTCCAGCTCAGTGATCTCTGAGCCATTCTCCCCCTGACTCCTAACTAGATAGCCTGGGCAAAACCCACGAACGCAGAAGCTGCATCTGACAGCAGCAAGAGCTCTGGATATGGAGCCTTATTCACACTTCACACTAGGTAGAAGACCCTGGGCTCTGTGCCTCAGTTTCCTTAACCATAACACCAGATTGAGAACATCTCACAGTGCTGTTAGGCAAGTAAATGAGCCAATGTACATCCGGAGGGGGCACTGTGCATAAAGGGCCTCCAGGATCACACTAGCCCCGCTCAGCCCTGACTGTCCCCATAGTGGGCTTCCTCTGACTCACCTGCTGAGCCCTCCTTCTCTGTCACAGGCCACTCTGCCTGTCCGTCAGGACCTGCTGGGGTAAGTCTCTGTCGGCACAGCCCTACAAGCATCCTCAGGCACCCCTCCACTTCTCAGGCCACCATCACCCTCCATACCATAGGCCCAATGGTGCTTCCCAGTCCACGCGTCCAGCCATAACTCCTTTCCTGAGGCTATATTCCCATTCATATGTCTTTACCCAATCATCATAGAAGAGCTCTGCAGCCAAACCCTGTTCTAGGCTGGGGGATCAACAGGGAATGAGAAAGGAATGATCCCTGCCCACAGGGAGCGTCCAGGTGAGAGGAACGGTGCACATCTGCACCAACGATGCCCTGCAAGGTAAAGGAGGCCTTCAAGGTGCAGAGAGAGAGAGAGAGGAGAAAGGGGAGTGTCAGTGAAGGATGCTCCATGGGATGCGTGACCTGAGGTGCGACCTTGAGTAAGAGCCAAAATCTGCTCAGCAGGCAGGGAGGCCTCCCTCTGGGAAGAAGCACAGAGGAAAGGCCCAGCCAGAAGGGCCTCAGCACACACGCTGAAGGATCAGAGGTCCCCTGGGAGGAAGTCTGGGGAAGGAGATGGAGAACACCTTCCGGGTGTCCCTTTGATGCCCCAAACTCCATACAGCCCTGACTGAACATGTGATCTTCCTCCAGTTTATTCTACCCCTTGGGGCCCTGTACAGAGCACCTCCACCACCCACCCACACACCCACACACACACACGCACACACACACACACACACACCAAGGACCTAAATATCACTTTCTCCTTTTTCTCCTTCCCTACCTACCCCTTCATGGACAATCACCAAATCCTCAGGCCATCCCTTGTCAAAACTCAGTCATCTTTCCACTGGGGAGGCCATATGTGGTAAGGACAGAGGGCACAGGGAAGCTTTGACTTTCTGCTCAAATCCCAAAAACTGTTCTAAAAATAAATTTATGATTTTTTTTTTAAAAAAAGAATCTTTCCACTCTCTTCATGTCTGCTACCACACTGTCACTCCCATCCAGCAGTAGCCTGGAACCTCTGGCATGTTCTGTATTATGCCAAGGAAACTTCAAATGCAAATCTAAACTTGCCACTCTTCTGCTTAAAGCTTTGATGCAGCTCCTCAATGCCTCAAAAAATAAAATCCAAATTCTATAGTGTGAGAAGACCCAGGTTATGTCTCTTCCTCTCAGTTCATTTATTCCCACCTTAAGTGGTGAAGGAATGAATGAGCTATCCAGTGAACCTCACGGAACCACCTAGACTGGCTCCTCAGTCTTGCCACTGCTGCAGGGCACTTTATGAAGTTCACACTGAAGCCTACTGGATCACAACATGCATTTTAACAACATCTCAAGTGACTCATGTGCCTATTAAAATTTGAAATACACTAATCTGAGGTATTGGTTCTCAACAGAGACATTCGCATTAGAATCACCTGTAGAACATTTTGAAATACTGATATTGGACTGTATTCCCTCAGAGGGCCCAGCCGGACATTTTTACTTTTTTTCTAACTCCCAGACAATTCCAGGGAACAGCTTCAGGTGACAATAAAATACTGGAGGCCCAGAGAAAGGAGGTGATACACACAGGGCCATGCAACAAAATCTGAACTAGAATCCAGCCCACGATGTAGCCCAGAGTCAGTTCCTACGCACGTGCCCCTGTTCAGCGGGAAGCCCATGCAGAAGAGACATAACCTTGGTCCCGGGTGGGAGCTGGGGGAGCCCACTGGAAGCAGCTAACCACTTACATACCGCATAAATAGAGAAGAGAAGGAAAGGAAGAATCTGATCACAGACTGAAACTTCCCTATCCCTAAAGGAGCTCCTAATGTGTGGGGGGCTCAGGAGGGCAGGACCCCACAGCAGAAACAAACCATTCTACTGTGACCAGTACTATCCAGGCCCAAGGACGTTGGTTTGTAATCCCAGCACTCTGAAAGACTGAAGTAGGAGGATTTTAACTTTGAAGGCAACCTGGGCAACTCAGTGATTTAGCAAGACCCTACCCCGAAAAACAAAAAAGGGGGCTGAGGATGAGGGTAGAACAGAGTGTGAAGGTCCTGGGCCTGCCTCTATATCACACACACAAAAAGAGCAAGTAATACTGTGGCCCAGAAGGAAAGCAGCTCTCCCCAGTTCACAAACTCTCAGGACAAATTCAACACTCAAGGAGGGGGAATCCCTGAAAAGTGAGAAGGCAGGAAACCATCCTAACTCCCGGCGATGTCACCTGACCAAGCCAGAAGGACATGCCCACAGCAGCCTGCTGGAGATCCCCAGCCCTCCCAGATGCCGAGCTCCTCACTTGGCAGCTCCCAGTATCTATCCAGGACTGCATTCCCGTGTCACCACCCTGCCAGGTTCCTTCTCTAGGGGTCTTAGGTACCACTGCTTCAAGAATGGGCTGAGGAACCTGTGCTTTCTGTCCCCCACCCCAAACCCCCTTACCACTAGCTCCTCTTCATGAAGATGGGTCGTTGAAAGTGGGAGTCCCCAGGGCCTTCCCATGCTGTGGGGACAGACGCCTGTCGGGTCCTAGCTCAGCTTGCACAGTGTGACTTGGTGCCACGCCTCTTTCTGCTGCTCCCCTCTCTGGCTCTGTGTGTGATCTCCCCTTCCCCTAACAGCTCTACTTGCTTTCTGCCTTCTTTGAGCTCCAGTTGTGCATTCTCTAACTTTCCCTGGCTAGAGGACCCTTACTGCCCAGCCTGATCTGCTTCCCCACGCAGGCCCCACTTTGGCTTGGCAAGATGGTGGTCATGACTTGTCTCCTTCCTCTAAACTCTTCCCAACCTCCCTTCCCGGGCCCTGGAGTTGCTCCGCCCAATGGAGGGCACTGCCAGGCACTGGAGCTGAACAGCAGCAAGACACAATCCTGCCCTAAAGGTACCGGGCCCATGGAGGACAGAGCCAGGAACCAGGTCAATCTCTCACCTGCCCTTCCAGCCCAGGGAGCTGTAGAAGCACAGAGGCAGCAGGAAAGACCAGCATAGCTCTCGGAGGAGCTCACAGGAAAAGGACGGGAGAGATGGCCACAGCTGGGACGACATGGGCGTCTGAAGGAGGAGCAGGTGCTCCTGAGGGAGGAGCAGGGACGTGGTGGGAAACTCAGACCTCGCCCTGAAAGCAATGCTTGGCTCGCAGCCCAGCTTACTCACCCCCTTTTCCTCCCAGAGTTCCACTACTTATTTGCTTTTTGATCTTGTGCAAGTTGCTTAACCTCTCTGAGTCCCAGTTTCCTTATTTGCAAAATGGGGCCAATGATACAGACCTCACAGGTTGGAAGTGACAGCATGGAGGAGAATGTCATGGTGCCTGGCACAGAGCAGATGCTCAACTGACGATTCCCCCCACTTCCCACAGTGTCTGTTTCCACTGTCTCTTTCTCCATCCTTCCTATCCTACAGCTCCAGGTACACACCGCTTTCAGGGTAAGGTCCAAGTTCCCTCACGTATCCCTGCTGCTGTCTGACGAGCCACCTGCACCTCCCCTGACTTCCTCCTACCCCACCTCTTTCCCTGTGACCTCCTCTGAGAGCCCCACCCATCTTTCCTGATGCCTCTGTGCATCTCCAGCTCCCTGAGTAGGGGAGGCCACGTGGGAGATTGACCTGGCACCTTCAGGAACACAGGTGGCTCCAATCCTACACAAAGGCACATGACTGGCCTTTGTAGTTACTTGCTGAGTAATCTGGAGGGAGGCAAGGTATGAGGAGAGCAAGCCAGGCCACCATCCCAGCTGATAGTCCATCCCAGGCCACAGGAGCAGGGCAGTCCACCACTGGCAGAGGCGCTGAAAGCATCTAGTTAGGGCTCACTGGGCGGGTAGGATGTGAATTTGAGCAGGTGAGTTATTAGGGCATGGGCACACATAGACACATACCCATGAACGTGTGCACCCATACACATGTGTGTACACCTGCAACAGAGGGGTCAGAGCTGCCTTTCTGCTACCTCTGATCTCCTTTTTTGCCCTCTTCTCTTCCTTTCTTCCGTCCTCCCTCCTTCCTTCAAAGGATGTTTCCTCAGTGCCCACCCGGCCAGGCACTATGCTGGGCACTGGAGATGGTGCTGGGAGTGGCCAACAGGACCGAGCACAGGGCATGGCTCTTCCTCCAAGTACTTGGCAACTGAGAGCAGGAACCCCACTCAGCTGGTGCAAGGAGGTGTGCAGAATCCCACACACCTGGCAGTCCTTCCAAACTCTCCCCTTCCCAGGGTCCGCTTCAAAGTGGGCTTTTCTGCAATATTCTACACTAGATTAATCAAACAAAACAAGACCTGCCGTGCCAAGAAGAGCTCAGGGAAGGGCACAAGTAGAGCTTGGGTCACGAGGTCAGCATTTGGAATCAGCAGGCCTGGGGATGACTCCTACTTCTTAACCGTGTGATCAAGTCACTGTAACACTTGCCTCGCAAGGCTGCTGCAGGGTAGACGGAGGCAGGACCTGGCAGGCTGCAGCATTCAGAACATAGCAGTGTCCCCTACCTCCAGGGTAGACACCAGGAGCCAACCCTACAGCAAGCATGGCTTCCCTCCAGCCAACAAATAGGAAACACTCTTGAGAGCCACAGGTGGGCAAGAACTGAGACCTAAGCCAACAGGTTGGAGTGGGGATCCGGTGTAAGACTGCTGAACTCCTTCAAGCTCAACTTTCTCATCTGTAAAATGGTGATAAAAATACCAAACACCAAATAGCCACATCACAGCCAGTGGGTAGATGACTCACATGAAGAGCTGAGCGTACAGGCTGGCACACAGTAGGCACTTCATAAGCATTTGCAATTCCTGTAATCATTATCATTATATTCGTCAGTGCCATCATCAGCCTCATCAGCTCCGTCCCCTGAATCCACTTCCAGGTTGGGGCACGTAATGTGTTCTGACCCTCACAATAGCCTAGAAAAGGAATCTTGCTCACTGCATGTTTCAGGGGATGAAACTGAGGCCCACATCAAAGGCCGTGGAGGCTAGGGAACGTGACTGAGTTGACGGTGCTCACCTTCCCCTGGGCTCAGATGTTCTGGGTCACTCTGTGGCCCAGGACAAGTCACTCCCCTCTCTGGAGCTCTCTCTCCCTGTGGGGGTCTGTCCTGCTCTGAACAGCAACCTGCCCTGAGGGCCAGATCTCAGGTCCCAAACTGTGACCAGATCTCTTTGTGGGTGTACCGAGGGCATGAGAAGCAGAAAGAGACCCTTTCCAGGGATACCCCCGTCTTGCATGTCTGTCTCCATCCTAAAATATCTCTTCATTCAGGGCCCGCGGTGCTGGGGGCTCTGGTCAGAGGCAGAAGGTGGAAGAAGAGAGGTTTTTTCCACCTGTAGACATTGGAGTGGACATCTGGACATGGGCCACAGCTGCAACCTGTGGCTGAAGGTCACCCTCCAAGGCCCCAGGCATATTCCTGCCATACCACTGCTTCCCTGAGCAGATGAACCTTGCCTCTGCCAAGGGGTACCGTGGAGCTGGGTTTGCTGGCCTGCTCCAAACCCACCAAGCTAGCTCCTTCCCTGGTACTTTCACCCCCCTCGTCCTGGAACAAACCCGACTATATTCTTCTCTTGCTCTAAACTCCTCCATCCCTCTGGAGGAAAGTTCCAGCCTCTTATCTACACATCTTGCCTCACAAACCTCTCTGCCTGCCATACCGTCTCCTCTCTTCCCCCCAGGCACACTGGTTCTCACCTCTAACCCTGTGCTCACGCTGTACTTTCTGCTTAGAATACCTGTTCTCCCTGACCACGTGGCAAGCCTCTACTCATCCTCTGAAATTCCATCTACCCACAGGCATATTCCCCTTCATTCGGACAAAGGTGACAACGTTCCACGGTAAGAAAGGATTGATTTGTTTGTTTTTTAATTAATTTTGGTGATGCTGGGGCAAGGCTTTGCACTGAGCTACAACCACAGCCCTTCTTTTATATGTTTTATTTTGAGACACGGTATTGCTGGTCACTAAGTTGCCTCGCCTGAGACTGAACTTGTGATCCTCCTGCCTCAGCCTCCCAGAGTGTGGGATTATAGGTATCGTTCTTGATAAAATTGGATATCTACCCAGGGAAAATGAGTTGTTGGCTTCTGTATTACACTGTGCAAAAAAAAAAAAAAAACCTGTAATAAGGGGATTTTAGATCTAAATATGAAACATGAGATGATAGAACTTCTAGAAGATAAGAGAGTAAGTTGGCCCTCTGTCTGCGGGTTTCATATCTTCAGATTTGACCAACAGCACATCAAAAATTCAAAACAAAATTTCACCTGTAGTGAAAATGTACAGACTTTTCCTTGTGTCATTATTCCCTTGAACAACACATTATAACAACTATTTACATCATGTTTGCATTGTATCAGGTATTCTAAGTAAGACAGAGATGATTTAAAACAGACGGGAATATGTACGCAGGTGATATGCAAATACTGCTCCACTTTATACAAGGACATTGAGTGCTGGCAGATTCTGGTATCCATAGGGAATCTTGGAACCAATGTTTGTGGATACCAAGATAGAATGGTATAAGCAAGGAAGCAGAACTCAACAAGCACTGTCCATTTAAAAAAGTAAGAAGCTGAACTACATTAAAAGTAAGATTCTCTTTTTCTCAAATATTTCCCTAAAAGAGTGAAAAAAAAAAGTTCCAGAGTGAGAAAATATAATGTGTTTATCCAGCAATGGAAATGTAGCCAGAATGCTTTTAGGCTCCCACAAATCAATCATGAAAAACATAGATAATCCCATAGGGAAAAAAATGAGTTAAAAAACTTGAACATGTATTTTGCAAATGAGGTTATCTAACCAAAGCTACCTAACCTCATTAGTCATAAAGGAAATGTAAATTAAAACCACAATTAGATATCACAATATCTAATACCAATATAGTTGGTAAGTACGTGGAGCAACGGGCACTTGCATACCCGGCTTCAAGGAGGATGCACTGGCGTCACGCTTTGGAAAATTATACGATGTTATCTGCTAAAGCTAATTATATATAACTCTATGACTCAGCAATTGCAAATCTTGGGTATTTACCCAACAGAAAGAATAATAGTTCATCAGAAGATGTGTCCAGAGATATTTGTAGCAGCACTATTCATTATAGCCTTGAACTGAGAAACAATTAAAATGTTCACCATAAACTGGTACATGGATACCATGAAACACCACACAGGGATGCAAATGAGAAAACTTGATATGATGACTTTGATGAATCTCACCATCAAAATGCCCATAGACATACATCAGCATAAACGAATATCTACTCAAAGATTCCATGTACACAAAGGTCAAAGTTAGGCAACAGTCATCCACAACAGGAAGCAGAACAGGGGTTGCCTTTGAGGTGACAGCAACTGAAAGGGATGTTTCCAGGTGCTAGAATGTCCTATATCTTTTTTGGTACTGGGGAAGGAGTCCAGGGGCTTCACACTGAGCTACATTCCCAATCCTTTTCTTTTTTCTTTTTTTTTTTCTTCTTTTTTCTTTCTTTTTTGGTTTTGAGACAGGGTCTTGCTAAGTTGCCTCAGTGTTGCAGAATGCTGGGATTCTAGGACTGTGCCACTGGGCCCAGTCTAGAATATCCTATTTCTTGACCTGGATGGGGGCTACATTACATTGTCAAAATTTATCATCTACACTATACTTCAATATAAATGTTTATTTTAAAGACAAAAGCCCTCATTCCAGTCTCACCTCCTCTACTCTCTGGCTGAGCCACTGGCTCTTTCCTCCATGAGCTCCTTGCCCTTGGTACACATCTCTGCAAGGACATTCCAATATTTGCCACTGCAAAAAACTGATGCCTGGCTTCTGTTTGTTGAATGCATCTCTGTGTCAGACCCTGTTATGGATTAGATCTAAAATGTCCCCAATAAGTTTCATATGTTCAAAGGAGGAGCTCTTGAAAGGTAATTAGACCATACATTCACTAACATCGTCAATGAATTCCCCTACTGATGAGTTCATAGTTGAATGAACTATTAGGAGGTAGGACTTAGCTGGAGAAAGTGGGCCACTAGAGACATGACCCAGAAAGGTATGCTCTGCACAGCCCCTTCCTTCTCATCACCTCTCCCTCTCTTTAGCTGTCCTTGCTCTCTACTTCCTAGCTGGCAAGGATTGACCCACTTTCTTCCACCATGCCCTTCCACCATGATGTTTCAGCCTTGGAACCAGCCAATGGCAGACTGAAACTGTGAGCCAAAATAAACCTTTCATCCTTTAAGTTGTGCATGTCAGATATTTTGTATCAGCAGCGAAAGCTGACTAGTGCAGACCCTATACCGAACACCTCCCCTACATCATCACATTTAGTGACAGCCACCAGTTAGATAAGGCATGACAGCACTCCCACTGCTGGATGGTCTGGAATCTAGGCATGAAGTGTATCGAAGAGCTTTATGTGAGCATCTCATTTGACTAAAGGGATTGGGCTACTGCCTGAGGAAATGGGAAGCAAGAGAGGCTCAGGGTCTTGCCCACAGGCACTCAGTATATATAGACTGCTCTCTAGTCCAGAGCCCACAGCGCTACACATCAAACAGCTTCCCATATGAAAAGAATATGGTTACACCTACAAGAGCAATTTATATATATATAGGTAAGAATCATGTCTATACCACAGAGGGATAAGTAAGCCTAGATGGAGTCCTCTTCTTTCGATGGGCAAGCAGTCAGATTCAGCCTCACCTCCTGGAGAAAGCCTCACTGGGGCTCTTCAGCTACACTGGATGCTCTCCTGAGTTCCCACAGCCCCCTAACACGTCTTCCTATCAAAGCTGTAGTGCCACTGTCTCTATCCCTTATCTGACCATCCTTGGCCCTAGATTAAAGACTGAGTCTTTCAGGTCTCTATGTGCAATACTACCAAGAGCACAACACACTTGACACATGCAGGAAGGGAAGGAAGAAGGCAGAGAGGACCACACAGTCACTATTTGCATCAACTGGAAACTCCATTAATTGAGATCTGAGCTAGAAGGGTTTCATGTCCCAGCTGGACACAAGTTACAACCCTTGATTTGAGAGATGGCCCAACCATGCCCCTTCCATTCCACAGCCCTTCTCTTGGCTGCCTCTAGCTTTCTCTTAAGGTTCCAGCCAACCATTCGGCCCAGAGGTTCTGGCCAACCTGTTCTCTGCCCCCTCCTTATCTTCTCACCCTTCGCCATCCGCTCTGAGTGCCCAAGGTTCTGCTATTAGCCTGAGATTAGTCCCACTAAAAGCAGCAGGTCAGCACAAGGAGCCGCAGCTATGTGGAGAAAAGCAGCCCAGTCCAGGCCGACATAACTTACTGCACACCCCACCTCTCTATATTGGGGACCGCTGGTAGTTCTGTGGCAGCAACCTGACTACAGAGCCAGATGCAGGGAGACTGGTTCATGGTGAGCAGGAACAGGGGAAAAGCCCTGAGCCATCTGGAGCAGAGGTACATCTGGCAGCTCTCCACACATCTGCAGTGATGACCTAGCCCAGTGCCAGGAGGCAGGGGGCATCTCTCCTCTGGTGTCTAGGAGCTCTGTTCTCCCAAATAGCTCAGAGCCTAGCACTTCCACCCCCACCCAGCTTCTGGATGCCTGGATGCAGCTGGTGGTGAAGTGGAAGGTGGCAGTTCCCTGGGGCTGAGCCCAGCTGGCCTGCTGTGAGTGGCTCCAGCCTCCCCGGGCTTAGGGGCTGAGCCATAAGCAGACTTGTTTATCCCTGGGAGGAATGATGGTTTTCCCTGAGCAATGACATCTTGGAAACAGCCTGGCTCCACAAACAACAACAAACCTCCCAGCCGGGCCTGAGCTGCTGCTTTCATGAGAAGGCTTCTACCCAGAGGCGCCTGAGTTAAAGGTCGCAGGTTGCTTTGCTGCTGAGCCAGACCCTTGCCCTGACTGGTGACTCTTGGAACCCACGAAGACTAGCGGGTGTGTAGATAATCAGAGAATCAGATGGCTGAGAGAGGCTTTACAATACCTGTTCCTGTCCCTGATTGCTTCAAAGGAAAAACTGAGCCAGAAAAAGAATACGATATGGCCAAGATCGCCCAATGAGCTACTTGGTCTGTTCTTTCTCTATCATTCACCTTACTTTTCCAGAAAACAGCAGGGCTCTATCCAGCAAGCTCAAGAGTCCCAAAAGGAAACTCACAGGAAAGCCCAAGAACACACAGCACCACGATGAAAGCCAAGTACCCTGCGACATCCAGTGGGTGCCATGGAAAGAGACCTAGGTTGGGCAACCAGAGCCATAGGTTCTGCTCCCTGCTTTGTAGCTAAGTTGTATGTAGCCTCGGGCAAGCCCATCCTTCCCTGCCTCGGTCTTCTGACTATCCGGAAAGAAAACAAGGCTATCCCTAGGGCTTGAAGACCAAATAGGAAGCAGCTCTCAGAACCCCCAAGGATGTACCTGGGTATGGGCATGCCCCCTGCAGCTGTGCCTCTTCTGGAAGAGCTGGTAGATGACTGGCTGAAAACCAGTCTTCCAGGTCCACCACCAACGGGGGTCCAGGAAGCTGAACTTCAAGTCCCTGCAGTCTGTGACAAGGACTACCAGCACGGCATTCAAACCAGCCAGGGATGCGTTCTCTACCCTTGACCACCCGGCCTATGGTGTAGACACCACCCAACCCAGCATGATCCCTGAATAGGCTCTCTATAGCCTCCAGTCGGCTGACGGCAAAATTCTCCCATACACTCACTCCTCAGCCCATTGGCCCTATGGGCAATATCCGGGTGTGCCTAGACCAAGGACCCTCCTCAAAGAGCTTCTCACCTCTACCTGGCAGAATGTACCCTCTTGCCAGGCACAGAGCTAAGACAGTCAGACAGGGCTGACTTGAACATCAGAGTTTGTCTTCCAGGAAAACCAACCCTAGCTAGCCAGGACAATTCAATAACTCTTTTCAACCACACCCCAGAAGCGGGCCAGGCTTTTGGGTGACTAAGAGATGAATAAGGCCCACATCCTACATAAATAGGACACAAAACAGTCACCAAGAGTGCCACCATCAGTGGTTGGACTTATTCGCTATAGCTGTAGAAGCGGAATAGGGTAAGACATGGAGGGAAGAGAGGGGCTTTCTGGGCAGAATGGCCAGCAAACACAGAAGCTGGCAAGAAAGCTGGAAAGTGTTTGGTTTCACTAACACCAAGTACTTACAATCAGAAGTTTTATCAATGACTTCTGGTTCAAAGCCCCGGAGACTTCCCACCAATAGGCCACTGCCTCCAAAGCCTCCATTGTCACTACCACCTGCTTCTCATCTGCCAGGCCGGGCCTAAGCAAGCCCTGCGGTGGAAACTGGCTCCAGGGAGGGCCCGCCCTGGCTCAGCCGTGCCACATGCTAGAACTGGGGAATTGGGGAGTTGCCCCTTGGCTGGGCACAGAGAACTCAAAAGGCCCTGGCGGAAACTTTGACTCTGGCTGCAGTGCCCTGGCCAGGATCCCACAGGCACTTAGAGGGGCAAGCCTCTGCAGCTCCTGCCTTTCAGAGATGACTCCCACCCTAGCCACAGCAAGGGGAGCCAGGAGCAGCCCCAGTCACAAGGCCTAAGAGCCTCGGAGTGTGAAGAGCTTGCAAGAGTTGCTGAGGAACCTGGTGGTCCTGCACCAAGCCAGGCATCTCAAGCCCTAAAGCCTGATTCGACCCTGAATTACTGAGCTCCACTCAGGATAATGGCCTCCCACATGTCCCGTCCTCTCTGTTCTAGGAGGCAGCGGACCTCCATCCCGGTCTTGTCTTAGCCAGAGACCTGCTATTTGAACCTGGACAAAGCCCCTCCCCGCTCTGGGCCCAGGTCCTCCCCTCTCCAGTCCTGGGCTGCAGGATTTAAGACTCTTCCCGAAGACCTTGGGTCAAGAGTAGAGATGTGCCCCCCGTCCCCAAGCTGAAAAGAGAATTGGTCTGTCTGGTGCTTGAAGTGACTACTTCTGTGGAGCAAGTAGGTCTGTAGCCGCTAACCTCTTCCTTCGGGTCTCAGCTGGAGCCAAGGGAGCAGGTGCAGGCCCTCCTCCAAGGGGCTGGGAGTTGCCAGGCAGAGCAGACCTGCTTGTGTTTCCAGCATACATTTCCCCAAGTCTCAGGGATCCAAGGTGACACCCCACCCTAAGACCACCTTTCCCTGCAGTAGAACAGGGCAGGAGCTGCTGCCCGGTGCCTGGTGTGGCCAGCGTCCCTGACACAGTAGCAAAGGCTTCTTTCTGGCTGAGCGCGCCTGCCCCACAGTGTCCGGACTTCCCGGTCACCAAACATTCTTCTCACCAAACACTCCTCCTCTCTCCCAGAAGGAAAAGCTAGCTGCCTGAGGGGAGCAGCAAACAGTGAAAGCAGGACCCCCTGGCCCTGCAGGGCCCCTGCCCTCTGACACACACACAGACACATCTCAGAAGGGAACACAGTTTGTTCCCAACAAGCCTATCAATGGCTGCCCTGGGAAGGAACAATAGAAACAGGGGCACAGAGTGGCTTGGCCAAGCGCCCCCCCCCCCACCTCAACACCCCTGTCGCCGAGGCACCTACCCGGCACGCTCCGCAGGGGCCCAAGTGGCCCGCGATGGCCGCCGCAGCCAGCCGGCCGCCAGGGTCCCCGCAGGGCTCCTCCCGAGCGGCGGCGCCCTGGCCGTGCAGTGCCAGCGGGCGGGCGGCCGTGCCCAGCGGCTGCCTTCCCCAGACAGAGCGCCTTTGTGTCGGCAGGGCTATTTATGGACTTACCCAAGTTCCTCGGGGAAGTGGTACCTGCTGGGAAAAGCAGAACCAAATGACCAGGTTCCACCTCCCGCATCGAGGTAGCGTTTTCAAAACCCTTGCATCACCGTCCCTCCTCCTACTGGCCTCCTCCTCTTCCTCCCGCTCCTGCCAGCGAGCGCCCTTTCCAAACACACACCCTGACCAGCCGGCGGCCGCCGCTCCAGAGGCAGGATTTCTTTCTTGCATGGAGCAGAAAACTCCGGGATTTCCCGAACCACTTTCACCTGAGAAGCAGTCCGGCTGCGTCAAGGAAGACAGTCCTCGGTGCGCGGGTCCTTCAGCCCGCGAGGGGCTGCGCCGGCTGCTCGCTTACCCGCTCAGGCGCTCGCCATGGCCGGTCCGGGGTCCCCCGCCGCCCGTCCCCTGGAGCCACGCTGGCCCCCGAAGTGGCGCTCCGGAGGGAAGCGGCATCCATTCCCCTCGGCTGCACCCCCTGACCCTGGGAACCTGGGCTGGCTCCACCCCGCACACATCCTGAGGGCTCCCTGGGCTGGGGCAGCCGAAGCCACGGCTGCCGCTCCGGCAGGACGGAGCCAATCAGCCAATCGCTGAGGCTTCCCAGCCACACCCCCACCCCTGGCTGCTCGGTCCCCGCGTGCAGTGCAGTTGCACCCAGGGTCCTGCCTCCAGCACGGCCCGCCGACTCTGAGGAGGCGGCCGCCCTCAGGGTCAGGGAGTGCAGACTTCAGACACCAGCCAGCAAAAGCTTTCATCATCAGGCACTTTGCCTGCCAAACTCCGGAGAACTGGGGGTGCACTCAGAGCGAGCAAGACGGCCAAGAGGAGCCCATTATACCCACCCAAGTCACCACCGTGAAGGAAGGGGCTATCCCCACAGAGCCAGGGTGGGCAGTAGAAAAAGCACTCGACTGGGACGCAAGCGCCCCTCGTCCTCGCTCCAGCTCCAGCTCTGGCTGCCTGGGTTGCACTGAGCAAGGCCCTGCCCCTCTCTGAGAGGCATTCCGCGCTTTGAGATGGGACAGGTACGCTCAGCCCTTCCCCACCTGTGGGACTAGCAGAAGGCTCTACACGCTGCCTCTCAGCTACCGTTTCTCAAGCACGAACTCAGTGCCAAAACCTGTGCCAAGAGCTTTGTCTGCATTCCACCCTTAACCCTCACCAGCAGCCTGCCTGCGAGGTGAAGAGCCCAGGTACAGGCAGCAGAGGGAGGTGCCCGTGGCCGCACTGCTAGGTGGCTGTGAAGCCAGCACTCAAGCACGGGCAGTCCAGCTCTGAGGAGCCCACCCGTCACCCCGCCACTGCAAGGAGCTGCCCTGCAGCCCAGAGTGGCTGTGACGCTGCGCCCGAGACTGCTGCAACGCATTATGTGACACTAACGAACACTCCCCCGGCCGCTCCGGGGCCAGGCTAGAAGCCCCTGTGGTGCGTGGCCAGCTCCCACCTGAGTGGAGGCACTCAAGGTGTCAGCTCAGCCAATCCTCCTGTCCTCGCCGCACCCCACCTTGGCCACCTCAGACAGAAACGCTGTTGCGTGGCCCCTTCTTCCCCCTGGTAGTCTCCACGTCCCCAAACGTGTCTCTGCCCCTCCGCCTGCCCCTTTCTATCTCTGGTTGTCCATCCCTGCCTCCCACACAGGCACGCCTGTGCACGTGGCTGGAAGATAACACCCTGCACCAGCGTCCGTGACACAGAGCAGCGCTCATCTGAGTTGGTCACTTACAAACTCTGGCCAGTTTGCCCCTGGGGTGGGGCCAAGGAGGTCCTTGCAGGAGCCCAGGAGCCTTCCAGGTTGGAAGGCTGTCTGTCATTCTGCAGGCTCCTGAGAAGCACGGCCCACGCTTGGCCTGGGGAACAGGAAGGGAGTGTCAGGAGATGGCCAATTCCAAGGCAGCTGAGCAATTCTCCGTGGAGCTGGCTGGTTCCCAGAATAGTTTCTGATGTTTGAAATGGGATTCTCAGGGTTGACAGATTAACATAAGAGGTAGCTTTCAGCATACCTTCTTTCAAGCAATGCATAATTCTGAAGTACTGACCAATGCCGGTTTCTGCCAGGCCTTGGGGATGTGACACAGAACAGACAGGCTGGGCTCTGCATTCACAGAGATGACAGTCCAGCACAGGAGACAGATGCAACCATGTAGTCAGACCAATGAGGCCGTAAGTGCATGCTATGTTGTGACACATAGGACAGATCTGCCCACCCAGGGGGCTGTGTCCAGAACACACCCAACAATGCATTGGACCCAGCATGAGGAGCGAGGGGCCCAAGTCCCAGGAGCCATGTCTACACCTGGGGAAGCCATGGGGCAGCGCCTGCCTTCACCTTCCTGGGGCCCCAGGCCGAAGCGGCAGAGTTGACCTTTCCAGTGTTCCGCCGCAGCTGACAGCCAAGCGACCTACACTGAGGTGTCTCTGGGGAACCCTCACTCTTCACTACGTACATCTGGTGAAACAGAGGTACAGAGAGAGCAAGTGACTTTTCCAAGGAAACAGAGCAACCGAGAGGCAGGGCTGAATGCAGGTACTGCTAACGCCCTGCCCAGTGCTGCTCCTACTGCATCCCAAGAGTCCTCAGCTGACCTAGGTGACAGTAGTGCTCAGTACAGAAGGAATGGAGACCTAGGGAGCAATGAGATGTAGCTGGCCTGCAGCCGCCAGGCACTCAGAGCCTGGGCCCCATTAGTGGATCCACATATTTTATTTAACAAACATATTTAACACTCTGTCGGCACTGTTCTAAGCTCTTGTGATCACTGAGTCATTCAATCTGCAGAATCCTATGGGATATTATCTTAATATGCCTATTCCACAGATGGGGAAGCAAAGAAACTATGAAACCTGGCAGAGACCACAGGCTAGTAGGTGCAGAGCTACAGAGCAAAGCCACTGCCCACTGTGTCCCGCCCAGCAGCACCAAGCAGCCCACAGAAAAGCATAGCCCCCTAGGTACACTGAGAAGCCTGGGCTGTGCATCCTAACTCCCCAGGCAAGCTTCCCACTGTGCAGACCAGCTAGTAGCAGCTTGCTGGGCTGCAGCCAAGAAGTAAGCAAGACCTGCCTCCTATTTAGTATGGCAAAATACCTCCAGCTAGTGCCCCAGGCTCCCAAATGGGCCGTAGGAAGTTACAGCAGCAGCCTGAGGATGCTGCCAGGTTCCAGGCGCAGGCCACCTCACCTCCAGCCCTCACTGGCATGAGGGTCTCACTCTCTCTCTCTTTCCTCCTCACTGTGTTAGGGTGTTGGCCCAATATGCCTGCATTGCCGGGCCCAAGACCTGCCCAGCGCCCTGCACAGACCAAAACCCATTCTCCTTCTCCATACAGGCTCCAGCTGCCTGACCTCATCTCCCCCAACCCAGGCTCCAAATGAGCTAGTCCACTTCGGAAGCTTTGAGCTATTAATCACTGGGCTCAGAGCCCTGGCTTAGAGGTCTGCAAGCTTCACACAGAAAGACCCTCTCCACCACACAGCCGGCCAGGAAGATCTAATTTGTTGTTTCAACAACTGCTGAGTCCTTGCAATGTGCTGGAGCCTGTGCTAGGAACTGAGGCTGCAGAGCTGGTGGAAGCAGCTTGCTCTTGGGATGTGTGCGGCACACTTGGGCTCTGACGCTGAAAGCAGGGGTTGAGCACATATCTGCAGTTCAAGCTCAAGGGGCTTCCCCTCCCTGGCCTCCACCCTCCCCTGGCCGCACCGCTCCCCTGAATGGTCAGTCCCACACCTCTCTAAGCTCTACCACTTGGCTCAGTCCGTGCTCTTTTAGAAAACCACAGCCTGTGGAGTTTAAAAACTCCGTGTGTGGCAATTCTTGGGCAAGTCACTTCGATGTACATAGCCTTTGGTTTCCTCATCTGTAAAATGGGGCTACTACCATCTGCCCCACTAGGCCCTGTGGATGAGATGCCTAGCACATTGTGGGCGCTCAACAAACAGGAGCCACCAGTGCTGTTGTGTTGTCATTACTGTTATCACTTGTAGATGGACAGAAGTCGAGAGGGGTGATGAAAGCAGTAAAATTCAATGTGGTCACTGGGGAGAAACGCAGGAGGCCTAACATGTGCCTGGCAGATAACAACAGCTGATCATCACGGCTAATTACTGACAACAGGGTATGATCATCATGACCATCTTACAGATCAGAAAAACTAAGATGCAGATGCAGAAATGTCACTTGGCAAAGGAGGCAGGGAGCTGTGTACTCTGCCCCCCAATGCCATGTCTCCCACACATTTCCCCTTATCCTTCTCCTCTTCCTCAGCACCTTCAGGCAGCATAAGACCATCTCAACCTGCTCACGAGAATTTGGTTTCCATCCACAGCAAAGAGAACCCACACCCAGCAACCAGGAGGCCAAATGTCCCCTTCTTAAGCTGGCTCTGAGGACTGCCATGGGCCACAGCACACTTCATTGCCACTTCAGCAGGAGCAGCCTGACCTTGGGCAGCTGCAGCAACACAGGATGGCCAGAAGCCATGACCGTCTCCCTTCCTGGCTCCAGCCCAATCTGCCACATGCTGGCGTGAGATTTCGGGCTTTTGGGAACAATCCTCGACCCACTCTGTGCTTGTGCCAGCTCAAGGCCAAGCTGTGTCCTAACAGCCCTGGTTCCTGGGCAGCATGCAGCCACTAACTCAGTGATTATGGGGGAAGGTGGGCAGCCCCGTGGCCTTGGTTGCTGGATGCAGTTCACCCGCACACTCCTCCAGGTCCACCCACTGGGATTGAGCCCAGGTCACCGAAGCAGAAGGACAGCAGGGGAAGGACTGGAATGAAATGCTAACTTTGCCTTCTTTGAACTCTGGGGCAAGGCCTTCTCCCTCAGTTTTCCTGTCTCTAAGATGTGCACACTGGTTAGACTACATCAAACCATCCAAACTGTGCTCACAAACTGCTTGCCACTGGTCTGCAGTGATAAGCAGACAATTGAGAGCACTTAGAAACTTTCATGACAGCCTGATTCTGACACAGCTGAGCATAAGCTCAGCCAGACACATCCACCGAATAGGATATAGACCGGTGGGAGCGTCGTCAAGCCAATGTGAGGAGTCACACGCAATGTAAGTTCTACAAAACCAAACAGCCCTTCCCACAAGTGGTGTAAGAGGCCCTGATCTGAATGGTCTAACTTGGATTCTACTGTACTGCTTGTACCTGAGTGGAATTCACACTCTTGTCACCAACAGTTCTCCTCGGCTCCACCTCTGGACTCCGGGCGGCACCATCATTCACCTTTTTACCTGAGCCAGTCTCTTGGCCATCCCTCTTCCGAACACCTCCTATCCATTAACCACTACCCCTTCCCTCTTACATGCCACAAGCACCTTCTGTCTCTCTCAGTCCAGAGAGCCTTCACCCTAGGCCGAGCCTCTACCACCCCCACCTGGCTAAGGACAAGAGCTCCAAACTCCTCCCTGTCTCCTCTACCAGCACTTCCTCCTCCACTCCTCCTCTTGACCTTCCTTTCTCTCCTTCCCATCCTTCTCTCCTTCCTCTTCCTCTTCTTCAAACTCCTCACCACAGCTTCACAGGCACATCGCTGTCTGGCCCTCAAAACTCCTCCAGCATCACCTCAGGCTCCTCCACCTTCCTCATTCCTTCCATGACACCGACCTGCCTTAAGGTTCTCACCTAGAATAATCTTTATGTCCCATGCCACTACCCCCTGCCTCCTGATGTCCCTGACCAGGTCCTCCTCATTGGTGCTCTTATTGAGTCCTTTGTTCTAACTTGTTGATGCATTCCACATTATTCGTGGCTGGCACCTGCCTCTCCTCCCACAGTCTTACCACCACACTAGCTTGTTAACTTTATGAGACAAGGACCATGTTGGTTGATGGACTATAAAGTAGACAACACCTAAGAGTTTACCTGGCCTCCCTCCATTTACCTTTCCTTGCCACTGCTCTCCCTCATTCTCAAATCAGGTGGTTTATGTAAAACTGATTCATTGCCCACCCCAGAGATGGGCATATGACCTGGGTCTCATCCAAATTAGTTTATTTTCAGTGACCCGGTTGACTGGAGTGAGCACACGGTTCAACATGATCAAATGGGACTCCGGCTCAGAAACTACTGCTGATATGTTTGAGGGAGTCATTCTGTAAGGCCATAACCCTGCTACTTCCAGCAGCTCCAGTGTTACTACTGAGGAAGTGAGCCTACTGTAAGTATGCAGAACCAATAAATGGAGAGGATAAGGCAAGTTCTCAATGACATTAGTCAAGCCATGAATCCAACGATGTTTGAAGCCTGCACCCTATAATCCAGCAAATTCCATTTACTGGTCGAGGCTAGAGTTGGGTCTTTGTCACTTACAACCTACAGATTCCTGAGTAATCACCAATAATTAGCACATTAGGCACACTGAAAGTATTTATTCATTCATGCAGTCACTCAGCAGTGAGAAGGTGACTAGATTTGCTCAACAGGAAGAATCATCCTCGCTGCTATTAAGAGAGATGACTAAGGGGACAGGAGTAGACACAGGGAGATCTACCAAGAAATCATGCAGAAGTCTTGGGGACAGAGATGAAGCCTGAAGAGGATGACCAGAAGTAACGGAAAGGAGAGAATAATTCCAATCTCTAAATTCACTGGAAAACCTCTGACATCCTTTGTCCTCTCTGGGCCTCAGTATCCCAATGTTACTCAGTCCCTCATTCTAGAGCCCCCAGTTTTCCCCTCCTTGGTTATTCCACCTCCAGCTGTCAACACGCAGCATCATTCTGAGCAGGACTGAGGTCAGAATTGTCTCTGAGTTTAGACTCGCCAGGCAGAAGTTCAGAGCAGTCACCTCCCTGCTCCTTTGGTTCCTCATCTATAACATGAGAATAATCACAATAGTGTTGGGCAGGCTACATATTATGGCAAAAGGAAAGCATACTCCATCACTGCTAGGTGCTATTACTATAGTTATTATTATCATTTGGGGTAGAAATTCTAGAAAGAAGGAATTAAATGCATAGATCACAATTGCAAAATTTTAAAGAGAATTTCTTGAACTAAGCAAAGGCTTGCATCTTCAGACTGAAAGGGCTTACCAAGGTAATACCAGAAAAACTCTCAAAAGAAAATAACAATTAGAAATTATCTGGTAAATTTTCTGAACTCCAAAGACTGAAAAAGAGAAATCCTGCTTACTTCCATAGCGCAATGTGAGAGAATTAGCAAACAGTAAGCTTTTACAACACAAAAATCTAGGAAACCTTTAGCACTGCTTTTGGGTTTCTTGAAGGCTGTCAGCCTAGAATTCTTTATTCAAGCAAATGATGAGTTGAACATAAGGTCAAACATTGTCAGACTTACAAGGACTAAGAGAGTAAGCTACCCCCAGACACTTTCTGGAAAAATCACTCAAGAAAGCCGTCCAGACAAAAGTGAATCAAAGCCCAGAAGCCAAGAAGGAGATGCTTTGGTATAAATGGCAGAGCAGCGAACCTTGAAGCTAGAAACATTTACAGACTTAACTCCTGGTGACATAATTGACTGTTAAAGGCAATTTTAAGTGAATGATTGCTAAAACGCAATTGTACTAAAAATAGAAGCAATCAAAAAATGAAACTCCAGATGATTTCTACAGTATGTAAGAGGTATGGAGGATGGCAAAGAGAATTATGGGCTCGTTGACATCTCATTATAGGTGCATGAGGCGAGGACAAACTCACATGGATCTGTAACCAAGCTTCCTACTGAAATATGTGCGTGAGAAAGGTGAGTAAAACCACTGGCTCGCTAGAATTAGGGTAACTTCAAAGGAAATTATGCAGAAGAATGATGGGGGTTGGCCTTGTTGTATTTACTTCTACCGAAACAGAATATGAAGCTACAGCAATTAAGTCTCAACCTGGTGTAGAGATACACAGGTTAACCAAGGGAACAAGAGATTCCAAACCAACCCAGCTGTACACAAAAAAATGTGATCTATGATAAGTGAAAACAGAAAGGATGGTTCAAAAAATGGGGTTGAAAAAGCTGGTCAATTATTTTGGGGGAAAAATGAGAGTTTCAGGCACTGAGTTAATTGCAGACAAGTTAAAACTATGAATGAAAATTTAAAAGACTATATGTATCTGAATAAAATATTCCTTATAACCTCAGGGTAGAAAAGCCTTAGAACATATAGGCCACCCTCTCCTTACCCCCAAAGATTTGAAAATCAAAAATGGTTGATATTTCTACTTGCGAGGATTAGGGAAGAGGATGAGCCAGGCCAGCCTGTACAACATAGCAAGACTTTGTCTCAGAAATAAAAGGTAATATCTGAATGATTCAAAATAGTATATAAATAAAGTCAAAAGGTAAATAATGAACTATAAAAATGTGAAACCTATAAACTGAGCAGATGGTTCATTTGTCACCTCATTAAGAGCTCTTACAAACTGAATGTGGTAGTATGTACTTGTAATTCTAATACTTGCAAGCCTAAGGCAAGAGGATCAGAGTTCAAGGCTAGCCTGGGCTACCTATGCGTTTAAGTCCAGCCTGAACTACATAGGGAGACTCTGTCTCAAGAAAAAAAAAAAGGCTCTTACAGTTAAGAAAACTGGATAAATGACAAGTGAAAAATGTAAAATATAGAAGAAATTAAAAGTACATGGAAATATAATGAATAGCAATGATAAAAAGTCTTACCTCACTAATGACCAAACAAAAGCAAATTAAGATAGAACACAATTTTTCACTTGTTTTCCCAATATAAACTTTAACAAGTAAAAACATCCCACCTTAGGTAGGATGCAGAGAGATGGACACTCACATTCACCCTTAGTTAGGGTGCAAATTATACCTCACAGCACCTCTCTGTTCCCTTATTTTTCACCTATAGACAATAACGATAGTGCTGGGTAGAGTACATGTGTAAACAGAAGGGAAGCATTTTTAGAGCCCTGGGGTAGGGGGGTGTCACACCCTACCCTACAAAAAAGTGCAGCAAGATGTAATACACAGGACAGTCCCGTGATTTTTATTGTAAAATGGCTCAGAATGACAACATTTTAGAAATAACCTAGTTAAACATGAGTAAATAAATTCTGATCTATTGGCTACTGAGAATAAAGAAGAAGAATGCATACATGTAAAAGTTTTCTATAAAGTATTATTTTTATATATGAGCTACAGAAACTGACATATAATACATCAGTCAGGAACAAATATGTGTGTGTGGAAAACAATGTAAAGGATGGTTCATAGTCATTGATGAGAAAAAGGCTGGAGAAAAGGGAGATTTTCTTGACTTTATTCAATTAATACATGTAATTTCTCTTGTTCACTTCTGAGGCTCAAATTTAGCCTCATTCATGCTAGGCAAGCTCCATAACATTGAAGCTGCAGCCCAGCCCAAGTTGAGAATTCTTTGTATAAGTTTACGCAAATATATTATCAGTTAAAGGGCACTCATAATTCCAAATAAATATTAAATTTTATTTCATAATAAGAATAAAAATACAGACTTCCTCAAGTTAATTAACAAAACTATGTGCACCCCATGTGAAAAAAATGTTTTGAAACTTTGGCTGGGAAAATCTTTGAGAAAGATTTTCATAATTGAAGAGATAGAAGCCTATTCCCTTACGAAAAGACAGAATTGTATTGGCTTTAATACTGTCATTTTATGCATATTTTAAAATAAAATTTCAATTAAAATCTCAAAAAATAGAGAGGGGCAGGGAAGAAGGGGGAACTGAATTATGAAACTGTAATATAAAAGGACACTGGGCCAGGAACGAAGCGCAGGGTAGAGAGTTTACCTATCAGGTATGAAGCACAGGGCTTGGTCTCTAGCACTGAAAGAAAAAGTGTACTGAATTTCAGTTAGAA
Source organism: Ctenodactylus gundi (assembly GCA_004027205.1). NCBI lineage: Eukaryota > Metazoa > Chordata > Mammalia > Rodentia > Ctenodactylidae > Ctenodactylus > Ctenodactylus gundi. The sequence goes on along the minus strand of PVKB01000505.1, from coordinate 330,596 downwards.
GAACAAAGAGGTAAAAACAGGGAGGAGAACAACTTTTAAATATGAAGTAATGAGAGAGAGTACCTGCCTAACATAATCATGAGCACTGGGCAAATAACCAGAGGAAATGAAAAATATCCTGCTTCATACTCTATACCAAAGTATGTTCCACATAGTTTATAATGTTAAAAAGTTGAAGACTAAAACTATAAAGTTCAAAGGGGAAAGTGAGTATTGTATAGTCCCAGGTGAGTATCACAACACCAGAGGCAAAAGAGAGAGAGAGAGAGAGATGTGATCTTCCTCATCAGGAAAAGGTGATTCCAAACCACAAGGACATATTATTATTTCACACCCACGAAGATGTCTATAATTTTTAAAAGTGGAAAAGTAAACATGTGGGGGAATTTGGTAGCCTCATTCGTTGATGGTAGGAAAGTCCAATTGCACAACTATTTTGGAAAACAGGCTGGCAGTTCCTCAAAATATTCAAAGCATACCTGAGCATTATGTTCAGTACTAGGTTCAACATATAAATACAACTTGATTAATTTAGCTAGTAGGTATATACCTAAGAGAAATAAAAGCATATTTCCACACAAAAATTTGTACACAGAGATGTAGGACTAGCACAGCCATTAGAATATTTTCCTAGCAAGTACAAAGTCCTGAGGTCAATTACCCAGCACCTCATAAGCCAGGTGTAGTGGTGCATGCCTGTAATGCCAACACTTGGGAAGCTAAGGCAGGAGGATTACTGTGAGTTCAAGACCAGCCTAGGCTACACAGTGAGTTCAGAACCATCCCACACAACAGAGGAAGACCTTGGCTCAAAAAAAAAAAAATCGTGCACAGTTACGGCAGCATTATTCATCACAGCCAAAAGGTAGAATAAGAAGACAGCCACAGAAGACCAAGTATATGATTCCATTTATGTGAAATGTCCAATATAGACAAATCTATATGCCCAGAAAGTGGATTAGTAGTTGCCTAGTAGTGGAGGAAATGGGACAATTGATGAATGACAGCTAAGGTACAATTCCTTTTTGAGATAATAAAGATATTCTATTAATAAAATTAATTGTAGTGATGGGTTATACAAACCTGAATATGCCAAAAAGCATGTAACTGTAATATACATTAAATTGATGAATTGCACAGTATTCAAATTGTAATCTCAATGAAGTTGCTATCAAAATAATTTATAGGTAGGACTACCTATAAAGAAAAAAACCTGTAGTTAAAGAATAACAATAAATGCCTAGCAAAGAATAACAATAAAAGTCTAGCACAGAAATATCCTTACTATATAAAGAGCTTTTTGTGCATGAATAATTAAACTATAAATGGCCCAATAGAAAAATAAGCAAAAGACTAAAGCAGGCTACTCCCAAAAGAGACAATGTAAGAGGCTAAAACCAACAATACACAGTGCCACTGAGTATACTGGGAAGTAGACATTTTCTAAGACTTCTCCATTCCTCAGGAAGCTGGACTTCCAGGACTAGACAGGGAAAGACCTGGCAAGGCAGAACAAGTTGTTCCAGGCAAGGTGGGATTAGGAATTGGTGCCACCTTTCTGAAGAGCAATTTGACAAGAGGATCAAGGATCTATTTTACAAATACCCATTTTTCGACCCAGAAATTAGACTCCTAGGAATTTAACCCAACAAAATGTTCATTTATTCAACAAGTATTTATTGCGCATCAAGCATGTGCTAGGTGTTACATGGATGCCGAGGATACCAAAATACAGCTACTGATATAAAGATTTTTCTCTCAGGATTTTGTAATAAGGAAAAACTGGAAACAACTTGAATGTTGAACTGCTGGGGCTGATTTAAATAATGCATGTTTCATCTACACGATGAAATACTCTACAGGCACTAAACATGATATTGTAGAAGATTTATTGACAAGGAAATGTGGACACACTATACTGCTAAATGGGAAAAAAAAAGATAGAAAACTGCACCAGTAACCCTAATTCGTAAATAAGATTTTCATGTGTTATAAACAACTGCTTGACAGAATTTACATGTCATCTCTGAGTTCTGGGATTAGGTTTGGATCTTACGTCTTTCTCCTGATTCATCTGTATTACGTGTTTTCTTTATGATAAACATCACTATATGAATTACTTTTACAGAGTAATGTAAAATTCAACTGCATTAAAAATATAATAATCATAGCAACTCCTCCATACCTCAGTAGGAGATTACAAGGGAAGAGGTTAATGAAAGTCAGACACGTGTTTGGTACTTAATCTCATGATGGCTGTTCCCTTTACTGAGGAACTAATGCCCTCGGATCATGACAAGAGATAGTGTCTGTGGTAGCTGGTCTCGTCGCTCTTTACAGTAATCCCACAGCTGATGAGAGGCATCGCTGAGTTTGAAACTCAAGGGCCCTTCAGGGGCCTCTGCCCGCCCTGGGAAAGGCAGGGAACCATCCAGAGCCATGAAGCCCTCTCTCCTGCCCCTGTGCTCAGAAGGCAATAGGAGGACAAGCCAGCAAGGGACAGGACACCAGCAAGCGGAAGGTATGGTGTTGTAAGCCAGCTGGCTGAGGTCAGGGCACAGGGTGAACTGGCCAGGGGACTCCTCGCCTGCTGGGCGACTCTCAGGAAGCCCAACCACATCCGGCCCCAGGAGTTCCCAGGCCTGTGAGCGAGCCCAGAGGCAGTGACAGAAAACCTTGCAAGGCCTAAGACCTCACTCTGAAGCAGCAGGAGGGAAATAGCTGCCCTCTGAGACCTCCATCCTGGCCTCGTATCTGCTGGCCCGTGCTTTCCTTGTGGTCTGGCTAAGGAGGTGGGTGAGGGGTCCAGAACCCTCCCAGATCTAGATTCTGTGAATCTGTGGGACTTCCTCATAGACAGCCTGGCAGGAAGAGGAAGGGGTTTGGCAACCCCATAGGCTCCCCAAGGAGCCCCCTCCTCTTCCCCTCGGTGCCTTGTCCCACTATTTTTAGAACAGACAGCAGGGAGCGTCTCCACCAGTCCCGCTGTGCTCTGAGCTCCAGGTAAAACACAGCAGCCCATTCATTCTGCCTCAGCAAGAGCCTGCCAAGAATTTCTAGACCAGACAGCCAACTAGACAACCTCTCCCCTTGCCATTAGCTGGATTGGTTTCTCACTATTTCCATTACAGCCCAATGTGGCAGCTTATGACAACACTGTGGGGTGCTGAGTGAGATGAGGAGAATCATCTAAGGCCAGCTGTGCCCTTTCAACCTGGCAGAGTCTCCTGTCACCAACTATGTGCTCTTCCTTGGCTGAGATCTTGCTTTCTCTGGGTCTTAGTGTCTGACAGGGAAACTTTTCAGTTCCACATTCAATGACTTGACAGTTCTACCAAAATTCTAGTGATTCAATACAAATATTATATTGTGTGCTCTTAGGTACATGCTGGGTTTTGCTCCCAAAATTCCTGGAGTATTGATTATGGGCTCAGAATGCATCTTCCAGTTGAAACTGTAGTGGCCAGGCTGACTGCACTAGCCCACTCAACACTGAATGCTCTTCCGCTTGGGAGAAAGGGTAGAAAACTATATTGTGACAATTGACCCAAAATGGAGAGCCATTAACATTTAAAGGACACCTGTTTAGAAAATTGATATTTAGTAGTGTTGTCTGAGCAGTTAAAAAAAAAAAAAAAGGGATACTAAAGACAATGAAAAAGCCAGTGGCAACTTCTGGGGAATGGTTTGACAGAGGCTGCTGACCAGACTAGAAACAAAAGCCACTGCAGACAGGTCAGCACACAGTATACTTGAAAATCAGCCTGACGCCATAAACTGGAAGTCGGAAAGGCTAAAGAGGACATGCACATATACTTATGTAAAATTCAAACGAGAGTCCCATGTGGGCCAACCTGAGTAGAAAGGGAGGAGGGATGGGGAAGGTACCATGTCAGGCATATTCTTGTGCTGACCTCCCAGGGGAAGACCAGAAGAGGTACCTTTGGGTGGGGAGGAAGCAGAGTGGGCTTATAATTTGGTTGTCTGTGATGAGGACCCTCCCAATATAAGATCCATGAGCATACCTATGTGTGATGAGTGTGATGCATATTAACCGGGTATATTTGCATATATCCATATGCATATAATCCTGTTTCAATTTGAAAACTAAAACGTTTATTTTTCTCCCATTCTTTTCACCTGTTATCAACTCTGCCTAATCTCCCCCTGAAATCCCACACAGAACTGTTTCAGGGAACCAGGTCTATACCTGGAGAAAACGGTTGCAATAAAGAACAGGAACCAGTCCCAGCTGTAGATAAGGGTCTCCACCCTTTCTCTGTATTGATCCTTATTATTCTATCCCAGTAGTTGGGGACCTGATGACTCCCAGAGACCCTTTGCACTGTGTCCTTTTTTTTAATTAAGAAAAAAGATGACCAGAGATGTGAAGTCATTTGTCTGAAATCACACAGTAAGTACTAGCTTTGGCATCCTGCTCTGGTTTTCTCTGAGGAAAGGGGCTCAATGTGACAAGAGACCCAAAACCTGGGAAGAGAACCACAGTATCAGTTCTCGCGCGGCTTCCTTTCCTCAGGGGATGCCCCATGTCAGTTGCTACCCATGACCCTGATGTGAACCGGTTCAGATTGTTTCACAAGCCAAGTGGAACTGCCAGCCTGCTATGGCATGTGCAGAGCTATGGGGCAATAGAAAAAGCACTGAGCCAAAAGAGTCATCTGGCCTGAGTTCTAATCCAGGCTCTGACACTAACTTGCCCACCACCCTAACAGGGTCATTTCCCCTTTTGGTTCCTATTACATCCTCCAGATTCTGAACATAGAAAAGTTGAACTGAACAGTCCAACTCGGTTCTGTAATATCTACTGAGCACTGACCACGGGCCAGGTGACACGGAATGAAAGCATGTCAGGCATAGGCTCTACTTGCTTCCATTGCTTGCAGGCAATAGGTGTCTACCTGTTGTACCATCCTAAGGACGAACCAAAGCCACCGCTAAGCACAAAGGGAAGTACTGGCTTCTAATGCACACCTGAAAGAGGTGTCTCACAGGGAGTGATCCTCCGAGGTTGAGTATTCTAGCTGGCAGGGACAGCAAAGGCAGTCAGGGCAGCATCGGACAGAAGGAACAGCCTCCATATGAATGGGCACGGGGACTTTGAGGAAGCGGAAATGTTCTCACATGGTCAGACCTCAGGAGCAAAGCAGGAGGACAGGGCAGCCAAGAAAGCCCGGACAGCCAAGCGGACGGCAAGGATTTACGCTGAAGACCATGCCTCTGGCCACAGCCTGCGAGCAGGAGTGCACCAGCCCCTCCTTCCTCTCCCAGCACGATCAGCTGCTGTAAATTGGACTGCCGGGGTTGTAATCCTAGCCACCCACTGGCTATGTAACGTAGGCACATCTCTTAACTTCTCTAAGACTTGAGATCTTCATCTGTAAACTGGACACAATGGGTGTAAATGTGTAACAGGATAATGAACCTCATAACGTTATGGTGAGGATAAAAAGAGATGGCCTGCGTCGAAAGCTGGGAACAGGGCCTGGCTCACAGCAGGATTGCTCATTAAATTACCCAGTGTTATCACTCTGCCCTTCCACCAGGATCTGGGAACGGTTAGGAGCGTGGCAGGCAACCCTGTTCAGAGGCTGTCTTTGGGAAAGAAAAGGGCAAGGCAGGAAAGACGACGGCTGCACTCTGTTCCTTACAAGCTAAAAGGAGTAGCGAGGAATAGCAGAGCCCAAGAGCAAGACAGCCAGAGGCAATCCGCCCACAGCCAGACCAAGAGCAAGGGAGGAAGGCAGGAGGGCTGGGGGCTGCCTGGAGGAGTTGAACTTATGGGAAAGAGAGCCGAAATCCAATCCACTTGACTCCCAGTTATTTACAGCTGAGATCTTAAAGTCAGCCAAAAATCTGAGCACAAAACCCAGCGGAGGAAGTCAGAAGGGGCTGGCCCTCAGCTGGGCTCAGGGCAAAGCCTCTTCTTTCCGGCACTGATGCTCAGACAGCTAGGCTTGGGCCTGCAGCTATCCCTTTCTGCTTCTGACAACATTCCAATGCTGTCTTGGAGTACTCCAAGACTCTACCTCTGATCCTCTTGAATACCAGACTCAAAAAGGGAAGAAGCATAACCCAACCATTCCACTACCCTCTGGAAGCCTGTCTTAAGAGCTCAATCGTGCCTTTCCCGTCAGAATATTTTGTTAAACTCTTGCAGGAAGCAATCGATCTTTTCAGCCTGGGCTATCCCATGGGGAAACAAATACTAGAAGTTTCTCTTCTGCCAAATGGAGAATAAGGAATCTCACTTTACTTGTTCCAAAAGCATTTCCTCAGCTATTTCTGCTACCCACCAGTACCTACCAGTACCAGCCAGTACCTGCTTCCTGCCTCTTTCTGGAGGAGATGAATGACTTCTCTGATTTCTACTCCTAAAAGCCAATCTTTACATCCAGACTCAGAGCTCTGATTTCCCTTGTCCATAAAATGGAGCTGGCTGCTGGGAAGTTTAGCAAGATAATAATGCCTGGACCGCAGCTGCCATCTGCATAGCCCGTGCTGGCACTGTGGGGTTCTCTCTGCAGGTTCCTCTCCCACACTACAAAACTGCCTGTACCTCCATTTTGCAGATCCCTTTTGGTGCCCTGGTGCCATATGTGACAAGTGAGGACTTTGGTAGCAAAATTTAGAGAAAACATATTAAAATAAAAATGGAAGTATGAGAAATACACAAATAAATGCCATTATTTCTGAAAAGTCCGTGTTGTCCCAATTCTCCAAGGGCCAAAAGACCCAGGCATGACAGCTTACAGGAGAAAGGAGAGTTTGAAAAGACCCAGAGCCTGAGACATAAGAAAACATGAAAAGAGGATCAGAGGATACGGGGGAACTAAGAGGGCCATTTTGTATTCAAATGGTACAGATGGCATTTTCAACAATACACGGTTGTGTTCCCAGCTCCTGGCTCTGAGACACCAAACCAAGACAATTGGCCCATCAGGAAAGAGGCCATTGTGTGTTTCTTCACGTGATTTAGGTGGTGGGGAGGGGCCCAGTCATGTTTCCCATGATTATGATGCTCAGACACAATTTTGATAGCTTGTTCATCATCTTGAACAACAGAGATGGTCCAGAATGCTGAAGAGCAGCAGCCATTAGGTGATATTTCATCTTCTGAAGCCCGTGGAGTCAAAGTAATTGTTGCATCGTTTCACAAGGAAGAGCAGCAATGGCACTGTGGCTCACCACAGTCACTGGGCAAGTCAGCCCAGGCCCACGAGTGGGGCTGGGACCTCGATGGGAATGTGTGCTCCACTCAGCAGCATGGCAGGGTAAACTGGAAGAAGAGTTCCATCCCCAAAGCTGGTGTTGCATTCAGAGGCTCCATTGCTCTGGGGCCTGAATGACTGTCCTCTGAATCTGTCTGCTGGACAAAGGTAGGTCACCAGACCCAGGAAAGTCAAGCTTGCTGTCTTCCCAGACAGGCAATTCTCCCGTGCCTCACATTCCCCTTAATATCATTTCGTAAGGGAATCAAATGAAATCAAAGTGCAGCTTGCTGTCTGTGCAGACCCAGCCACTCAGCCACTCAGATTCACCCCCAGGGCCAAGCCCTGGCAGGCGGAGATGCTGTGCATCACCTGTCCCAGTCCAGGAAACGTCCATCTCCCTGCTGGGCAAGGCCATTAGCCTGATCACCAACAGATCCATCCCATCCTCTATTAGACTGCCACTTCAGTATGTCTGACCTTTCCTATATCAGGAAGAGGATACACGGAAGGTAAGGGACATATTCTCTTCCCCATTTTGGGGATTCAGGTAGCCACAGTAGCTGAGCAAACTCACAACAAGAATCTCTTCTAAAGACACAACACAACACAAAGAATATCCAGCTCAGGGCTCTCTTGGCCTAAGCCATCTCCGTAGATTCTCTGGTCCCTTTTCCTGTGCAAGTGAACTCTACCTTGTGGATGCTCTTTTGCACATGAACCGTGTCCCTTGGACCTGTGGTCTTGGGTTGCTCTCCTCCTAGGTCTTGGCAGTTACAAAAGGGTGTGAGAGCTGCCCAACTCTGAGCTCTAGCTGGGGCTATAGAAGACATCAAGCAAGCTGAACTCTCATCCCTATCCCTGAGTACAACATCCATTTACCTTAGGGCAAGGTGGCCTCCAGGAGAGTTGCTAAGCCATATCTCTCTCTGGTCTCTGACCCTCAGAAGCCCCCACGGAGAGCAAACCAAGTCATTTGCCAGAGTACTATTCCAGTTCCTCATCAGACGCCCAGCGCAGAATGGAGGGAGAGCATAGACAACCTCTGAGAGGCCCAGAAGCCATGAACTTCCCCAACCTGGCTAGTCTAAACACTCCTTGTTCCCAAATCTAGGGACATTCCCAGACCTAAGCCCCGGTCGTTGGCCTAGACAGAAGGGGTTCTGTGGGAAGGCCTCAAACCTCATTCACATCCATCAGGGAACAAGACACAGATAAAGGCAGATGGGAGAGTAGAGGAGGGAATTATTTCCTCTCATACCAGAAATATGGCACTGGCATCCCACCATACTAGCTAACCTCCAGGATAAGCCACCATCATTCCTCACCTAAAGGACTGAAGGGGGCCCCTAACTGGTCTTATACCCACTTGGGCCTCTCCTATCAGCAATCTGATCTTGTACAAATGTACCTGAGACATTCCTCAAAGGATTTCCATGGACCCTCACTATATCTAGAAAAAAAAAATTCAGTAAAACAGCCATTGTCTGAGCCCTACACAACCTGGCAATCTTCTCCACCTTCCTCCTCACCAAGCTGTAGCCACACTGGCCACTTGTCACACCTCCATGCCAAGCTCCTCCCCACCCCAGGAACTCTTTGCATGCTGTTTATCTCCCAGAATGCTTGCTCCCAGGTCTGTGGCTGGCTCATTACTCTCCAGCTTGTAGGTCTCAACATACAGAGCAACATCCTTCCCCTGCGGCACCCCACGTGTAGCAATCTAGATACAATGTCCTCTAAAGGCATCTGCTCTGTTTCTGCACCGCCTCTCCCAGGGTGTTATCTCATGTATGCTGATGTTGATTTATTTAATGCTCACTCCCTACTAGGACTGGAATCTTGAGCAGAGCAGAGGCTATGTGCATCTGGGTCTCCAGAGCATCTCCAGCTGCTAGTACAGAGCCTGGTACAAAGTAGATGTCCCCAAATATCCAATGAATGAACAAGGGAATGTGTCCAGATGAAAAGTGATTGAATGGGTGGAGATGTCTTCCAGCAGCAGCAGGTCTTGGCATTGTTCTTCATCTGGATGACCTCTCCCAATCTCTCCTCCTAGCCCCAACGTGGGTACCCAGATGCCACTTAACCTCCTTCTCCTTGGAGGGTACAAGCTTCTGATTCTTCTCCATCAAGGACTTCCTGTTGACAGTCTGTACATGCCCACAGGGCCTCTCATACCACTGTGCCTCCCGTTGCCAGTCCACATACACCCTCAGGACTATTCCCTGCAGATGACCCTAGGCCCACCATCTTGGTCCTCCGTTTTGGGTCCAGTTGAGGTGAGATTACTGTGTGGTAGGGGATGCCCCAAAAAGGGTTAAGTTGCCAGAAGCAGAGTCCTGCCCTTGGGCTTGCTCAGCCAATCAGAGTCTGTCCTGATGAGGTAAAGCTTCTATCTTGGGTAGCATTGGTAGAGTTGCCCAGCCCCATCTCCTGCTGGAGAGAGCCGTAAGGGTGGAGTTTCTGTGGAACCAGACAGAACTGGAATTAGCTTGCTTTCTACTCAGGCCAGTGCTGCCTGACTCCAAGACATGCCTCTGTTCCTTTTTAAGGTACTCAGACCCTGGAATCTCTAAGACCTATCTCTAGCTGTCCCAGAAGAGATGATGACACCCACCTCACCATCCTATCTGGGGGAAGTCTTACAGGCAGGGAAGACCCAGGAGGCTCAGTTTCCTTGCTTGAGCCCTGTAAGCCAGCAGCTACCAGGTAGTAACAGAGAGCAGTCATTGCGTGTGCTCAGAGCATCCACATCAACTTCCATAAACAAGAACACAGATGATTATTCCTACATAGATATCACTTACAAATAATGACAAGAATGAGAATAGCAGTCCCAGGGGTCTCGCACGCCACTCTGCCAAGCACATTACCAGTTTAATTCTCACAAGACCTTCTTAATCCATCCACTTTACTGATAAAAAAAAAAAAATCCGAGTGTCAGAGAGGTTAGGTGGCTTGCCTGAAGTGGCGTCATTAATGTGTCATTTTAACTATCTGTTGTCATATCTGTCTCTACCACTGCACTGTGATCGCTTGAGCACACAGCGTGACAGATTCCTCTGTGCATTCCCACCATGGAGCCTGAGGAACCCGGGGCCTTCCCTGAGGATGGGGCCAGTTCGGTTGTACCACACCCCTGAGAGCCAAGAACAGGCTGACTCAGCTCAGAAGCTTTCCTGGAGCCCAGCCCAGCACTGTGCACATGAGGGTGCTTGGCAGGAAGTTCTCTTTGTGGACTGTGAATGACAGCCACGACCTCCCCGGAATTACTCTTAGATCTACAGGCATGGCCTTTAATGCCTGGATCCCCACTCCAATGCCCTCATCACCTCTCTCCATTAGAAGTTGAATTTCATAAGGACAGAGACTTAAGTTTCATTCATCTCTGTGGCCCCAAAATACCTAAACCAGTGTTGAGCAGAGATAACGCATTCATTGAATGTATTTGATTGGAAACCAAAATAATGTATGTCTGCCTCTCCATACCAGCTTGGAACCTCAGTGGCCATAGGGTGATCTAGATGAGAAGCTTCTCAGCAGTGCTGAGAGTTTAGTGCAAGTAGTGTGGTGCAAGTCATTCAGAACAAAAATAAAAGATGGAGACCCAGGGCTGAAGGAATGGCACAGAGATTTAAGCACTTGCCTTGCAAGTGTGAGGCCCTGAGTTCAATTCCCCAGTACCACATTAAGCTGGGCATAGTGGTGCATGCCTGTAATCCTAGCACTTGGGAAGCTGAGGGAGGTAGATTGTCCTGAGGCCAAGGCCAGCCTGGACTACACCAGTGAGTTAAGGACCAGCCTATACTATAGAGCAAGACTCTTGTCTCAAAAAAAGAAAGAAGGAGGCCCTCCAGGAACAGGTTTAAAAACTCAAAAGACAGGCAGAGTTCTGAAAGGCAAGGAGGGATGCTAAGCAGGAGAATGTGACTGGAACAGGAGAGGCAGTGGACATTGATTCCTATAGAAAAGAAACCACCCCTACATGTGGTGGTCAGGAGAAAGGCAGAAAAACCCCTGGGAAAAGAATGCTAGATGGCTTATGCACCTGCTTCATGGGTCCATCCCACTATAGCCAGGACCCCGCACAGTCAGACCATAGGCTGCAGACCCCTTAGACATGTCCTAGAAAGTCTGTGCTTACTCCACCCCTTACCACAAGACACAGACAGACCTAGTCCCAGAAGCAGCAGATGTCAGAGAAACTGAGTTATGCAGAACTCCTCACAGTATAGTTCCCTGATGGAGACTGGACAGCCTTAATCTCTTAGCTTTCATGATAATCCTAAATCTTAAAGAGTTAGGAACAGCCATCTGACCAATGTACAGATGAGATGAACTGAAGCCAAGGCAAGAAGTGATTGTCAAAGGTCACGTAACAGGTGGTGACACTTGGGCCTCTCAGCTGTTACTTTCAATCCATCTTCCTCTATTCCCTCCCTCTTTCCCAGCAAGCATTTATGCCATTTTTAGTGCAAATCACATTTACTATGATTTATAAATTTGGGAAGACTTTTCTTATCTTTGAGATGGTAAAGAAACCACTATCTCAAGGGTCAGCAACAGTGCTGAAAAGAGCAGGGGGTTGGGTTGGGAAGGCATATGTGGAGTTTGGGGGAGTTGCCTTATGAACCCTTCTTTCACCAGGAGATATTTGAATGAGACAGAGTGCTTAAGCAGCAGTTTCCACTGTCCAGCAGGAAGTGGGAATTCCCCGAGGGAACACAAGGAAGAGCGACAGGCACGTGCCTCACCCATGACTCAAAGCATCAGTCAAGAATAACATGCCTGAAAAGCAAAAAACCAGAATCAAGCTCAACTTGGCCTTCATTTTCTTCCCTAGAGGACAGTGACTTTAGTGCACAGGCTGTGACCCAGCCCTTGGGAAGGAAATTCATAGTCACTCCGAGGTTTAGCACAGGTGGACAATAAGCAGCCACCTGGCCCTGTCACTACAGTCGCTAAAACATTCTTGGAACGACAGATGGCGGGACAGAATTCTATTTACTGGAACTTCGCTCAGGAACTACTCTTTAAGTAACTAGAAAGAACAAGCTGCTAAGACTCTAAGTGGGCAGGGAGGCATTGGGGATGCGGAAAGTTATGTGGCGAATCCCCTGAGCCCACCTCATAATAGCTGGATCCAGAACCACCTTTCAAGAAGGATGAACCCAGAAGGCGTGCAAGTCTGGAACAGGGTGTGGTCTTAGGTCCGGGAGACAATTCTGAGGCTATCTCAGCCACAGGGCCCTGTCCAGCATCCAGTCTTTCCACTCGTCTCACATTTAAAGAGGCTGTGTGAGATGTCCAGTTGCCTGCCCAGGATGCCCATAAAAGTTGGTGTATCCCTGAAGCCAGGCACCCAATCCTAGAGACTTTCCAGGGTCAACCAGTCAAGGCAGCAGCCCTACAGGGCACACCACCTGTCTCAGACCCAGCTTGCCTCAAAGCCTACAGCCTCCTACCCAGCAGATAGAATGTCTCCCAGGCATGTGAAGCTATGGCCAACAAGCTGTAGGGCCAGTAAACTCTGACACTAACGCACAAAGAACTGTTTACCCAGAACAGAGGAATTAAGCCCAAAGAAAAGCAAGGGGAGGGAGCACATGTCCAGATATTCCACATCCCAGGGGCTTCCCAGTGAAGGGAGAGCAGCCTAGACTCTGACTGTGGCCAACCTCAGATAAATGGGGCAAGGCAGCTGTAGCTATGGTGACAGGCGTGGTTCAGAAAAGAAAACCGACCCTGGGGATCAGACAGTGCTGCCTGGGTGGTAGAGGCAGGTAGTGTACTCCCCATAGCTTAGGCTGAGTGAGCACCTTCTGCATACCAGACACCATGCTTTGAACTGTATACACATCTTCTGAGTCTCACAATTCTTTTTAGGGAGGAAGCACTGTCCCCAGATTAGAATGCATAGAGCAGTACAATGTGCCATGGTCACATTGCCAGTCAGCAGTGGAATTTGACCCAGGGACCCTCCCATCATCATTCTTGCCTCTGGCCAGTGTCACACAAGGTAACTTTCAAAGCCCAGGATGATATAATCCTCAGAGTCTCACTCCCTTGCTGCTGTCCACTGCTGGCGAGAGAGGCTGCCAGCCACCTGTTTCCCATTTTCTGACCACTGCCCTCCATAAGCCTGGGGCACCTGGCACAGTGGGCCTGAACACATTGAGAAGAACCAGGCCAGTGAGTTCACAAGCCATAGCTCTCTCTCATTTCTCCTCTTCTGCCAACTCCAGCAGAGCAACCATCTCAGCAGCTTCTACGGCCAACCATACCAAATCTCTAGCACTTTTAGCAAGGGATCTGAAGGATCACTAATGGGGCACATAACCACACCTAGTGGCAGGCATCCCAGTGCCAAAAATCCAAATCCCATCCCATCCCTCTCCATAGGCACTGAGCCGTACCTGGCCCAGAATTGGAGGTCTCTAATCTTCCCTGACACTCCAGCTGGCCAGTCCCCAGCAGTCCAAATTTGGCTCCACTTGGCTCTGACCTGCATTGAACTATGACGGTTTCGGCTGCAAACATCCCCTCAATTACTTCTGCCTTGGGCCATAGTTAAACACCAATGTGCTGCCCCTGGGCACAGCCTCCCCAGGGGCAGGATGGGGCTGCCTGCCAGGCAACAACAGGGAGGCCACCTCAAGTTAAACCTTGCCACAGGCAAACCAAAGAGCTCAGCATAGAACTTATGGGCCATGTTCAATCTGGCTGCGTCGCCCTATCCAGGCAAAGTCAAACCCACTCAACAGACTCAAGGAAAAGCCCAGGGGAAAAGACCTCTGAGTACAGGCCCCTTGCCAAGAGCTTGCTGCCCAGCTCCACAGGCTGAGCTCAGATTGCCGCCAGCTCAGTCGGGAGGCCCAAGGAGCAGGCTGAGGAAGCCAAGCAGCCGGGGCTGCAGGCACTGCAAAGCCCTTACCTTTCTCTCCAGGGGCGAGGCTGCCAGCTGTTGCTGCTTTGCGATGTTCTCCGACAGGCACCAGCACACTCTCTTCTTCTGCTCCTGTGAGTGTGCCTCCAAAGTGAATAAGCACTCTGCCTTCTGACGTCAGGGAAAACAGAGAAAGGGATGGTCAGGGCTGCTCCCTGGCTTGCGGGGCTCCCAGGCCCAAGCCCATCCCCAGGCTCCAGAAAGTGAGGCTTCAAAGGGGGAGGGAGCATCCGCTAACAGCCATAAATGCACACTAATCCCAGGTGAAATGGAGGCAGCCAGAAGAGCAGGGAAGTGGTCTGGAGACCAGCTAGGGATACATGGGCCCACAGGTTGGAGGAGGGGAAGGAGATAGAGGCTCCCTACACAGTCAGGCCTTTGGAGAGCTCAGGACAGATACTATGAGATCACCACCCGCCCCCCCCCCCAGCAGGCAACACAAGGCTAGCTAGGGAGCTGGAAGGGGAACCCAGAGACAGGGGGGAGGAACCCTCAGCAGGTGCTCTGAGGAGCCAGGACCCTCCCCAGGCTCACAGAAACCTCTCTCCCTCTCAGTGCACTCCTGAGATCACAAAGTCAGTGTTAGATGGATTGGGTGGACACACCAACAAAACACAAACAGCAACCTAAGTCCCTCTGAAAAGTACTTAACAGGCAGTTACATGTCCCTTAGCAGGTGTGCTGGGTCTTACCAATGACCACTGAGGCCCGTGAAAAACAGTGATAACTCTAGCAAGAATGTCATTTAAATAACACCAACTAGACCATAAACGTCTAGGGAACCTTTTCATCTGGACCCAAGTACTGGCCTCAGTAAGCTCTGGCTACTAGAAGAATGGCAGCATGAGGTCAAACCCAGGCCAGCCTTGGCACAGCACCAGGGACTCAGCCCCTCCAGCAATCAGGACACACAAGGGGCAGGTGAGGCAGGGCACGAAGCCCAGGGTTTCCATTCCCAACCAGGCATACAAATCAAGGACTGACAAGCTCCTTCTGACTGCCAGAATTTGATTATAACTCCACAGGCTGCGATTAGGTGAGCTCAGCCAGGGAGCAAAGAGCACAAGCCAGAGAACTTAGAACAGAGAAAAAGACCAGGTTGCTCTTCAGTCCTTCCTCCCTCTGCAGCTGCACAGACTTTGTCCCTTCCTACATGTCACCTCAGGGGTTTTTTATAAAATGGGGCCGATAACTGTGTCACCTGCACCCCAGAACTACTGGGAGGGTAAGCTATAAAGACAATCTCAAACCTCACCATGCGGTAGCTGTTGTCCTTATTCAGGAAGTTGTTCATTTAGTTTACTGAGCACCTACTATGTGGCAGACTGTGAAGCAGCAGAAGGGAGAGGCAAATCGAACAGATTAAGTTCTTGCTCTCAAGCAGGGTGCGAAGATGAACAAGTAAACATTGCGATCACAAATTGTAAAAATGTCACAAAGGTCACGAAGGGCATCATACTTTAGCTAGATGGTCAGAGAAGGCCTCTGAGAAGGTCTGACACTTGAGCTAAGGCCAACAATGGAAGGAGACAGCAAGGAAAGTGCTTGGGCCACAGGGTACTCAGGAAACTCAGGGGAGATGATCAAAAGTCCCTGGGCAATTTAGAGAGATCCTGCCTCAAAATGAAGAATAAAGGGCTAGGGGTGTAGGTCAGCATTTCCTGGGTTCAACTCCCAGTACCATTTTTTTTTAAAAGGAAGAAAGAAAAAGAAAGTGTTTGGTAGAAGTTGTTCCCAGCCACAGGGATAGCAAAAGCAAAGGCCCCATGCTGCAGATGGTCACTGGCATTGTCTAATGTACTTTTGAAGATTTATTTATACCCTGCATCCAATCCAACCCTCAGGGGTATCCCCCTTCAGGTAGGGCCATCTCCATGCTATGCCCCAGGGTATTAGCCCTTCTTCTCCTTTAGAAAAATACTCTGAAGCTGATCAGAAGCATGAGAAGAGAGGGGCAGAAAGCCTTGCGGCTGCCCTCAGGGAACTAGGTGGGGACCTGAAGCAATCCTGCCTCTTCCTCTAGCTTCTAGAATCTTCCCACTCATTTCAGGGAAAGGGCCAGGACACGCCCAGTGAAAAAGACCCCAAGATTCCCCAAGGTAAAGTCCAGTAGGACAGGCTCTGACCAGAAAACATTCTGCTTCCTGTCGCATGAGATCTTCCTACGAAGGGAAGTATGAGGCAGAGACCAGACTTCGAAAAGCCCTCATTCCTCAAGGCCGGCCTTCCCCTGAGCCTTCACTGAGCCCTATGGGCTCCAGCAAATTCCTGAATCTCCCTCAGCCTCAGAAAAGACTGCAATATCCTCTTCTCTCTGTTCTAAAGTAGGAACATTGCCTTAGTAATTCCTTAATCTAATTATCAATTACATAAAGCACTTTCCCATCCATGATCTCATTTTGATCTTGGCAATTCCATGAAGAAGGCAGGAACAGCACGGATTGTTCCTCCCATTTTATGGAAGGGGAAAACCAGGGCTTACAGTAGCTAAGGGCCTCCCTCAGACCCACAGCCAATGAGCCCAAAAGGAAGACTTCGAGCCTTAGAAAACCGTCTCGCAAGATTTCATCTCCAAAACCTGCAGAGGCCTCATGTGGTGGACACACCCTTTGGTGACAGGATTGTTCTCTCTTGCAGATAGAACTTGGAGGCAAATGGAGCACCCAGCCATCAAAAGAAACCATGGACCATTAGATCTCCCAGCAGCTGCAGAGGTCACTGGCAGCTTTTAGTACAACTGTCTCCTGCTCCAAAAGGTGGCTCCTTCCTACAAAAGTAAGAGAAGCCTCCCCAAGGAGGCTTTTGTAGTAACAAGGCTATATACCCCTAACCCTGAAACAGTTCCTTCTGACTCCATATCCTCTACAGTGCCAAGTACTTTCCCAGGGGTTCCCATATATTTCTTCTAACAACCTTCAAGGTAGTAGCTATGATCATCCTACTTCACTGAAATCCATAAGAACCACCCCTTTGGACCACAGTGTTGCCCCACCTAGATTGGTTAAATGGAAGTCTCCAAGACAGTACAGCAGAAGCACTCAGCCTGGAACTACTGCCTTTGGAATCTCCTTTGTGAAGTCAGGGGATAGTGACACATTGTCTGTCCCAGCAGCAGAGTGTAGGACAAGATCTCTGATTCTGAGGGCTTGAAGCTGAAACCTCTAGAGTGCAAGAGGACCCACAGTTCTTCCCAGGCACAAGAAACCCAAATGTATAATGTATGCCTGCCCCTAGGCACAGACTGGCTGTCATAGATGGACAAACATCTTTGGAGATTATCCTTGCCAAGAGAAGGAATGCTAGGCCAGCTCTCTCAAAGAAGGCTGAATTCTTACCTATTTAAATCTGTCTAAATTTAAGGGGCCTCCAGCTGGTCTGACTCAAGTCAAAGTAAAATCTATGTGGCATGTTATCAGAGTTGATAATAACTTAAAATAATGACAGCTCTGGAAAGTGTAAGATTTGTAATAAATAAATATATTGACTTGGGGGGCTTCATGACCTGCCTGGCTTCCCCCACAGGGGAACCAACTCTCTTAATCCAGTGGGTGCTCGCCAAGCAGTCCAACTTGATGGTTTTAACACTGGCTCACACTGTGCCCTCATAACTAAGGCCAAGGCTGTACACCACTATGAGCATCAACCCATTACTCCTCCTAAAGCCAGGTGGTTAGCCACGCACAGATCTCTCAGCTACGGAAGGCCTGAGCTAGCAGCACTTTAAAACAGCCACCTCAAATCTAACCAGACACCCAGCTACTTTCGGCCTCTCTCATTTCCCGTCTTGCCTAATCCCTTTTCTCCTGAATTAATTTTTATAAAGCCCCCTTAGCTATGACTGAAGTTTGTTCCGTTGCTATGACAAGAATGCTCATTCAATTCAGTTCTCCTAAGGACCCTGTAACACAGGAAGAAAGACCCGGATGTTATTCTACAGGTGATCAAACTAAGGCTCAGAGAAGTTAAGTTGTGAGGTTCATAGTTGTCTTTTGCTTCCTCCAGAGCCTGTGGTCATGCTGTATTTGTATAACTGTGTACGTACATTACAAAGAATGTGAGATATTCCTACCAGCTTTCT
Source organism: Ctenodactylus gundi (assembly GCA_004027205.1). Classification (NCBI taxonomy): domain Eukaryota; kingdom Metazoa; phylum Chordata; class Mammalia; order Rodentia; family Ctenodactylidae; genus Ctenodactylus; species Ctenodactylus gundi. Next base: position 312,340 of record PVKB01000505.1, on the reverse strand, counting down.
CTTTAAAAGATCAACAAATTGTTTCTGAATGTTTCTAATGGAGGGTAAATGAATACGAAAAGCCCTTCCTCCTGTTACAATGCTGACAATAGTAATAGCTGCCATTCACTGAGCACTCTGTGTGCCGGGCCCTGTGCTAAGTGCTTTGGAGGCAGTGGCTTATTGAATCTCATTTAATCACCGCAACCCTGCATGGTAGGCTTCATCTCCTTGTGTCAGAGGGAAGAGTGCAACTTGTCCCAGATCACTCAGAAAACGGCAGAGCCAACACTCACATCTAGGTCCTCCTAACTCCAAAGCCAAACTCTTAAATGTAGCCAGCATCATATTCTAGATGGCAAAATGGTTCCTGACTAATGTGCCCACTGACCCAGTTCCCCAAATGTTCCCAAACCAGTTGCGGGCTACGTTGTTTCATGATCTTCAGGGGCTGAAAGACACCTGTCCAGGAAACTAAGGACCTAGAGCCTTGAGCTGCTTAGGGTAACCCTACCCAGGACATGGTAGCTGAGAACAGAGCTGCTACCACCCAGGCAACTAGGGCTTTCTCAATGTCAAGTGGACAAACCTCTCCAAACCCCAACTGTCCCCTCTAGCTTTTCTTAGGGATATTGCTGCATGTCAGGCAATGAAGAGAAGCCATATATTAGAAGTTCCAACTAAAATATGAGTTTGGGACTCTCTATGGGGTCCAAAACTACCCATGTCAAGAATGTCCCAAGCTACAGAGCAAGTAGATGGTTTGCATTCCCTGCATTGCAGACCTGCCTCTCATAAGAGCAGCCCATTAGGAGAAGAGGCTTCCAGCACCTGAGAGCTTCAATCCCCGAGCCCCTCTGGGTCAGATCACCCGGCACTTTACTGAAATAAAAGGCCCCAAATCGATTATCCCTTCTTCAATCTTTGGAGGGCCAGGAGGTCACAGATCCAAGGGAGCACAAGTACTTTTCTCTGGAAAAAACAAACCCAGCCTGGCAGGAAATTCTCTTGGCATTAAAGAATCTGGAGCCTCATTTCAAGAGCTGCAGAGAGAATCAGAATTCAGAGTGATGGTGCCGCAGGGGCCCAGCCTGGCTCGTGGCTTCTCTAGTCTGCACTCTGCTCAACTGGCTGTGGAAGCAGACACTTCTGGCACTGAAGGAGTTCCAGTGGCCACTCCCTGTGCCCCTGCAGGGATCTAGATGACACAGGGGAGGATACAAAATGCCCCTAGGTCTGCAACCCAGACAATCAAGTCCACAGTTCAGCTCCAACAGTATCTACTGCCTCTATGGATCTTTGGAACTCTCTGCTTCCGAAGGGAACTTCTCAGCAACTGTCTTTTCTTCAGTGTGTGTTCACTCATCTGATCCTTGCCCCTTTTATCTTAGCTAGAAACTGAAGGTACAATTCTCTCTCTCTCTCTCTCTCTCTCTCTCTCTCTCTCTCTCTCTCTCTCTTATTAGTATTAGAGAATCTAAGACCGTTGCACTGAACTATATCCCAGTCCTTTTTGAGACAGGGTCTTGCTAAGTTGTCCAGGTGGGACTTGAACTAACCATCTTCCTGCCTCAACCTTCCAAATAGCCAGAATTTCAGGTGTGTCCCTACTGAAAATGGGCACAAGTTTCTTTGAAGAAGGTTGCATTTCTCTCAGCCAGCCATAGACCTTGCCCCTCACCCCAGGATATGGCCAGTGTAGACTCTCCTCCCACCTGTTTAGGTCCCCAGGATCCGGTGAGGCAAACTTAAGCAGAGGCAGAGGGCAGGAAAAAAGTCTAAAGAATCTTGTTTGGAATAGGTACTACCCTACCCACACATTAACAGACACAGGCTTGGAATAGAAAATTCACTGAAGATTCAAAAGATTTTTGATGATTCAAGAGGGGCTCTCAAATGCTTCCTCACCAAAGACCTCTTTGGTTAAATCCCCGGCTTCTTGATATTTTATCTACCAAACCTTATCAAGCAATGAGTTGTTTACCCAGTTTTGATCCACAAAGACATAGATAGCACTGCCTTTCTATGCTTAAGATCCAACTGACACAACCAGGTGTATCAATCACAGAGTGGGTATCATTCTAGCCCCAAATACAGATACTTGATGTTTGCTTTAGCCTTATTATGTGGCCCAGGTAAAGGTACAAATTACCTTTGGGCCTTTGGAAACACTGACAAGACCCTGCAGGATGGGTCACTAGTGGTACTTCCTGGAAAAAAAGAGACCAAAGAGGCAGGTGCAGAATGGGAGGGCCATCTCCAGAGAAAGGCTACTGAATAAATAAACAGGTAATGCACAGCTGTCAGGCAGCACCCTCAGCATGAAACCTGCAGGTGCTGGGGCTTGGGAGGCCCTGAACATATCCCAGGGACACTTTAACCACTGCCTACTCCTCTTTCACATGGAGGAAGGAAATGAGGCAGGGACTGCTGTTCTCATTCTACAGAGCAAGAAACTGCCCTTGAGGGCCTGCACTGGACCACTACCGGGACGCGTGCAAGCCAGAATCAGAACTCTGGTCTAGAACCTGGCCAATATCTTCCCTCAAGCACCAGTCACAGAATGCTCTTGTCAAATTCCTAGAGAGGGACTCACCTCTGCTAAATACAGCACACAAAACTTCAAGTCTTCTGAAGAACCTTTGAGGAAACAAAAAGTAAGGCTTGCATTAGAATTGGCTCAAAAGTCTCAATGATTTGCTGTGACAGACAGGTCTCCCATGCAGGAAGTTATGTGAGGTGCTTCCTAGAAAAAAAAAAAGGGGGGGGGGTGCTGTGGGAGAAGAGGCAAGCACAGGGAACAGGACAGCCTCTTGAGCACAGTTCACTTACTCACTAAGGGGATAAAGCACAATTGCAACATGTTTGCTTATAGGTGGCATGACCCAAAGAAAGCTCACATCGCATCACCAGAGGAGCAAAGAGTACCCTCTGAGTATCAACCAGCCAGGTGTAGGGGCTGGCATCCATCCTAGGAGGCTCCCTCCTTTCCAGACCCCTCCTGCAGTGAGAAATATGAAGGAACACTCATCTGGATTTTCTTTAACCACTCCAACTGCCTTTGCCATTTTGAAATTCAACAGAGAACCACTTAGTTCCTGGCGGGTCTTGTTTCCCACCACAGAAAGCATGGGCCAAGGAGGAGCAGTCCCCATTCACAGGCCAGCTGGAATCCAGAGAGGGCTTCCTGGCCCAGGGGGTTGGGCCCGCTGGAGCCTTCTCACCCTTGGTCCAGGATCCCAAACTCAATCATTTACCAAGCCCACTACACCTTGAAGAGCTGGGTGGGACTGTGGGCTGTTCCCTCCTCCTGCAACAGAAGGCAGAAGCTGACCCACAGCTGTTAAGGAGGGACTCCCAGAGGAGGACTTGTTGAGCTTGAACTTGAGATGGGAAGAAAGGGCACTCCGGGAAGTGGAAACAGTATGGGCAAGGTGGTGGAAATGAAGTTGTGTCAACCCCAGGACATCACCCTTCCCCTGGTGGTAACTCTGTGGAATCTGGCAGCACTCCTCAGTGGGTGCTTGTCTGGACACAGGCACAGGCTGGGTGGAAACCCCCTGTGCTGTAAGCAATCAGCCTTCACCGGGCAGGCTGTGCTTGTTGAGGGAAGCAACCACATAGTATGTGTGACAGCAAATACTTCCAGTGACACCGAGCCTTGCAGTACCACAATGCCGTATGCCAGCCACTGCCCAGGTGCTCTCTGCTCAACCCCAAGGGCTGGGAATAGACAGCAGGGTCATGTGCTTGCCTTCAGCCCTCACAGCAGCCCCGCTGAGCCAGATTTCACAGCATCCATAGCCCAGGTGGCCATAGTGAGACACACACAGGTGAAGTGAGTCCCCCTGGGCAGGAGGTGGGAGACCCATGGCCAGTGCGGCACCAGCCTCTCCAATGTCATCTGACAAGTGCTGGGCCTAAAAGAGACCCTCCAACACAGATTTGAAATAAAGAAATTATCAAACAAGCCATTGCAAAGAGAATCTCAAAAGCAGCAAGGTGAGAGTAACAATAGAGACTGAGTCAAGCCTCATCCCACGCCAGTGTGTGGGGGCAAGCCCAGGCCACTTTGAAACAGGTAAACAGGAAGTTCTCTGGACCAAAATTTCCCTAAAGGGCTTCCAGGTAGACTCAGATAAAATAGCCCTTGAGTAAAATGGGGGTCCACTTTGGACTCAGAATACATCTTCCACTTAAATGAGTTAGGCAGGGACAGAGCCAAGCCTAAGAAACGCACTATGCTAAAGAACCTTGTAAGCCCAAAGCCTCTTCTGGTTCCTTATGGTTCTGGGAGTACAAGATGAGGTAGTTTCTTTTCTGTAAGAAAACACCCCAGGATATTTCCTTGATTCCCCAGAAGCAGATCATAGTTCCAAAATAAGAACCAACGAGATATATGATTAAATTAATAATAATAGGAATTTGGGTCTTGGAAGCTGGCAGTTCCTCAAAATAAAAGCGAGAGAAAGCCTGGAAGATAAGAGCTTCAAGGAGATAGGAGCTGAGATTGGGGTAAACACACCCTTAGACATTACCTAGAGCCAAGGAGGGCAACTCTGTGCTATGACACCACCCCCTGCCTGCCCTGACCTCACTGCATTACTGCGAACTTTCCCTGGATTCTGCTACACATCACAGCCTTGTGTTGGCAGCACTGTGACAGAAGGATGGAATGGGGGCAGTGCTCAGCATGATTCACAGCCTCATAAAAGAAAAACAAATAGGGAGCTGAGGGTGCCAGGAAGGAGTTGCCGCAGCAGCAAAAGGGCCAGCCCGGGAGAGGACCTCAGAACTTCCTGGAACATTCGGACTGGGGCTAGAACGGAGGAGAAGGGTCGCAGGGCAGCGCGTTTGGGTTTTCCTTGAGGTACTACAAGTACCTGTGCCACTTTGAAACCCAACAGGAAATGACTGATTCCACAGTGGGCATTGCCTCCCACCAAGGAGTGCATGAGCCATACAGACGGATCCTCACTCATGGGCTGGATGGATCCCTGGGCTTCATGGCCCAGGTCTGACCTCTCTATCCTCTTCCAGAAATCTCTCACACCAGGTCTGAGATCCCAACTCAACCACTCACAGGCTCGGGAAGTGTCGATTAAGATTTAACTCCAAGCACTCTAGCATCTGGGACCTAAGCAGCTGAATTTCTGAGATGAGAATTTAGCTCCTCAAGATAGCTAGAGAGCCCCTGAGTCAGCTAGACATTTCCAGGCCATGTCGGAGTGGCGAGGGCAGTTCAGGAAGACACGCTGTGGGTGTGATGCTGGTTGCTGGGGAGGCAGAAACACAAAGAGTAGCAAAGCTAACGGGCCGACGGCAGAGGCAGGAAGAGACCACAGTAGGCGCTGGCTGAACGGAGATGTCCTGTAAGCATCAGCTCTGCCTGTTCAGTTGTGCTGAAACTTGGGGAAGCTGGGCAGGAGGAGGCAGTGAAGACAACTGGGAGCTGATGGCACCCCTAGTCCCCAAGCCAAGGTAGTGCTCTGGCCTCCCTTTTGTCATTCAGTCGCCCACAAACATTCACCAAGCTCCGTGTGCCAAGCTAGGACCCACGAGTGTGGCAGCTGGCTGGCTGGCTGGCTGGCTGGCTGGCAGAACTAAAGGCTGCTCAGACAAGTCTCCACGTCCCTAAGCTGGGTGGACTCTTCCCTGCCAGGAAGTCACTCTCGAAGCCCCCGCATGCTGGAGAGGCTGCATGAATCCCTTGCTTGCCACCTTCCTTGGCCCCGCTTGAACTCTGCATACATGTTGATTAGAAGGAGACAAACAAGAATTCCAGGAGTTAAATGTGAGCAAAATTAATCAGTGACTATTCTGCCACCATAGGCTCCAGCTGAGGCCCCAAATGCATCTCTTAAAAGCTTCACTCAGGCCCTTGCCGCAGAGTCTCTTGGGACATGGGGGAGGAAAGCAGGAAATCGGGCGCCAGGATTCGGAACATTTGGTCCTGAGCTCTAACTCCAACTGCAGTAGAAGGGGACACTGGGCTCAGGGAACCTCTGGACATGGCTCAAGGAAGTGGGGGCATCGGGGAGCGGGGTGGGTCACAAGGGCTTCAGTGATGCCTAGAAAAAAAGCTAAGCATTGAAATGTGTACCCTGGAGTCTCACTGTCACCAAGCCATCACCTGAGGCTGACCCGCCCCCCGCCCCCCCCCCAGCCATCTACACAACAAATCCAGGGCAGATACTCCCTCTGCCATGCCAATCCAACAGGCTCTGATGTTCACGGTTGTCTCTCCTTGGCCACACTCAGGCCTTTTCTAGCTGGCCACCATCTACAGACAGACATGGTCTCCAGTCAAAGGAAGCCACAACAGCACAAGCTATTGCTCGCAAGCAGCACACACCTGGAGAGCCCAGCAACAATTCCAGCCCACCTTAACCAGCACCACCCAGTGGAGGATGGAGCTCCAGCTGCCTTAACCTGGGCCTGGGACTCCAGGAGGGGAAAACCAATCCAGGCTCCTAGTGGATGGAAACAGGGCAGTGTGGGCGCTGCTGAGCTTTTCCCAGACACCACAGGGGTTCTTTCTGGGGGTGTCAGAGCTGGAAGAAAATGCAAAGAGCTGCCTCAACCTTTACTTCATAGTCGGAGAAAGTAAACCCAGAAAAAGCAAAAGGCCAGGTAAGGTCACACAACACACTAGCGGCAAGATCAGACGGAGGCCCAGCTCTTGCCTCCAGCTCTTCCACTGCCGCCTGCTGTCTCAATCTCTGCCTGAGTACAGCCAGCTGGAGCCTTTCTTTTTCCCCTCTCCTTGAGCATGACACCAAGCAAATAAGGGTCCTGGGCTTACGGTCCTAGGCCTGCAGTGTGCACAGCAGAGTGAAGGTCAATGGTCACATTGATCAGTGTGTGCTACTGAGCGCTGGCCTGGCCCCTCTCCCAAGATGAGACTAAGTCCTACATTGTCTGAACTGGGGGTAGGGGCTGGGCAGCAGAACAGAGAAGGGCCTGTTCCATGAGTGTATGGTACCATGTGTGTGTGAGTATGTGGGGTGGGGGCAGCCGGCTGTAAGGGAAGCCAGGATGGGCGGGAAGGCAGCAGAAAGGCCTCGGGCAGAGTCCACAGGCAAGCAGGCAAGGGGGAGCTCCCCAGAATGCCAGGGCCTGGGCCGAAGGAGCTCTGAGGACTGCTCCTCTCCACAGGCCCCTGGTCAGGTTGAGCTGGCCCACCCCGAGGGAGGGGCCGTCCCCAAGGGAGGCGGCTTGCTTTTCCCCTCACTGGCTCCCCTGATCAGTAGGCAGAATAGAGACAGAGCCAGAGAGAGCAAGAGAGAGCCATAAGTGACTTCCGGTGGGGAGGTGAGAGTGGAGGTTCTCACAGAACCCACTTCCAGGGAGAAAGACCGGCCAGGGCACGGTGCCCAGGATGGCTGTGCGAGCACTCAGGAAGTTTGCCTGGGGTGAAACCCGCCAAAACAGAATTCTTTCACCGGGTAATATTTTCCTCCCTGCCCCTGTCGCCTGTGTTCAAACAGGTCTGTTGTTGTTTTCATAATATGGGAGAGGAAATGGAGCCCCTTTCAGCGGAGACCTCAGGCGCCAAACCAAACCGCTTGACAGATACTCCCAGCTAGCCTCCTGCTCCCCAGCAGGCCAGGGCACGATGGAAAGTTTTGGGTTAGAAATTCATTCCACACTCCCACATACTCTGCCCGCCATACTCAGCCACATGCGCTCCCACATCCTCGGACTCCGGGCAGGGCCCTGCGGCCTGCTAAGAAGGAACAGTGGTCTCTGTCCATGAATACGTGCCGTGAATAGCAATGAGCACTTATTAGGCACTTGCTGTGGGCCAGTCACTTTGCATAAATGGCATAATGTAACCCCACAACAATTTGAGGTGCTATTATTATCCCTGTTGGCACATGAAGAAACAGGCTCAGAGAGAGAGAGAGAGAGAGAGAGAGAGAGAGAGAGAGAGAGAGAGAGAGAGAGAGTTCACAACTAGGAGTGAGGGGCAAGGTCAAGATTTGAACCCAGGTCTGAGTCCAAAGCTCCATAACCTCCCTGGGAAGTAACTAGAATGGGAAACTCCATGAGAGGCTCAAGGCCTGCCAGGCCAGGATGGAATGCCAGCACCACGTACCTGCCAACCCAGGGACAAAGCCCGACAGCGCACACTCCGATACCCGACTGAGGGCTCGCACCCAGGCACCCAGAGGAGCTCTCAAACTGGACATCGTGCTACCCAGCGGCGGCACTGCTCACCTTCCTGCAGCTTCACGCTCTGGAGGTAGAGGGGGTTCCTCAGGACGTTGCAGCGCCCAGGCTCATCCTCCTTGGTGAAGAGCAGCAGGTCTGAGTAGGCAAACAGTGTCACCTGTGCCAGGAGAGAGCAAACAGACCGGCTACTCCACTGTCCCCTGGACACAGGGAGCCACAACCGCCCAGGAGGTGTGCATAATGCATCCTTATCACCTCAGGCAGAACCCGGAGCAACTCCAGAGGTGGTCCCGCCAAGGGGGAGACCTGCCCTGCAGTGGGGACAGCCCCCACCTCCAGCATTCTCTACTTTCTCTCCTGGAAGCAGGAGAAAAAGGTAAACAGGAAGGAAAACCAGCCTTCATGGCAGGTATCTTCTGCAGGACACCTCTCCTGGACTGGCCCTGCAATGCCCGGGGTCTTCAGCCCCACTCCCTGGCTCCCTCTCACACTTCCTCCACAGCTCTTTATAGAACAAAAGCGAGCATCTGCGGAATGAAGTGAGGTAAAGCATCATGCCGTTTGAAACAATATTACCAAATTTCTTGATAATTGCAACTGCATCAATGAGAAACCGGTTGGAAAAAACTCTCTTACATTTCAATACAGTCTTGTACATAACATTTATCTCCTTTATGTACTAGTCACTCCAAAAGCAAAGGAAAAGGCTATTTTTAGACATTATAGGTAAACCAAGAGACATGCTCAGCATATTTTTATGCTAAAAAAATCCACTTGATCCACTGATGTTTATACTGTTCTTTGTTTTATAAATCCTATAGTGGCCTTTAGTCAAAAGCAATAAAATCCAATTTTGGATAATATAAAATATAAACAAATATAAAATATAGAATTATTAATTAAAGAAACTTCCCCTTGAGGTTCCAAAACCTGATACATCATCTCTTCTGAAGTAAGGAGAATCAGCCAGAGGGGCTTGATGCGTACTGAGGACACGATGAGTGTGTGCTGGGTGTTACCGAAGTTTACAGAGCCAACATGTGGACATTAGTTACTAAACTGACAAAGATGACCCCACAACACCACTTGTGACATTCTTTACTACCCAATCTTACAAGATTATATAAATATGAACACATAAGGATGTTCTAGTGGTATTTTCACAAATAAGAAAAGGAAAATAACATAAAAGTCTAACAGAGGATGGATAAAATCAATGATGCTACCTGCACATGGTAGAATTTTAAGTAACAATTAAAAGAATGACGTAAAACTACACAGACAGAAATAGAAACCTGTCTCTCCTAAGTTGAAATAGTGTGATGTGCAAAAATACCTGGCTGTCACTTCTAGACCCACAAGGAAGCTCGCAGGGGAAGGTTTAGAGGAAACAATCTATCAGGAGCCTAGAAAGTCAAAAATGGTCCAGGCCCAAAGAGGGCTAGATGAAGGCAACTGGGAGGGGCCACGAGCAAGGTAAGAACAGCCCCACACAGGCCACTGCTGCAGCCTGGATTCCCAGAGCTGTGAATATGGTCTAGACAGGAAATGATTAAGACCTGAGTGAGAATTTCCCCAAAGGTCGGGTCAAGGAAAGGACAGAGCGGGCACCCAACTGGAGGCAGGGCACAGGCCAGGCATGCCCGGAGATGGCATGTGGACTCTCCCCATCCTACCGACACCCTGGTGACCCTATCTCCACAGTCCAGTTACCTGCAGCCTTCCACTACCAGCCACGGGGCCCTCCAGATGTCTTCCCCACACTTGCTCCAAGGACGCATCTGTTTTCCCAAGGGTCAAGGGTGAGGGATCACTTAGGAAATCCTCACAACTTGCAGGGTGACTCTCCCATGTGGCACTAGCCAAGCCTTCTCCTGAGAATCTGGCCTCAGGGCAGGGTTTGCAGGAAAGACTTCTGTGCCTTAGTTAATGGTAAACTCGGTGAGTCACAGTATAGAGAGGGTGTGTCTGCCCTAGGCTTCATAGTATTCTGGGAACCTAGCACAGAATCTGGCTACATCCTAGAAGACCAGTCCCTATTGTTTGAATGTATAAATGAGGCCGCTCCAAAATGCTGATTTTGTCTCAGGGCACATTCAGCAAGAGTGTGACTTCTGGGTGGAGGGATGTGACAAGGGCAGGTCATGGTGTAGGACTGGACCAGCTCATAAACATCAGCAAAGACCAGCATGCCCAGAGAAGGGACAGCACCAAGAAGCGAGGGGAAGCATTCCAGAAATAAATATTTCTATTGAGTGCAGGAGAACGTCCTAGAGTTTAGCACACTCCAGTAAACAGAACTGCTGCTCCAGAGGGCTCTGGCCTGGACACACCGGGGAACTTGCAGGGGAAAATCACAAAGAAGCAATTGGAATGGATGACTCTTGAGGGCCAGCCCAACACTTTGCTCTATGAAGTCACTCAAATCCCTCTGGAACTGGTTGCTATTTTTAGCTTGTATAACATGACAGGATACCAAAACCCTCATACTTTGTTGCTACTATACTCTAAGATAAAGGAATGTATTTATCTTCAAAGCATTTCCTTCCATCTCAGGGTGGGGAAAGTCTCTTTCTAAAGCTTCCAAGATCTATGAGGCAAAGACATTTTGATGAATTGTAACTAGGGCTATGGCACAACTTGTGTTTCTTGGTTCATTTTTTAAACAAACATAACAGAGACAGCATGGGGTCATGGAAAGCCCTGTGAAGCCAGGTGACAGCCAGGAGCCGAGTGCTAATCCTGGCTCCACTCCTTACCAGCCTTGACCTCCCAGTTGATCTCCTCAGAGAATGAGTTTCCTCATCGCTACAGTGGAAATAATCATGCCTCTCATAAGGGGTGCTATACAACTAATGGGGATCAAGTATGTGAAATGCATGCACAGTAAATGGTCAATATCTGCATGCTTAATGGGGAGAGAGATTTAAGCGAATAAAGACAAGTGAGTTATGCGGTGGCTGCCATTTCCCAGCTGCCTTCGGAGTCTGTGGAATGTGGAGCCATACTTCATCTTCTAAGACCCTGCACCCCATCTTACCTCCACCAAACACTCACTTACCAAGCACAGCTCCAACTGACCTCTCATTCCTAAGACCCAAATCCCTCTCACCAGATGAAGTTTTACTCCCACTAAGGCAATTCCAATCACATGCTGAGATTTTTTTTTATATAGGATCTCACTCTGTAGCCCAAGCTGGTCCAGAAATCACAGTCCTGCCTCAACCTCCCCAGTGCTGGGATGACAGGCATGTGCCATCACGTCCAGTTGCTATAAGATGCCTGGGGATCCAAACAGGGCTTGGCACTTCAGGACTCTAATCACTGAGCTAGGCCCCCACCCCCATGCTGAGATTTGGAAGAAGATTCCCAAAGGGGAGGTCCAGAAGTGACTCAGCAACACCAATGTGGTAGAAATAAGCTCACAGTCTTTCCTGAGGGTTCCCTTGAAGAAGATAATGCACATTTGCAAGATGTTTGCTTATTTCAAAACAAAAAAAAAAACAAAAACAACTTCATGTTTTAGCCCCAGTCACATAGCGCCCAGAGATGCAGAGGCTGAAGGGGCTCTTAGAACTCAGGCAAGATCAGATCCTACTCCTGTGGTCTTCCATACTCCTGTACCCACTATTCAGAAAGACTGAGGAAGAAGAAAGAAGTCACAAGTGAACCAGAAGCAGAGCTGATACTGGATACCACTTCAGATCCCATGTTTTCTGATTTTACCACTGCCCCACGCAGCCACTCAAATCTATAGAGCCAGCTCTGAACTGGAGCCTGATCTATAACAAGCTCTTTCCTCAGCCATTTACCCCGAAGTACCAGGCCAGGTTAAAGGGCTCTCACTTCTCTTCCCAAGTATTTTTAAACTGAGCAGCAGATTGAGCTGGGACCTGCCAACTCTGGGGGCTAAGTGGGTAAAGTGATCTCAGCTCCCTAGAAGAAGGACACAGCCCCCACCTGAACCCTGTTGGCAGAGCTGTAGCTCAGGAGAAACACATCTCTCAGAAGAGGATCTAGAATTTGGGTTAATACAGACTCAGAAAATCCAGGTAACTGATACTCCTCTGAAAATTATCTTTGACTAGCAGCTTTAATCTTCTTATTCACAAAGTCACTCACCACAGCTGGAGGGAACTGCCATCCCTTCTCTTTAGAGGAAGTTGGGATAAATGACGGAATGTCCCCAGGAGCTGGGGAGTGTTATAAATACCAAAGAAGGACAAGTCAGCTTTGAGAGGAGGTGAGTTCTCCATCACTGGAAGTATATAAGAAGCTGGGTGCCCATTTGACAAGGAGGTGGGGGGAGGGGCAGAAGAGTGTAGTGTACAGGTCTTTTCCACCCTGAGTACCATTCCATGACCACTGGGAAACGAGAAACGAGAGGGGCCTGGAGGACAGTCAAGTCTGAGGAAGCAGCAGGCAGCTTGTGTGAGCCTTACCTCAGAAGCCTTGTTCCTCCCCTCGTACAGCAGCAGCTCCTCTGACAACAGGAGAGTCCGGGCAGGGTTACAGAGATCTAGGGGCTGACAACAGAGTGCGCAAGTGAGTAAGCAGTTCAAAAAAAACCAGGGGAAGGGTGGAGGGGGCGGGAAGCAGCTTACCAAAGTCACCACAGAGAACTCTCAGAGAGAAGACTGCTGGCCTTCCCCTCCTCTGAGAACCCACACGCCCCCTCATACACCAGATGGAAACAGAAAGATGCTCCTGTCCTACGTAGAACCGTGACTGCCACCTTCCCCACCAGCCCTCGCCGTGAGAGCTAAGCTTTCTGGCAGGAAGTCCAACCACATGTCTAGGCCCTTGGCAATCCTCTCCCCAAGCCACCCCTGCTGTCCACTGCCTACACTGGGCTCCCAACCCCACATCCCCACCTGTCATGCTTCATTACAAGGTCCCTGCTGTTGGGCCCTAGAGATATCCCAAGAGCCACATGCCAAGAGATTTGGCCACAAGCTGGGCATGGTGGCACATGCCTGGGATCCTAACATTCTGAAAAGCTGAAGTAAAAGGATTCCAAATTTAGGCCTAGTCTGGACAACTTAGTGGAGACAGCTGGAGAACTGGCCAGGCCTAGAGGCACAAGCCTATAATCCCAGCACTCTGAGAGGCCGAGGCCGGAGTATCACAAGTTGAAGTCCAGCCAGGGCAGTGTAGCAAATTAGCAAAACCCTGTCTCAAAAACAAAAAATAATAATAGGTTGAAGATGTAGCTCATGTGAAAGTCCCAGGCTCGATCCCTAGTACCACTGAAAGGCAGAGAGGTAGGAAGTGAAAGATCAAGAGAGAGATTTGGTCACTTGTGTCCCTTCAATGCCAGGCCCATCCCTACTCTAAATTGATAACACACTTAAGGTGACTCCTTTTCATCCTCAACTTCTTACCCAAGCATCCCATCCACAAAGCCCAGTGAAAGCTCCCTGGGCTCTAGGTTAGCCAGCAGGACCAGTCCTCACAAGTGTATACTTGTAACATGGCTGCAGGCTCCTGGCCCCCCGCAGGTGCACAAAGGAAGATCATGAACCAAGTATCAACAGCTCAAAACAATCCTGACATACAAATATGGAGATCAAGAAGCAAGACCTGAACAAATATATGCAATATGGTTTCAATAAATAACACTCCAAGAAAGGCCAAATAAAACATGCTATTTAGAGAAACACAGATGGTAAAAATAAAGAAAATCTAGCCTAGAAGCTACCTCTAGTGGGAAGGGAGGGCATCATGCAGGAAGAGCTCTTCCCGCATAGCCAAGCTTCTGGTAAATCCCTTGGTGGCATGGGTCTATTTCTTTATTTCAGTGGATATTTGCTTTCTAACCACCTATGAAATTGTACATTTAAGGGTCATCCCATTTTTAGTTTATGCATTTCCCAATTTTAAAATTTCCCAAAGGTTTTCATAACTTTTTGAAAACCAGTTTTAATCCTTTATCAAAATATTAAAAAAAGAGAAAAATAACCCTCAGCATCTTGTGTCACAACCTAAGGGAAAGAGACCCACAGAAAGGCAAAGGCCACGTCTTACTAACAGAGCCATGGACGAAGAGGCCACATGCCATGTTGCCTTCAAACTAAAGGGAGACTCCAAGGCCTGCTGGCCAGTGGCAGGCTCGAAATGGGATGCAAGGGAGCCTAGAGAAAGAGAACACAGTCAGAGGAGACACCTGTGGAGCTGTCACCTCTACGCTACCGAGGAATGAACAAACTAATATTATTTTCCTAGAACTCAGTTTGTCAATATGCCTGAAGAGCCTTTAACATGTTCATGACCCATGGCCCAGTCGTTTCATTTCTAGGAATCTTTCCCAAGGAAAATCATCAGAGAGGTAATTCATGCACAAACCTTTTATCACAGTTGTTTACAATAGCAAAAGAGCAGACATACGCAACTGCACCGAGAACTGGCTAAGTAAACACGGCATATCCACAGAAAAGAGAGTGGAAGCCACCACAGAGCCCAGGCTCAAAAATGCTCATGCTGTAATTTTTCATTTTAGAAAGGAAACTGGGTATAAAATGTAAAATAAGATCTGTTTTGGTTTAAAATATGTGTGTGTGCGTGTGTGGTATTTAGTATTCATGCTGGTTATAACTGAGTGCTGAAATGATTATTTTTAAAGAGGAAAGAGAAATAGGAAAGAAGAGTAGGAAGAAGAAGGAGTAGGAGAGGAAGGAAGATCCGGATGAGTCTCAGGCTACCCGTGAATCCTCCTCCTGGCCAGAATATTTGGAAGACTGAGTAGACCACAAGAGTTCTCCTTTGGGCAGTTCCAAATAGAAAATTTCCAGGTGAGCTGAGGAGCAGGAACCCCTGCACACAAGCCTGCAACACCCAACAGGCAGCAGCAGTGCACCCGCCCTGCCCTGCACAAAGCCCTGGGTGAGGAGAGGGCCCACTACTGCTCCAAGCTTTCCTGCACATCTTCCAGGAAACCTCTACTTGCTCTCATGACTTCCATAATCCTGAGCATTTGAAGCCAATTGTCTGTCCCAAAAGGTGGACACTCGATCCTGAATGAGGTGCCCCCAGGTGAAGACCTCTTCTTGTTTTCACTTCCTCCTGAGAGAACCCTTGGGGCCAGCTGTGGACTCACCTGAACAAAGACAGGGAACACCAGGACTTTGGGGGCCAGGGTGACATAGGTGCCATAGCTTGAGTGCGGGGTGTGCGGCCTCAGGACCGGGAAGTCCTGGTAGTTTCCGTGGCCTTTCACCGTCTGCACCGTCTTCATCAGCCGGGACTTCTTCCCCAGGCCTGTGTAGGACTTCCCTTTACTGGGACTCTCTGATTCTGTGGAACAGAGATGGTGGACACTGAGGTATTTTTCATTTCCCTGCAAAGAATCCCTTCTGTAGAAGCTGTGAACACAGACTTAGCCAGTCAACACCTCTGACCAATAATCTACTTTGCACCAGGCCTGTGCAAGTAGCTGGGAACACAGGGAGGTTCCAACTGGGCCTTAGCCTCCAGCAATCCCTCACACTCTAGTGACAGACGCTGACACTCTTTTTGAAATCAATAAATCATTCATATTTTTTAAATCAGAAGGTCTGATCTTACATCCCACATGAAGCCATGAGTTGGAGCATAGGCAAATGCCCATGTGGCAGAGGACATGCTCACCTCACCACCACCGCCACTACCATCCCAGCCCCGAAGAACTACCCACTGGGCCCCTGGACAGCGATCCATTCTCTGCAGTGCAGGGGTGACAGAGACAGTGGACCTTGCCAGGATGTATATGGGTTCCACTCTTCACTAGCCAAGGAAGCTGGAGCTACCTGGATGGTCACAGTTGATAAATAATATGAAGTGACACTTCTGCTGGGCATGGTGGTGGCACATGTCTGTTATCCCAGCTACTTAGGAAGCTCGGGCAGTAGGAGCTTATGTTCAAGGCCAACCTAAGCAGTTAGAATTTGTCTCAAAATTAAAAAAAAAAAAAAAAAGACTGGGGCAGAAGGAATGGCTCAGCAGCTGAAGCGCTTGCCTACCAAGTGCTTAGGTAAGTGCTAAGTACCTAAGTTCGATTCCCCAGCACCACATAAACCAGACATGGTGGTGCACTCCTGTAATCCCAGCATTCAGAAGGCTGAGACAGGAGGATTGCTGTGAGTCCAAGGCCAGCCTGAGCTCCATAGTGAGTTTAGGACCAGCCTAAGCTACAGACTGAGACCCTGTCTCAAACAAAAATAAGGAAGACAAAGGATACGATTCAGTGGTAGAGTGCTTGCCTAGCATGCACAGGGCCCTGGGTTCAATTCCCAGCACCACAGAGGAGAAGAGGACAGAGGAAGGAGGAAGATGAGGAAGAAGTAGCAGCAGAAGCAGCAGCAGGACAAGGAGAGGAAGAGGCATTTGCCACTGTCACTCTCGGTAAGGAGCACAAGCTTCTTAGCCAGGTGGCCATGCTCAATGCCTATGCCCCCATATGCTAGCACAGGGACTGGGGAGGCTTAATTTACCCCTAGCCTTGGTTTCCTCAACCAAAGTAAGGATGCCAGGCACCCCAAAGGCTGCTGCAAGGGCAAAAGGAGCCGCACAGAACCTAGGAATCATCACCACGTCGTAAGTTATGACAGTCCTAAAAAGAAGAGAGAGTAAAGCAAGGCTACCTCAGAGATGAGAGCAGGAGGCCATGATAACAAAGGGGTTCGCACTGTATGGGGAACCTGTTGGACACGCACTCTCACCTAAACAAGGAGTGGAATTTAGTTCTTTACCATGTCCCATCAAATGGGCAGAGAAACAAAACAGAGTAGTTAAAAGTTTCCTGGACACAAGCAGTGGGGAGTCAAACCCCAGAGTAATGGGGTTCTTCTAAGTTACTGCTGCCAAGAGGAAGCCAGACGGGGCCTTCCTAACCTGAATGCCCAGCCTAGGTCCCAGGGTCTCCCAGCCCTGGGAGCCAGGGGAGGAGCAGGTGGTCTGACCCAGCTACGTCTATGGGAAGTCCCCCACCAACGCAAGGCCAAGGCCTCAGAGGAAACGCTCAACCCAGGTTTCACACTTGCTTGTTCTTCCTACCCCCTGCCCCTTCTCACCAAGAGGTGAGAAAAACAAGTCAATTTCTACCCACCCCACAAGTGACCACTGATCACAGTCAATCAAACTGTAACTCAAACCATTTCCTGCCTCTTCAGCAAGCTTCTTAGGGAGGAACAGAAAGTAGGAGCCCAGGATGGGGGAGGTGTTGTTGCACACAGCCTTTAGTCTGGCCCCAGGGGCATCCTGCAGCTAAGCCCTGGCTCTTCGCCTGAAGAACCCATCAGTCTTAGGGTCTGCACAAGAAGCAAAGATCTTCATGGTTAAAGTCACCTGAACCTGAACCTGAGCCCTGACTCCCCCCATCAGAAACTGGCTTGCAATCCTGAATAGGCTCCCTTCCCTCTGAGCCAGTTTTCTTTATTGCAAAATGGAAGTAATATGAATCATTGCCTCACCTGGTCCAGGGCCATTAGGAGCTCACACAAAAGACCTAATGAAAAAGGGTTGGGTGGGCTTGACAGGAACATGCATGTACTGTGGATCATCTCAACTCCTAAGCCACTGAATAAGCCACTCATCGGAACTGAAGGACAGAGTAGGCCACTGGATCTCAAGCCATACTAAGGCCACAGGGTCTGCCTGGAAATAGACTAATAATTTGACATGGCCAAGGCTAGACTGAAGAAGGCAAAACCATACAGGACAGACAAGTAGGGGACAGAAGCCAACTAGCTCACAGTCAGAGTACATGGCAAAATCTGAGCCTTATGTCTCAAGTCTCTGACATTTAAAAGAACTCATGTCTTTCCTTCCTGGCCCACCTAGGAAGGACCTTCCACTAATCTTTACCTTGAGGATAAGGGTCATAAATCAACTTCCTGATCTATCATTCTTCTTTTAGAGAGGAAAGGTTTACTTACCCCAGGTTATAGGCACAGAAACTGAGGCTGAGAGTGTCTGGGCATCTTGCCCAAGGTCATTTGGCTGATAAATGATAGATACAAGAGGGAAAATGACAGCCCAACCTAAGTGGCAGTCACACCCTTGAGCCCCATCTCCACACCCCTTGGTGAGGTGGGGTAAGAGAGCATAGCTCTTTAGAACTGATTTTCCAAGTATCTGTTTTTAGAACAGTCCAGATTGCAACCTAGTTGCTGAGCTCTGTGAAGGCAAACTCCTTACTTCCCACATGCCATCTCTTACGAAGGTGTCGAAACCCCTCATCGCCCCTTTCTCCTCTCACACCTGCTTCACTGACCAAACATGATAATTATATGGCTCTGCTCTCAGCTTCCCAGGCAAGCCTTGGCAGCCGTTCCACCCTGGCAGCAGTGAACCTGAGACAAGGTTGCCTTTTCAGGACAGAGGACAATGCCCAAGGCACCAGTGGCCCCAGGGAACACACCAACTACAGAAGAGCAGGCACCCTTGACACTTCTGAGATGATCCACAGAAACTATTCAACCCAGAGTGACTCACCTCTCCCCCAAATGGCTACTGCCTGGCAACCTAACCAGAGGACTTGGAAGTCATCACCCTTAACCTCTGGACTAGCCTGAGTGTGTTTAAGGAGAGCTTTGTGTCCCGAGTTTCATCCCTTCCTCTGTACCTGAGGACTGGGAGCTACAAAGACTTAATCTTGAGTAAAGAGTAAATATGTCCTAAGATACCAAGAAGATTATTACTATGAAGAATAAATGAGGTGAAGTCCAGATCTTAATATAATGCATTCAAAAAGTTACTGCTGGTACTAACATCATTTCCTTGCTTGTCCTCCCTCCAGGCTCAGATTGCTGTTTTTCTTAGTATATTCTTAAGGAAAAATGGAAACATGAACATAGATTGGGAACAACCACAAAGGCATCTCTCAGGCTGAAGTAAATCAATCTCAGACTACCCCAACTGTGTCCATGCCCAGAGCTGGCCACCCACTTCTCCTGGCCTCTAGCTCCATGACTAGGCTTCGAGCCCATACAGGCAACCAGGGTCATTCTCATCTAGTCACTCATTACACCAAAACTTTACTAAGTACCTGCTATCTGCCAAGCCCTGGATTTAGCAATGGACCCACAGAAATACGGCAGACCCAGCCTTACCCTTAATGAGGTCACCATTTAGAAGTGACATCTTCACTCTAACTTAATGTGCCAACTAAAAGCTTTTTAAGATACTTATTGTTGATTCATGACCAGACTCCTCCCCAGAAGGAAGACAGCTTCATTTCTAGGAGGCTATGATCAACTGCCCTAGGCCCCCAAGGGAAGAGAAAGAAGGTGCTTTGCATCAGTGACCAAGAGCCTGAGAGGAGCCCATTTCCTCCAAAAGGCATAATCACTCTCCCAAAGACCTGCTGTAAGAATCATATTTATGATCCTGATGGAAGGGAACAATAAGGAAGCAAGTCTACAAGGAGTAGAGACAGGCCACTTTCTGCAGGCACCATAGAAGCAGTCTCAAGGTGGACACCACAGGCCTCCTGGAAAGATGGTTCTCAACCTTCCAGGCACCAGCCAGACTTTCAGATCAGAGCTTCCAGCAGGCACATAAAAGCCAAAAGAATGCTCAGTGAAAACAAGTATCTCAGGCTTCCTGGGAGAAGAAATAGGTTTGGGGCCCAATTTCCACGCCTGGCCAGGATTCAAGGCCAAAGGAAAAGACCCATCAAATAACAGAGACATGTGTGCCCTTCAAAGACAACCACTCTGTGTCATAGAAATCAGCATACAGGCTACTGTCCACAATCATATCCTTATGTAAGCTTCCCAACAAGAATTACTGACCCATATGATAGACAGAGAAACTGAAACATAATTTTCTCAAGAACTAGAACTCCAACCTGAGACCTTTAGCCCTCCACACCATGACTTCTTTCCATGCAAACCCAACCATGTTGCCTACCACATCTAACTTAGATGGTTGCTCAGTAAAATGGGATAGTGCTTATCTGAATGCCTGAGTCTTACGTACCCTGACTCTTGGAGGGCTCTGACATATCTCCTCAGTTGAGGAAAAAGTGAGGGAGAAGAGATACCAAGAGGTAAGAGCATCTGTGTCAATAGGTTTGGTGACTGTGACTCCATTAGAAAGGCTCCTGAACTGGGACAGGGAGGCTGGGCCAGCCCTCAGATGGCCTCTACCACCTCTTTGGACTGAGCAGCCATAGCAGTGGGGGACAGCTCACCTTCAGGGATGGTATCCTCCTGGTACACAGGCCGCAGCAGCTGGAAGAGAAAGAAAAGAAAAGGAGCTCAGTGCCAGGCATGGGACAGGATGGCCCAGCAGGCTGCTGGACGCCAGGCCTAAAGCATGGGATGTGGAGCATCTCAGGAATAAGAGAAAAACACAGTCTTGCTAACCAGCTGAGGGAAGGGTCCTGGAGGGGACACAGATGCTCAGAATAAGAGAACTGAAAAGACTTTATGTGCCATGAAGTTTAACCCCTTGACAAAACCCCAGTTTCCTTTAAGTCAGCCTGTGCCAAAGCTTGTTGCACGGTTAGTACATTTGCCTAGCATGAACAAGGCCTTGGGCTGAATTCCCCAGTGCCACATAAAAATTAGCAAGGTACAGTGTGGCAGGCCTGTAATCCCAGCACTCAGGAAGGAGGCTGAGGCAGGAAGATTGCAGTGAGTTCATGCCAGCCTGGGCTACATAGTAAGTTCAGGACCAGTCTGGACTACAAAGCAAGACTGTCTTTCCCTCCCCACAAAAGAGTGTGTATTTCACAGATCACTGAAATGTTGGGATCTTAACAACTACCACATATAGGATACCAGCTTCAAGAAAGTTTGGGAAATTCTAGGTTACACCATCTTCTTTACTGCCAAACGCTCTCAAAGCACTGAACACACTAATGTGCACCGGGCATCTCTCAAGGGGAAGAGCATATGGGATATTTCCCAGCCTGCATGACCTCAGAACACTTTCCTCCCAGAGTATCTCATGGGACGTACTCCATCATCTCAGCATGTAATCACGCTCTACTTAATTTCATATCTCCTACAACAGGGAGCTCACGGGCAGCCAATTCTGCTGTGGAAAAGTAGGACCAATAGAGAAAGCTCTTCCTTCATGTGAGCTAATATCTTACAGGCTGTGCATCCCTGGTCCTGGATCTGTGCCCTGAGGCAACCCAGGGCCATCTGTACCCTCTCCCTGGAAATTCTACATAGCCCAGAGCTACCACATACGCTGTCTCCTTACTCAACACTCCCAGCCCCTTGCAGGTTCCTCACAACACAATTTTATTTTTGAAACTTGGTGGTCCTATGGGGACCCAAAACCCTTCCCCTTCCCCATTTACCAACTATCCATACCTGGCTCCCAGGATTCAGAGGGGCCAGGATGATGTAGTTGGGGTCGGTGGGGGCAGTGGCACGGGACAGTGCAGGCAGGGTGTGCTGGCCCCCACGCTTGCCCACCTCGGTGTAGCGCTCCCAGCCACCGAGCAGTAGCCCATCGGAGCTATCACACACCAGGTGGCAGCTGTGGCGCTGCTCAGGCCGTGCTTGGGCCCCATGTGTGCAGTTCTTCTCCCTCTTGTTGGGGGGTGACTGAAGGTCATGTGTTGACTTGCAGGATGCCCGCCGCAGGACCCCACCGTCTGGACCTGGCTTGACCTGGGGGACCATGCGCCACACAAGCAGGATGATCTCACCCCGACAGCTCCTAGAATGTTGGGGGATCACACACAAAAGTTGAGCGTGGAGGAGATCGAAGTCAGCCAGAGTAGGGTCTTCAGGGAAGAGAGGAAGAGGAGGAGAGGAGGAAGCAAACGCAGGGGAGAAGCTTCCAGTGCCAAGGTGGCAAGGACCGCAAGAAGCCATTTAAAGCAGACACAGAAGGGGCTGGCAGCATGGCCCAATGGCTAGAGCTTTCAGCTAGGAAGCACAAAGGCCCTTGCCTGGCTCAATCCTCCAGCACCACATACTAACTGAGCATGGTGGCATGCACTTGTAATGCAGCATTCAGGACACTGAGGCAAAAGGATTGCCATGAACTTAGGGTCCGCATAGGCTATGTAGTGAGTTCAGGACCATCCTGAACTACAGAGTAAGACCCTGCTTCGAAAAGAATAAAAAAAAAAAAAAAGATAACAAAGGAGTCTCTTGGGCCAGCTCTAACCTGAGCTCACCTAGCAGAGGCTAAGAAGGATCCTGAGGCCATGACCAGATTCAACAGGAAAAAGCACCAAACAAAAACTATGATCCTGTGTTGTGGGCAAGACGCAATCAAGTAAAAGCCAGGAAATCACCTAAATGCACTTGCCACCTAGTCATTTTAGAAGCAAACCTAAGCGGGGCCTTTCAGATTTCACTCCAGGGGAGAAAGTCTAAGGGGCCCAAACATTTTAAATAATTTTAAAAATTGGAGATGGAAACACAATAATCTACACACTCTTAAAGGGCTTAGCTCTTAGGTAGCAGTAATAACCAGCTAAAGTAGAAAGCGACCCTGTGGAGCTGTGTCAACAACCACGGGGTCTGCTGAGAGCTGCTTCTCTACTGATGCTTTGGGATCCAAAGCTTCCCCAACCTTTTTCAGGCCAAGAAACTGAGTCCCTAAGGGCAAAGTGGCTTACACTCTGCCAGGCAAAGGAGGGGCTGGCAAAGCAGGGTGGGGCGAAGGCAGTGTGCCCAGGGCTGGAGTGGGAAAGATGTGCCATCAGCCTGAGACCCCCACTGCCCCCTGTCCCCTGTCACCGGATCTCGTGAGCCAGCTCCACACATTTCCAGTGCTCCACTGGCCTCTCATTCAGCTGTAGCACTGTGTCCAGCTGCTGCAACCCAGCGCGCTCCGCCGGGCCCCCTGCAGGGACAAACAAAAGCCATGCAGAAGCTGTTAAAGCCCAAGACCCCCTCAAAGGACCCAGACTCATTTGCTTCCATGGTGACCTCAGGCAAGGGTAGTGCGCTTTCTCTCTGTTTCTTCATCTGTGAAACGCAGGAGGCTGGACCGAATGGCTCTCAAGGGCCGGGAAGGCAGGCATCCTTGGCCCTCACCCCTTCCCGGCCTTTCTCACTCCAGTGCCAGCTCACCTCTCTGTCGTCGCCCTTCCCCCAAGTCCCTCTTTCCTTCCCAGGCCACCCAGCCCACTGAAAACCCTTCCCTGTTGCCAGGCTCACCCACTTCATTCATCTTTCTTACCCCAGACATTGGGTACCAACCCCAGTCCCTGTGCAGGCAGTGAGGACACCCTGTGATCACCAAGCCCCGGCCTCTGCCTGTAAGAGGCACACCCTGTGATAGGGAGAAACCTACTTCTAAAAAGCAGGAAAAGAATAAATAATTTTGTGTTTATCAGACTTACAACAGGATAAGATACCCATTCCAGATAGACTCCCTAAATGGCTCTATGCAGTGGTTACAGAAATTTGGGTTTAATTCCTGTTCCAAATGATCACCAATCAAAATATAAAAGCCTATTTCCATTCTGATAAAAAAATATTGTGGGTATATTTTCATAGGTATCAATTTCATCTATGGTCATTTAAAAATATTATTCTTTTCATTTTGAAAATTCAGGACTCTGCTCTAATATGGGGTTCCTGTCCAGTTGCATCCTGTGTGCAAAGCCCAAGTGGATGGCAGGTGGGCAGGGCTGGCTGGCATACGCTAAGTGTATCACTTACCGGAATCTACAGCCTGGACTCGGACTGGAGAATCACAGCAGATGGTGAAGCCAAAGCCGTCCTTGCCCCTTGGGATGGTGATCTAGAACACAGCCCTGTCCCGTCACTTCCAGAAGCATGGAGGTCAGGAAGCACACAAGCCCCACCCAGAGCCACCTTCTTTCCAGGCAAACCAGAACCAAGAAGGAGCTGGCCAGCCCTTCACTGCCCCATCTCAGCCAGGCATCTTAACTCATCAGGGAGCCAGGGAGAGCAAAGTTGACTCCAGCCTTCTACCCAAGGGCCCGCTGCAGCTGTACCTCCACCTTGCCATGGGCTACTGCCCTCCTCGCTCTCTTCTTCCTTTCCCAGAAGATTCCCCAGCCAAGTAGCCCAGGGCTGGCTCTGTGTGGAATGCCCAAAGACAGGCCAACCTGGTGGTTTCCCTCCTCAAACACCAAGGAGGGAAAAGTCAGTCTCAGGACAAAACTCAGAGGAAGAGGGCTGGCGTTCCTGGGGCAGTCATGGCAATCAGGGAAGGTTCCAGGTGAAGAAGCAGATAAGCGTCTTGATGGGCACCCCGTTGCACCTGCACTACACTGACAACTGGGCCTGCTGAGGGCTGCAGGTATGGAAGGGCCACAGCGCCTACTTTCAGAGGGCCAATGAGAGGTCCTGCTATACGGATGCTCATTTCAAACCAATGCATGGTAGGCTCTGCTGAGGTACGAGACAAGAGGCCTTGGTCTCTGAGGGGCATGCAGGCATACAAATCATGCAAAGGAATAAGGCAAAACGGGAGGACTGTGGCACCCTTGTGAGAGGAAGGCGCTCAGGCAGGGAAAGCCTAAGACAGTGAGGATGGCCTCGCAACATTGCTCAGCAGAAGGATGCCCTGTGCCGCTTGCCCACTAGCTCACCTGGGCTGCTAAGGGATCACAGTCAGGAAAGGGCTTCAGTGGGGTCCCAAGAGAGATCCTCAGAGAAGGTGAGACTAAGAGTGGCCCCTAAGAAGCACAGGAGAGGTATCCCTGGCAGGCTAAGGGAGCAGCCCATTCAGCAAGCCTGAGCCAGGCCAAGGGTGACAGCCTTGTTGGGAGCTGTTGCCAGCCTTATTGCCTCTCTTTCCTGTAAGGGTTGTGTCAGGGCTGGGCACCTGCCTTCACCTGCTGGTGAAGCCAGGCATGAGGATGGGGAATGGGCGGGAGAGCCAGGGTGACCAAGGCTTTGGAAGTTGCCGGAGGCCCTGAGGCTCTGCTTCCCACCATCCCTGGGCCTGGATTCAAAGCAAGTTTGTAAAACAGGAAACCTGACAGACAAGGGGAAGGGGGAGGGGGCAGGAAAATACTGTGTTCCCATAAGAATTCTGGGAAAACACACAGCTAAGACAGGAAAAGAAAAAAATGGAAAGAAAGAAAGAAAAACAAACCCAGACGTGTGTGTGTGTGTGTGTGTGTGTGTGTGTGTGTGTGTGTGTGTGTGTGTGTGGAAAGCTAAAGGAAAAGAGCACCCACTAATTGTCCAGCCTGCCTGACGCTGAGGGAAGACCTCAGAAGTCTGGTCTGATCCATGGGACCGACAAGGGTCTTCCAGGAGACTTGCAACCCATCCTCCTGCCCACGCAGCAGCTGCATCTCAACGCGTGTGTGCATTTCTCCAGCCCTACTCCACAGCACCGAGTCCCAGCCCCCTGGGTCTAGCAGTGTTTGGTGGGTAACCCCAAGAGCTGAGTCTGGAGTGTGCTCTACACTCTGGTACCCCGGATCAGGTGGGGACAGGAGACCTTCCACCTTCCTGAGTACAGGCCTGAGAAAAGTCAGGCCAGGAAGCCAGCAGGGGGTCGAAGGAAAGGAAGGAGAAAGGGCTTTGGGGAACAAGTGCCCCTCCTGGCTGGGTGGGAGGGCAGGACTGTGTGAAGACAGCAGAATGACACTCTATCCCTCCTGATCACTGACCACATTGAAAAGGTGCCATCCACCACTATAGCTAGGGGAAGGCAGCTTCAGCATGCCCATGTTACAAAGAAGGACACGGAGGCCCCAAGTGAGTGACTAGACCCCCAGCCCTCCTCCCTGACCTCGGGCCTCAGTCATTGCGGGTGGGGGGGCCCTGCCCTGACTCTGGGACCTTGGTGGCTCCTGACAGGGACTGCCCTTCCTGAGGGTGGTTGTTTTCCTTTCCTGTACAAAGCAGGAACAGCCACTGCTCCCGGGTCTCAATCATGCCAGCGCCTCACTTCTGCTCACCAGCTAGTCCCAGATGCTCTTTCATGCCCAGACTTCAATCCAGCTGCCACCATTTACTGGAGAGTCCTTAGAGGAACAAGGCAGACATGCAGCCCAGTACCTCACACACACCGGACCACCAACCCTCACAGCATTAGCCCTGGACATTACTGTCTGTCCCTATTTTAAGGACCTTATGGAGATTAAGGTCCAGCAACACATAGTGACTTGCTCAATTGCTATAGGAACAGGGAATCGAGCTGGATTTGAGCCCAAGTCTGACAGAAAGTTTGGTTCTCTCAACACGATGCTGTTTTTCTAACACAGGAGCCATCTTGAACCAAGTCCCAGAGTCCCAGGGCTCACTCACACTTATGCCCGGCCACCCTCTGACCATCAGTATAGTCCCACCCATAGCCCCAAGGAGATCAAAGACTTTTTGACATTCCATCCAGGGTTCCCCTCTGCCACAAAAGGGCTGTCTCCCAGCTGCAGGAGAGCAGGGGGCACAGCATGGGGCTGCAAGACAGACCTGAAAGCTGTGGAGGACAGAAGGGAGGACACGGTCCCCTAGCGGCAGGTACAGTGCAGAGGGCCCCCCTGGGGATCTCCTTGAGCCTGCAAACAGCCTGTCACAGGAGTCAGACACAGACTCCAGTCAGGCCACTACAACAAGCAGAAGGACTTCAATGTATTTTTAAAATCGAAACAATTCTGTGTCCCCTTTCATCTTGGACACTCCCAAGTCTTGATATCTTTTGTCTACATGTTCCCTGACCCCATCTTTTTCTATAAGGAAAACAAAACAAAACAAAACAAAAACATGGCTCAGCCAGTTCCAAAAGAAGCTCAAGGACTAAGATTGTTCCTCCCCACACTGCTCCACCTTCCAAGACTGAAGGCCAAGAAGCCGGACACTGTCAGGGAAGTGGGACTCCTGAGTCACAAATCCTGAGCACTCAAGGAGATGAGGTCCAGGGAAGGAAAATCTCGCATGCA
This sequence comes from Ctenodactylus gundi, assembly GCA_004027205.1. Classification (NCBI taxonomy): domain Eukaryota; kingdom Metazoa; phylum Chordata; class Mammalia; order Rodentia; family Ctenodactylidae; genus Ctenodactylus; species Ctenodactylus gundi. Next base: position 285,357 of record PVKB01000505.1, on the reverse strand, counting down.
AACGTGGATATAGACACATCCCATCTCACGTGCAAGCACACATCAACACACACGAAAGGCCCAGCAGGCACTGCCATCCCATCGGAAGCAGAGAAAGTTAGCAAAACTATAAACGTCCCTCCCACAAACGCCCACCTGCCCTATCACTAAGCCATCAGCAATCTCAGATTTGAGATGCCCTTTATTAATCCATGCCTTCTCCCCAGACACAGAGTAGAAAATGGGCTAATATCTCACAGGACAACACATCCCCAGCGGTTAGGATAACACAGAGCCAGACCTCACCAGCCCCTAATGTGAGCGAGCAGGTAAGAGGCTGGGCCTTGGGTCCAGCTCCTGCCTCCACACTCCTCCCCCAGATCCGAAGGTACCTGAAGGGAGAAGGAGGTCGTGAGGACGACCTTGTGGGGTAAATCGGTTCTGCTGGAGTGAGCCAGCCCTTCAACCTCCCCGACACCATTTCCCCAGAGGGGCCAGGCACCCACCTGGCGGTAGCGGCGCTCCGAGCACACCTTGCAAAGCCCATTGAAGCGGTTCATGGTTGCGGGTCCTGTCTCGGCTGCCGCCCCATGAAAACCCAGCTCTCCCCCCAGGAGCGGGGCTGCACTGCGCCCGTCAGCCTGGCATGACCGCCCTGGGAAGCCCGCCCCGCAGAAGAATGGCAGGAAATCACCTCTCACCTCCCCGAGCCCTGTCTACGCTGTGTGCCTCTGCCGATAAGCCCGAAGGCTTCCTGAAACCTCAGAATGACAAGGAAGAGGGAGAGTTTTATATTAAAATTCCTGTCAACTAGTTAGTATTCCTCAGGCCTGGCTGGGAGAGGGCGCCTTTGTTCTGGCTGCATTCTCCGCCATGGGCCACTTTGTGATTCCAGTTCTCACAAACACCCCTCCGCTGCCCTGCCAAGGAGAACCCAGGCAGAAAACATGCCTGCTCTGGGATGATGCTGCCTCCCTGGCAAGTCCCAGGCCCCAGCAGCAAATCTGAGGGACTAGCTCAGCTTCGACAGTCCAAAGAAGCCTTGGCAGGATTATACCTGCTGACACCCCATCTTAAGACAGGGAGCCTAAGACCGGCAGAGGCTGAGGACCGCCGCCACTCAGCAGCCACTTCAGCGTCCCAGCCCACGTCAGGGCTGTGTGAAAGGGCACGTGGGCCATGAGGTTAAGTGCAAGTGCCGACTTGGAATCCCAGCACTTGGGGAGGCTGAGGCAGAGGACCACCAGTTTGAGTTCAGCCTGGGGAAAACAGTAAGTTAGCAGCACTGTGCCTCAAAACAAAAAGATAAAAAGGGCTGAGGATGTTCAGTGTGAAAGTACCGAGTTCAATCCCCAGTACTTAAAAAGAAAAGTAAAATGGAGAAGGTTCAAAATCATCAGATGATCCTGCTTCCTTGTGCTTCCAATAAAGAAACTGAGGCCCGAAGTGGTTAAGGTTACACACAGCAGGGTAGGACCCAGGGCCTCCTCTCTGCGTCCTCAGTCCCAGAATCAAGTCCTTCAGAGGAGCATGCCACATGTTCAACCTCCTCAGAACCCCTGGAGAACCCTGCCCACCCGACTCCTGCTCCTATGACCAAAACTATTCTCTGGTTTAGTTGCTATATGACTGTGGGCAGGTAACCCAGGTTTCTGGGCCTGTCTCCCCACTTGCACAATACAGAAGTTGAACAGGTGACCCCTAGTGGCTCTCCTCATGCCTCTGGCAATTCTGCATGCACAGGGCCAGGAAAATCAAGTGTACATTAGAACAGAGTCTCCTAAGGTCTGGGGCTACATGCAACATCAAGCATGAGTTTTCTAAGCCACAAGAAACCTGAACTGTCGATGTCCACGTGCCTACGAATCAGGTCCTGTTTGTGCTGGGCAAGCTCGGAGAAAGGGAGAAAGGTCCTTTGAGCTCCCCTCAGAAGCAGGGAGAAGTGTTTTTGCTTTGGTCTTGTTTGGTGTTGGTGGTGCTGGGGATCAAACCCACAGTCTTGTGCATGCCACATAAGCCCTCTGCTACTGAGCTGCATTCCCAGCTCCAGAGAAAGCTTGAAGCCACCAATAAAACCACAGAACACAGACCTGGTCAGTCACCCTAATATTATATTGTCCCATACAGTCAAAACTAGACACATGTGCAAATTGACCACTTAAAGACAGGTTGACATTTCATTCCTGATTCCCACTACGCACAATCACTATATGGAAAATGGCCACTATACTGGACAGTGCAGCATTTTCCACTAAGACCAGAGCTTGGATGTGTTCACGGCTCTGTCACAGCACCTAGTACCAGGCCTGGTCCACAGTCATAGACACTTCATGAATGAATGAGGGAGCAAATGAATTGAGTCAATGAAGTGAAGGTATCTTATAGCTTATAATACGCTCACAGGTAAGACGTTATGGAATATATCAACATCATATCTTCCCACATGGGACACACAAGAGACTGCCACACCTTCCTCAGAGCGGCCTCCACCTCTTGCTGGCTGTGTGGCAACAGATAGTAACCTAACTTCTCTGAACCAGCGTCCTCTCTTCTGTAAGCTAGAGCAGCAACAACCGTCTCTGTGGTAGATCACTATAGCACCTGAGGGACCACTGAGCACTAGAGGTTTGCTTTTCCTTCTTTAAGTTACTAGAGAAAACCACAGATTGCCTGCGATGCCCTGCAAGAAGGTCAAATGACTATGGAGAAATTTCCCAACTCCCTATCTGAAGTTCTTCCCCAGACACATGGAACAGGAACCCATCCATATCAGGTTTGGAATCATAGTTACCCCAACCTCAGCAGGCCTCACCAGAGAGGGTGACTCAGCCAGGATGCCAGGGGAAACAGAGGCTCCTACACTACGGGGAGGACTCTGCTATTAGAGGCCCAAAGTGAGTAAGGTCCAGGCACCTCTGTTTCCAGGAATGGGGGCCTGCTCTCTCCCCACATCACTGTGATCTCAAAGTATCCTAGGGCATGTCTTAGGAAAGTCTAGAAATGTTCCAAATCAGAATGCATGACTCGCTGAATTTCAAACACCAAATGCTGCTCTCTTCTAGGATCTCCCAGGTTAAGGGACCCCGCCAAGGAACAGACCAGAGCACGGAGAGCAATACTCAGCCATCACAGCCTCATCCAGTTGGTCCCCACCTACCTGGAGTCTCTCCCCATCCTCAGTATCTCCACTTCCTGGCATTCTCAGCAGTGGGCCTGGACGGTGACAGAGTAAAGTCAGAAAGCCTCTTCTTCATAGGAGGGCCCATTCCACAGACAACCAGTGGGCAAAGCTGGGCAACACATCCACATAGCCACTTAGCCTTTGCCTGGCCTCCAAGATATGTGGATGCCCAAAGCATGGGCCGGGCCAGGGCTCAGGAGTCAGTCCTGTGTGCGAGAAGAACAGAACTGACAGAGACACAAAATCCAAGCCATGAGCCTCAGAGCTGACGGCAGGGTGCCAATGCCCTGCCTGCATATGTGGGCAGCCCAAGAGCCCAGAAGGGGGCACTTTGAGACATGGAGCCTAGGTAGGGGACAATCAAGAAGCACTTGAGCTCTCTGTGAGAGGTGGGGGCAGCTGACCACGTAGGAAGGGTCAGGCATAACCCTCTCTCCAAGGAATGTCCAACCAGAGTAATGAAAGTGTTGAGAACAAGAGCAGCCTGCAGCCTGTAGACACGCGCAGAAAGGCCTTGGACCATGTAACCTGAGGTAGCAGGTGTCAAGAGACACAGGGACTGATGCCACCATGCAAGAAGGGAAAAGGAGGGCGGGCTGTAGGGGAAGCCCAGGTGGGGCATAGGCACCTTTCAGGGGCCTCAGCCGCCGCCTGGCCACCTTCAGGTGCTTGGTCCTGCCCAGGTTTTCTCCCAGAAGGTAGTACCAGCCACTGATCTCCTGTCACGAGAGAAGAAATGACATATTCAGAAAAAGGACACAGAGGGAACAGGTCAAGCAGCCACCAACTCCTTCAAAAAGCAGTAGCTGGATACTCTCTCAGAGAGACAGATACCCCAGCCTCCCTGCCGAATGCTGCGACAGATACACTTCCAGGAAGCTTTCCCTGATTCTCCGAGCAATACCGTCCTCCCCTCTGCTGAATTCCACAGCCTCTCGTCCTTGGAAGACAACTGTCACCTTGCTCTCCTACCTTGCCCAGCCCCACTATACTGCACACAGGCTCTTTGATACGCCTAGTTCTGGGCCTACCATATAAGAGAAGCACAACAACTGATGACAGAACAGAGGAACAGAGTGAAAAGAGGATGAAAAGCCTAAAACTAGGCTTCTTTTTGCCCCTGTAGCTTCTGTGGAAGCATCTTTTCCTCCAGGGAAAAAAAGCCACAGCTGAGGTGCAGAGATCCCTGGGCCGCAAAGGCAGCCGTCCCTCCCCCAAGGCTCCACCTCTGAACACTAGCTGAAGGGCAAGGTCACACAGCTGGACACAGACCATTCCCAGTGATGTGCAAAAAGGACATAACCCTCCCCCGCCCACATCTTCTGGTTTGGGGAGTGCAGTGATAATAGAAACGGATTAAGGTTGTCGGCCTACGTGGACGGTCTCCAGATTCCCTAGATTCGCCCGGCTCTCAGAAGTTCTCAGAGGGGACAGTGCTGTTCCTTCCACCTCGGGTACCTGCTGGACCCAGGAGTCATATCCAGCAGACACAGCAAGAGGAGCCCTGCAGCAGGCCAAGGCCAGGAGAATTCGGCACTCCCAGGACCCGCCAGTGCTCCTCCCAGCACACACCCTTCTCAGCACCTCTGGGGAGTCTCTAGGGGCTGTCTAACTAGAGAGCCTAGCAAGAAGGGGACCCAGGCAGTCAAAAAGGTGACAAACAGTGCTGTTGTTTAAGCCACGAGCAACTGCCTCAGTGGAGCACCATGCCACGGATAAATGCTTCACTCAAGGATTTCCAAAGCCTGCCTGTACCAGCCTGGGCATAGGTGAGATGGTACTCCAGAAGCCTTCCTGGGACCCACCTTGTCTGGAGTCAGGAGGGACTTCACCCCGAAGCTCATGCAGCCAATGAGTGCACGCTGCCTGAAAGAACAACAGAGAGTCAGCATCCCTTTTCTAGACTATGCCAGAGGCTAGGCCAACAAGCAACCCAGGGAGCAGCCAAAGCCCCACAGCCTATACAACACTTCCATCGGTATCTGCTCCTCTGATCCTTCCCACCAGGGAAAGTTGGTAGACAGGGGATGGCTCCAGTTTACAGAGGGAAACATCAGTCTCAAGCTGGTTCCCTTCCAAGGTCACAGGTCCAACAAGTAGTGAGGTCTGGGGGAACCCAGGAATCCTAGGTGTTGGTACAGCCCTGGATCCTCCAATGACAGGAGCTCAGAACTATTTCACAGGTTTTAGGTGTCCAGGCTGGGAAGCTGGGGAGAGGTTCTCCACACAGGGGCTCTCAGCTTCCACCTCATATGGAGATGCTCACAGGAGAGACTTACAGGGCTTTAGCTCATGAAGCCTTGGCTCAGACTCAGGCAGAGTCTGGGCAGTTCTTAGATAGGTACAGTCCAAAGGTCACTGACACATGGAAATCACCAAGATCCATGTGGTCTGGCTGCCTTCAGGACAAGCAGGCTTGAGCCAAGGGCATGTCAGGCTACAGTGAGGGGTAGAGTTCAGTTCAGGCTTCTTGGTTCAGAAGAACTCAAACTTCCTGAGGGATATCCACCACAGAGTCCCTTGACATCCAACAATCAGGGCTGGGTGAAAACTTGACAGTTTTAATAATGACAATATCAATTAATATTAATGAAATGCAAAAAAGACCATTATTAGAGAAAAGGAAGCTTATAAAATTATAGTTAATTGAGAAAGGGACTCATAAAAATAATAACAATCATATCTGGTAGATGGAATTAATTTTTGCTTTCTCTTTTCATTTTCACTGTTTTTCAATTTTCATAGGGAACAAACATTACTTTTGTAATCAGAAAAATAAGCAGCCCCCAAACAAAAGCAATTATTATGTATTGCAAATATACACTAGCAAAGAAAAAAGCAATAATAATGTTCTATACCACATCCTGCTCCATCCTAACACTAGAGTCTTTGGGGGTGAGGTTCTCTTGGGTTTGTATAGTTTCTTTATTCTATTCTCCCTCTTATTGTCTATCCCAACTCTGACTCCTCTGTAGACCAGTAACTATTCATCAAGAAACATCATGGGTATGCAGACTGAAGCCTAACCCTGATAGTTGAATTTCATATCTGAGGCCTGTCCTGTTAGGCCCAGTACTGAAACCAAAGGTGGCCTGGACTGCCTGCAGGGACAGTGAAGTCCCTGAGGATGATGGGATGGGCCCAGAGCTGAGGTAGCAGTGCTGGGCAGCAGGGCACCACAGAACCCCTGAAAAGCCTGTCTAAGATCAGGGTTCCAGAGCTTGTACTTGGGGACTCAAACCCTCTTGGTCCAAGGAGGATTCCAGGCATGGGAGCTTGAAAGAAGCTCTCCAGCTATCCTGCAGGGCCCTGCATGCTTGCCGGAGTCTGGGACCCGAGGTCTGGAAGGTCTCTATACATACATATTGCTTGGATTCTCCCAAAAGGATGGAAGCTCAGCACCTGACAGTCCTAAGCAAAACAAAGCAGCTTCTCGAGGCAAATGAGGAGTGGTACCACAAGATACTGGTGGCCTGGCCCTCGAAGCTGTCCACCTGCCCGCCCATCCATGCTCTGAACCACAGCCAGGGGCTCAGATCTCTGCGTCTGTAGTCTCCTACCAGCTGCTCTCCCTCCACTACCCCAGCTGTCACTCAGTCTGCTCCCTCTCTTCTTCGCTCCGAGCCCTCATACTGGGTCATATCAATAATCTACTCAAAGATGACAATGCAGTCACCCCAGTAAAGCAGCCCTTCCATAACCTTCTCCCCAGCCCACTGCCAAAAACAAACACTTCTCCCTCTTGGGAAGTAGGCCAGCCAGCACTAGCAGGAGGAGTCACAATGACCATTAAAAGTGGCAGACTCTCATCTGAGCTGACCCCAGCAAAGGCCTTGTTGAGGCCTCAGGATTTTGCCAATGTCCTCCTAGCAACTTTGTTTTTCCAACACATTCAAGTAGCCCAGTGTGAAGACTTGAGCTCAATTCCCAGCACCTCAAAAAAAAAAAAAAAAAAAACTGGCATCTTGGTGCCCACCAAGCTGGTGCATTAGCTATAAAAATGCTGCCTCTTCCTTGCTCTTCTATAAGGGGAATTTCCATTCCCTGGTGCCTAGAGAATGCTTAGCAGTCTCCTTGAGCTTTGCATCCTATCTCCAATGATCTCACGATCACTCCGGCAGAGTAAATCGTCACAATTAATGTCCTCAAGCAGGAACTTCTCCCTGAGTGTTCTTCAATTAGCTGCCTCTAACAGTTACTTTTGGGGGGAAAAAAATAACTTTTGAGGAATAAAAATTTCTTTTATAAACAGTCAAAACAGATGGATACACACTAATCAATTTATAAACTTGGGACCTAACGCTGATCCTGGAGAGGCCTGAAATCTCCTAGGTGCCGAGTCTCTGGAACCCAGCCTTGGTGACTTCTGCCTGCCAAGACTCGGGCTCAGTGAAAACTTGACAAATGGGTGAATCCATCATGCCCATGGCTGGCAGGCACCACGCAAGGAGCTGCAGTGTTAAGGAAACAAGACAAACAAGCAGGAATTTAAATAGCAATTCAAGGCAGCAATACAGGACATGTCACAAGGCAGAGGAAGACTGACAGATGAACAGCGCAGGTGTCAAGTTCTGAAAGCGAGGGAGGCGGTTCAGGGCTGAGAGGCTGGCCGAATGCCTGAAGGGTTGAGCCAGAGAGAATGAGCCCAAAGGCATTTTCGGCACAGGGAATGGTTAGGATGAAGCCTCAGAGGTTACTTCACGGAGCACACACGGAAAAGACCAAGTAGAGGGTGGGAGGCCCTCTGCAAGATTACTGTACTATTTAGCACTGGGGAGGCTAAGACAAGAGGTTCATGAGTTCAAGAACAGTATGCACTACACAGAGAGAGTTCATCTAAAAAATCACCACAGTCAACAACAAAATGTATTATTTTTTAGGGATGACATTTTAATCCTCTCAGGAACCTTGAACTATTTTTTCTTATAGAGTTACACTATTTAATCCCAGTTTATATTTAACTTAATGGTTTAGATTGAACAAATATTTTTTCCATTCACTGTTTCCCTTATGCTCAGTGGCTATCATTTTCCACAAGCTTTAGGCAACTGTACTTGTACTTGACTCTTACTTCTAAAATTAAAGGATAGAGTACATCTGCAGTGCCCAGTACGGTGCATGACACACCACAGACTCTTCATAAATATAGTCACTATCATAAAAGATTAGGTTCTTTAATTGAATATATGTATGCATATCCTAAGTTGATATGTGTCATTGTCATTCTCTAAAGGTTGCTCACTGGCCAGTTTCTGAAAATGCTACAATTGACACTAGAAACTTCGATTTGATTTTCATCATACCATTAAACAAAACTTTCAAATAGCTTAAGTCCTTATTCAATGCTATTGAGGAATTAGTAAACGTGATAATGTTGTGGTGGTTGTTTTTTAAAAGCCATCCTTTAAAGATATATACCAATGAGATGAAATGATGTCTGGGATTTTATTTCAAATAATCCACTGGATGAGTGAAAAGGGGTGAGGCACAGATGGAATAAGACTGGCTACAGGGGCTGGAGGAGTAGCACAGCGATTAGAGCACTGGCCCAGCAAGTGCAAGGCCCTTAGTTCAATTCCCCAGCACCACAAAAGCCAGGCATGGTGGTCCACACCTATAATCCCAACACTTGGGAGGCTGAGACAGGAGAATTGCTGTGAGTTCAAGGCCACCCTGGGCTCCATAGGGAGTTTAGGACCAGACTAATCTACAGAGCAAGACACTGTCTCCCCCACTCAAAAAAAAAAATAACTATATATTTATAAATGATGAAGCTGGGCTGAGTATATAAGGGTTTATTTCATGATACCATCTACTTTGGGGTATGTTTGAAAATGTCTTTTTTTTTCCCCTGTACTGGAGATTGAGCCAGGAACTTTTTATTAAGCTACATCCCCAGAACTTTATTTTCTATTTATTTTGAGACAGATTCTCACTAAATCACTGTGTTGCCCAAGCAGGGCTTGAACTTGCAATCGTCCTACCTCAGCCTCCCAAAGTGTTAGATTACAGACATGCAACCAGAAAAACTGTCTACAATTTTTAAAACTTGCAGGAGGCTAAAGGAATGGCACAGTGGTTAAAGCACTTGCCTAGCAAGCACAAGGTCCTGAGTTCGATTCCGCAGCCCATATAAAGCTGGGCATGGTGGTACATGCCTGTAATCCCAGCACTCGGGAGGCTGAGGCAGGACAATTGCCATGACTCCAAGGCTAGCCTGACTACACAAAATAAAAATAAAACGTGCAGGATCTTGAAGTTGAAGGGAACCTTAGAGACCACTGCATTTCTCAGGCAAAGCAACTGAAGTTCAGAGCAGGGAAGAAAGAGTCTGGTCTGTGGCGGGGCAGAGCCAAGGCCTAACCCACAGCTCTAAGACCTGGTTCTCCAAACTCCCACTCAGATAATCAGGACATTCCAGGGTCACCGGGCTCTTCACCAGCACATTCCATAGCTTGTCTTATTTCTCCAACACACGTTCCCAGCTGTCACTGGGAAGTCATGGTCCAGATACTTTTATCATCTACTGGTCTCAAAAATGTGACCACCATACACTGAGCTGGAGCCCTGATATAAAACTGTACTACAAATGCTCAGGAAATGGCCCACGGCCTAAGGAGCAAACTGCTGACCCGAAAAGCACAAGGCTTTGGTGTTACCCCTCACAGGTGTGAGAAAACCAAGTGTGCCACAAACTCAGCTCAAGGGCACAAAGTTGGCCACCTGGAGTTGTAGTTGCTGTCACTGCATTGCAGCTGTATCACACGGAGCACGTTACAAGGCCTTCCTATGCCTGCTTCCTCACGTGTGAAAGGCAACAATAATAATGCCTACCTTGTAGAGTGGTGGAGAACTAAGTTAGACTGGCCACACACAGTAAGTGCCTAATAAGTAGATGTTATATATGTATAAGCCAAGTGCTTAGCCTTCAGGGACCTTAGTTTCTTCTCCTCTGCAGACAGGGACAATAATAATTTTCCTCAGGGTTGTTAAAAGGATGAAATGAGATGATGTGTGGAAAATGGTTGATAGAGAGGTCAGCAAATGCTTTGTTTCTTCTTCCATAATTGTCTTTCATGCTGATAAGTTGAATGTCCTTCAGAGAATCGTAACACGATTTGGGAGCATTCTGTAGAGCTAAAGTTTCCTGCCACTGCTGTCTGTCTCCTCTAGCTCAGAGCATTTTTGTTCAGAAATGATCAACAGAGGAGAGAGTCCACAGATGCTGAGCTGGTCACTGTAGTCCCAACAGCTTCAGCAGGGCCATCTGCCCTGTCCCTGCTGAGCTTTGGGCTGGGACTGTGACCATGAGTTTGGCTGTGTTTTATTTAATAAGGAATCTCACTTTCCCAAAATAGGCAACAAGTAGAGACACTGCCTTGGTCATGCTGCCTCGCTGGCTGGGCTGACTCACTTTCCCTGGCCTCACTTTCTCTTCCAAAAACGTGACTAGAGTCACTGGCTCCCTCTCCAGCCGCTCTGCCCGCACGCTCTGTTCCTGAAGAAGAGGAAAGCCCCGGAGAAGGCGAGGTCTGTCCTTGCCTCTATTCAGGAGCTTGCTGGGTGTCCATCAGACACTTCTCCACTGTCTCCTCCAGGACTCGTCCTGCGTTTTCACTACTCTCCAAAGACAGGGTCCCTGGCACTCTGTGCTGTCCCTAGGGGTTGCACCTACTCTGAATATGATCCATTGCCTTCATGGTCACAATACCACACCTGTACCACTGAGCAGACTTTCTCCCGTAAGCCCAGGGTGCTAAAGTCTCCCCCGCTCCAGCTCTTAGCTGGCTTCTCTCCAGAAACCTGCACACCACTAGATTCAAGGCCATAACTCACCTTCCCCTGTGGTATACTCTATCTTTACGTGGATACCCCAGCTAAACAAGGATTATTTTTTTTTACTAGGCATAAAACACAGAGGCATTCTATTTATTTATTTATTTATTCATTTATTTACTTATTTAGAGGCAGAGGGCCTTACACTTACAGCTCTCCTGCTTCAGCCTCCCAGTGTTGGGATTACAGTCAGATGCCATCGCCCTCTGCCCACGGATTACTTTTGATTTCTCACACTGCTGTCACAGGAAATCACCACTAAGCAGTACTGACTTAATCTTCTGAATACAGATTCCCAAGTCCTCCCTTTCAACCCGCCTACCAAAGAACTGCCAAAATCATAGACCTAGAATATGCATCTCTCATTTTTTTTGCTCAAAACCCTTCAGCTTATCCCCAGTGGCCAAATTGCTTCCCAAACGCCAAATTGGCTGCATGTGGTTTACTCTACAAATGGTTTAAATTCAGATGCCTAGGCCCTGCCCATGAAGATTTGAATTCAATAAACCTGATGTGGTGCCTGGGAATCTGTTTTCCTCGCAAGCATCCCAGGTGATTGTGATGCACATCTAGCACTGAGAACCACTGGCTCTTGAGAAGAAATGTGCTCCAAAGAGAACCCCTGAACCAGCCCTTCATCCCATCCCTAGCCAATACCTACTTTGCACTTGACCCTCCAGCAACACTGAGTCAACAGATGGACATGCCCATCCTGACTTTGCTCTGCCCTCCTTACTGGCTCTCTCCTCTGTCCTTTTGGCTGAGTACTCAGTAGGTGGCACAGTACTAAGCACAGAACTCTGAAGACCAAGTGGACTCCTCCCCTTCTGAGCCTACTGCTCACTGCCTACGTGACCTTAGGCCAAGTCTTAACATTTCTTCACTTCAGTTCCCTCTTCTGAAAACTCAGGACAAAAGTACACTCTAGATGTTGGTGCCAGGAAACAGCCACAAAATGGAAGGATAAACAGCTGAAAGGATGGATAGAAGACTGAAAGAGGAGTGAATGAATGCATCAATGAGTGGGTGATGTCTACAGTACCATGAGTAGTACCATAAGCACCACTCTATGATGAAAAGTGAGCTCTCCAGTTAAACAAAAATTCTTCATTTTTGATGGTTGACTAGATCTCAAATTTAAAAAGTATACTGGCTGGTTATAGTGGCTCATACGTGTAATCCCAACTTCTAGGGAGGCTGAGGAAAGAGGATCACAAATTTAAGGCTAGCCTGGGTAACTCAGCAAGAGAGTGACTCAAAACAAAACATAAAAAGGATGGGGAGGAGCTCGGTGGTGAATGCCCCTGGGTTCAATCCTCAGTACCACACACACACAGAGGTATACTAACTAATAAAATTTAAGGTAACTAAAAGCATTCAGAGGCTGGGTGTTAGATTAGTAGATGAGTAGTTTAGTTGCAAAGTGCCTGCCTAGAATGTACACACACACATGCACAGTGCCACAAACACACAAAAAAAGAACTTCAAAGCATTGTCCAGGTCTAAGCCAATGAGACAGGCTGGTTTTTATTTACAAAGGTCCTTTTCAGCCCCCCCACCCCCACCCCCGAGGTTCTGTGATTGCTCAGCAAACATCACTGGCCACCAAGTCTTCCAGATTCCTAAGGATGCACCTGCTGAATAGGCCCCTGTTGCTCAGTAGGCCCAGCTGTCCCCACCCTCTTTCTTTAGTAGCCAATCCTCTCAATCATTTGCTAGGCACTCTCCCTTACTCCACATGACCTGCCACTACTAAATCACATGTGCCCTCCTATATCCTGGGCTGACCTCAATATTAGCCTGTTTTCTCCTATGTAAAAGTTCTGCATCCCCTAAACAAGCCTCCGGGCAGCAGCCTGAGCCCACCTTGCACATGCCTGCCTGCTCGCCTTTGCTCATGCAGTGCCCTACCACGGAATACCCTCCAACCTTCTCTCCTTAGTTTACTCTTAATCTCTACCCAAGGTCAAAATCCCACTCTTCCGCCAAAGCCCTGCTTGACCGCCTCAGCCCACAGTGGACTCTCACCCTTCCCACACATGCTGTCCTTACTGCTCATTCATTCTTTCAGTCACACGCCAGTATTTAAATATCTGTATGCTAGGCACTGGATACAGCAGTGACTAAGAGCCAAACAGGACTGTTTTCTATGGCACTTATGGTCCTATAGAACTGGATATGTGCATGCTGTTATTGTTAGTTACCTCCACGTGGTACCTGGTGTTCCTACCTGAACAGTGGAAGAAAATCCACATGTAGGTTGCTTGGCACCCTGGTGGCCAGCACAGTGCCTTGTTGATACCAAGCATTCATCAAATGCTCATCCATAACAGAGTCCTTGGCCTCACCTGGAGGATGGTGACTCAGAGGGTGGCAGCCTCTGCAATTCAGTGTGTTGTCACACTGCCACTCATTTATCCACCAGGCACTAATTGAGGTTCTACTGCATGGTGGCCACCTGGCTGCCACCCATAGTCCAGAGCAGGGTCTTAGCCCAGCTCAGCAATTCTTCTCACCTGGTCTTACTGGCTCTGTTCCACACGGTGACCAGAAGACGCTTCTGGGCATCCTCCTCTGGGACAGGACTGTGAAGCAAAGTAGACAAGCAGAGTGTTAGGAAGGCTGAGCTCCAGGCCAGATGCACAGAGCCAGATGGGACTGCAAACGTTTGGAAATAACGTAGACAGCCGGGTAAATAAACTGTCGTACAAACACTGTAGAGGCTGAGCACTTGCATGTGTAACAGAGTTCAAATCACATTGTTAAAGACAAAAAGGAGGTCACAACATATCATTACGAAACAATGCCATTCTGTAAACACTCAGACATACACACCCACACAAATGAAAAGATCTGTTTAGTGCAGCAAGGCATATCTGTCTGAGTAGTAAAACCACAAGTGTTTCCCGTTTTCCTCTTTGTTCAGGTATATTTTCTCATTTTCTACGCTATGCAAAATTATCTGGTGAACAGGGAGGAAAAAAATAGAATTACTAATTTTTACTAGTAAGCAAAAGTCCACGTCCATGACCTTGCCATTGGCCCCAAAGTCCAGAGACGGAGGAAAGAAATAATAAACTGATGTAAATAACAACAACACCAGCTCCCTCTCACCAGGAATTGTCAATGTTCCATTTACAGTTCAAAGCTCCCTGTGGTGGGTACTATTATTAGCCCCATTTTATAAAAGAGGAAGCCAAGACTCAGGGAAGTTAGTAAGTTTAAATAAAAAGGTGGCCATGGGGGCAAAATATACCTCCCCTTGGGAAATTCCTTGTGCCAAAGGCAAAAGCTTGACTGAGGCACAGTAGGAAACTGCCTATCTTTCAGGGAGGCTTCCAGCCCAGGCTGGGCATTGTCGTTATAAGAACCAGCCAAATAAAACCTTATCACTCTGGGCCTCACCACTGGGCCCCAGGCCAGGGATGCAAGGACACATGGATGGAGAAAACAAAGACATCCTTTATAAGTCACTGCTTTTCTGCTTAGATCTAGTTCTAGATTTGGCAGAGCTACTTCCAGATAAACATGCCGTCCCTCTCCTCTCAAGGGCCCAGTGGCTCCAAACTCTTACAAGAAGAAGTGTTCGTGGAAAGCTGGATCTCGGCAGCCTGGGATGGTCTGCGTCTTCTGGTGGTGTATTCGATCATCTTCGGGGATCAAAGAAATCTTGGATTGGAGAAAAGTAAGCATCAGCTGATCTCACAACCACATAAATACCTAACCCTAACAGCTACCATTGTGCATTTCCAAGTTAAAGGCTTGCCAGGGTCCTTCAAACCAGCCTTTGCAAAGGGCAGAGTGGAGCCTCCAAACAGATGCTGAGAGGAACACAGAGCCCAGGAACAGAAGCACTGACATCAGATGTCAGGATACAGCCTCACCATAGTTGGTACCAAGAAGGCAGCCACAGGCCAGCCAGAGATGGGATATAATTGTCTCATCTCCACTCCTCCTCCTAAGCAGAGAGGCTTCCCAAAAAGCCAACAGTGTCCCTTCTTCTGAATTCTCATCAGCTCTGAACACTCCCTTCTCCAGAGAGTTGGCCCCCTGTGAATCCCCAAATCCATGTTCTCACCCCTGTGCTGTTCTCCTCCTACTTCTCTAAATGCCCAGCCCTACTCCAGGTTGAGCCTTCCTCAGGCCTTTCCACAGGGAAGACTGCAGCAAGAATGCAGGGGTACACCAAGCTGCCCACTCTGGGGAACTCCTGGCCTATGACTTCCACTGAAAGCAAACCTTCAACCTAGCAGGGCCTCTGGTTTCACTTCAAGGACGAACTCAGGATCTCCCCACCCTCATCACTACCTCCACTACCCTGCCCAAACCTGGCCATCCTGCCTCTAGTTTTGGGGAAAGAGTGATGATAACTGCTTTTCACAAGATGGCATGGATTCATCCACCCCCATGCAACACTCAGCCCATATCTATGGGGATGACCAAGGTGCCCCTCAAGATGCTAGTCCTAGGGACATAGAATAGGGCCTAATAAATGCCCACTGACCCTGTGAATGAAGTGGTAGCCACAACCTCAAGTGGCCACGAGCCCACAATTTTTCTAGGTCTCTGGGACGCTGCCCAGTGACATGATCCCTCAGTATACCCACCCCACCTTCAACCACATCACATACCTTCACAAAGGGATCACAGGTTCCAGGCTCTTTGGTCATCAGGCCTTTGCCTTCTATGACTGAAAGAGATTCAAATGTTGAAGTGGCTGAATGGGAACACACACACACACTACTCAGAAAGATATGAGAAGAAATATAAGACATACCTGTGAACAGGGTGTGATGGCCCTTACACCCAGACCCTTACTCTGTATGATCTAGTACACTGCCACCATCGCCAACACTCTGGCAGCTCTCTCCCCACGGCATTATAGAATATGTCCATTCCCTGACTCTTACAGCTGGAAGGGAACTTACAATGCAGTGAATCCAACCCCTTCTTGAGTGGAGAAAATGAGGCTGCAATCAGAGCCAAAAAAAGTAAGAGAATTGCCCCAAGTCTCTGAGCAATGGGAAGGACAGCTGGATGTAGAACCCATATCTCTTGACTCTCAGTCCAGTGCTCCTCCTACCACGCAAGACCGCCTTCCAGGCACAGCAGTGGGGACAGGAGCCAAGCCTGAGAGCTTGCCCTGCACGGTGATCGGTGCTGTGTGCTGGCTGTACAGCACCGCTGTTGCAAGCTCAGGTTCCAGAGGCACAAGGCCTAGTGGAACCACTTACTGATCACGCGCGCTACAGTAAGTAGCTCTGCAGTTCACATGACATGACCCATGAGATAATGAGTCTAAGGTGCTTAGGAGAACGTCTGACAAGTAAGTTACTACTCCATGAATGTTTGCGAAAGAATAAATAAAAGCAAGGGATAGGTGGGGTAGGGCAGGTCGAGTCATAAAGGCAGCCATGGCCTGTTTGCCTGCGGTCCACAGAAATCAGACAATAGCCTGGGAGAACCTGAGCCTCCCTGTTTCCTTCTGTGCTTGGTTTTGATTGAGCCCTACGATTTGGCTTGGACACAGCCCCCAATATTGTCGGGCATGAGGCCTGGACAGCCAAAGGAAGGAGCAGGAACAGCCTGGAAGGGATGAAGGGCCTGAGACTGGGGTGAAGCCAAAGCAAACTGTGCAGGACAAACGGAGTGCTGGAGGCCAAGATGCATTTTGCAAAAACTGTTTGCACAGCTGGAGTTAGGCCCTGGCAGGCAAAGAACACCTCTCTCCTGGTCCTTGGGAACTTCACCTTGGGCCTCTGCAGGCCAAGACCAGGGGACCCCAGGCGCCTGCTGGCCTGCACTGCCCTGTATCCTAGTTACTATTCCTGTGTGCTTTCCTCCCCTGGAGGACACGGTTCTCAAAGGCAGGATCCAAGCCTGATGAACTTCTGAGTCTCCCTGGCCACCAGCTGCAGTGAGGCAAACCTGCCCCCACTGCACTCCCATGCTGGTGAAGAGACCAGGGCCAGGGTGGCACAGGGTAGCCAGGCTGTGATCAGGATACAAAGGAGGAAGCAACGAACTTGGCCCAGCAGGAGGATAGGAGGGCAATTCTCCTGAAGGGGAAAATAATAAGTAAGATGAGCCTTCCGTCCTGAGTCTTTATGATAATGAAGGCAGAGACATATTCTGAAACAGTATGTGTTCGGGGAAGAGAAGAGGGGTGTATCTTTTCAAAAGCAGTTCAACAAAGAAGGAAGGTTATTCCAGATATCAGAACAGTAAGCACAAAGGCAGTAAGCGGGATGCACTCGTGGGGGTACAAGTAACTGGACAGAACAGAGGGTGAAGGATATTTTGAGCAGCAAGAGCTAGGAGACTGGAGGAACAAGCAGGGCCTTCCAGGCTAGAGAAAAGTCCAGGCAGGGGAGGCTGTAACAGAAGCTTAGTAACTAGATGAAGGAAAATGGATCAGTGAACAGGCAAAGCACAAAATCTTCCCATGCAGTACCCTACTCATCTTGGAAGCTCCTCAGATGTGTTATGTCCTTTTGGGCCTCCTCACTCGGCCTTTGCACATGCTGGCCCTTCTGCATAAAAGCCCAGACCACCGCCCCCCCATTCCCTTCTGCCTGGCACAGCCCTCTTTTTCCTTCAGGGTAGACTGTAGGCACTGCCACCTTTACCAAGTCCTCCTTGGTATCCCACACCTCACTACCTACTAAAAGAGTTAGATTATTCTCCTTGGTAGCCCCAGCCCCTAGCACAGAGCCAAAGCTCAGCCCCTATTTTTGGAATTTATGGCTTTCTATTTTATTCAATAGAGACACAAGGTTCAGTACATGCTGAGCTTTGTCCTAAGTACTTTACTAATATTAACTCATGTAATCCCAGTAATAATCCATCTGGCAGGTACTATGACCACCACCACTTGACTTAAGAGAAAAGTGAGTTGTTCAAGGTCACTTAGCAAGTAGAGTGTCAAAGTCGAGATGTATATCCTAGTATCTGGCTCCAAAGACTGTGGTCTTAACCATGACACTGCCAGTCAACGACGGAATAAGAAGAAAAGGGACAAGGGGGAAGGAATAAAGAAAGTAGTGAGAGAATCGAGAAGATAGGAAGGCTCTTCTGTGGCCTGCTCCACTGAGGCCAAGGACAATGATGACGTGCTCAGGGACAACTGCAGCCTGCCACGGACAAATCCCCACCTTGTGGACCTCAGACATATCAGAACAAGGAACCAGGGCTGGGTCTGTAGAAAGAGCTTCAAGTAGACACACAGAAGTCACTATGAAGACAAGAAAAGTAGCAGTGGCCCATGGTGACATGCCCCCACCCCTGGCTCAGGGTAGGAAGTAGGTGGCCACTCCTTCTTTGGGGGGTTGCGTACAGCCATACTCACTGTGGAGCAGCAGGACCCGGTCTTGAACATCAATCGACAGCTTCAGCTCACCTAAGAAAATGAGAGAAATGACCTTGCCTCAGCTCCCTGTCAGGAGAACACTGGAGAAATGGTAACAGGCCACTTAGTGAGTGCACAGTCTCTAGTTGGAAGGGACCTTATAAATTCCCTGATTCAGCCTCCTCTCCACAGTAGCTGATGCCTCGGTTTTATTGGGGAGCCCACTTCTACAAAAGGAGGCAAACGTGGAGAGATCTCCTTCTTGGGCCATTGTTACTGTTGGTAGAGGTATGGGACACAGATGCTCTCATACCCTGCTAGAGAAAGAACCAAGGCACGTAGTAACTGGAAGTATCGACTGAAATTCAAATGTGCGTATCCATCAACCTGGAAATCTTCATGCCAGGTCACTATCAGAGACAAAAGCCCTCATGCGTGCACACAGGCTGGCACCACAGCATTGCCGAAAATAAGGAAGTGTAAAATAAAGACCTGAAAATGTCCATCAATATAAACATGGTGAAAGAAACCACCTAGAGTTGTGCTGTGGGATGCTATGGGCTGGTTCCACATGATCTGGTGTGGAATGTTGTTGCAAATCTTTTTAAAAGGATGAGTAAATTGCAGAACATACAATATTCTCTCTCTCGCTCACTCGCTCTTCTGTGTATGTGCACATGTATTTGCATGTGCGTGTATGTTCCAAAAGGGCACCAAATTAAAAACAGTGGTCGCCTCTAGGGAACAAATTGGGAATTAGAGAGGTGGTCAAGAGGAATTCCAATCTGTTACTATTCTTGTTACTTTGTTTGAGGGATTTTGTGGTTATTTTTTGTTTGTGCTATATTGGGAACTGAACACAGGGAACACTGAGCTCTACCTCTAGCCCTTTTCATTTTTTATTTTGTCACAGGATCTCGTCAGTTGCCCGAGCTGACCTCGGACTTAAGATCCTACTATCTCAGCCTCCTGAGTAGCTGAGATTACAGTCATGCACCAACTACACTTAAAGGAAAAGGGAAATGAAGAATGAAGGAGAAAAAGGAGAGGCAGAGAAGAAAGGAGGAAAGGGAAAGGAAACAGAAAGAACAGAAGAGGAGAAGGGAAAAAGAGAACCACCAAGGCCAGGAGGCAGGTGAGGAATTGAGAACTAGGCAAAGTTTGTTTTTCTTTTTTCTTTTTTTTTTTTTTTTTACTGTTTTTATTTACAGAAAAGAAAAGAAAAACAAAGCTTGGGTCATCCTCACAGACACCCAAGAGAAGAGAGAGGCCACACTCTTCCTCACTTGACATATCAAAAAATTCCCTCTGGGATGTGGGTTTAGCTCACTTGCCTAGCGTTCACAAGGCCCTAGTTTGATCACTAGTATCAGAGAGTATGGAAAAATTCCTTCTCTGCAAATTTTCAGAGACAGCAGATTGTTCCTGGATTCTCAAGAAGGTGCTAAACCTGGGCTTATGGTAGTAGTTAGAGTTTCTGCCCAGCAAGTGCAAGGCTCTGAGTTCAATTCCCCAGCACCACATAAGCCAGGCAAGGTGGTGCACACCTATAATCTCACCACCCAGGAGACTGAGGCAAGAGGATTGCTGTGAGTTCAAGGCCAGCCAGGGGTACATAGTGGGTTCAAGGCCAGTCTGGTGGGCTACATAGTGAGTTCAGGACCAGCCTGGACTACAGAGGTAGATCCTGTCTCCAAAATAATAATAATAATAACAACAACAACAACAACAACAACAACAATCTATCAGGAGACACACAGAGGACAGGAAAAGAAAGCAGGTCTAGGAAAATGCACCTGCTCCATCAATGACAGTCCTGTCTCCCAGATACCTCCCTCTGCCCTATCACCTCCAGGGAGCAGAGCTCCCTGCTTACAGTGAGAGCCCTTTCTCTTTTGAAATCACTTCTTGTTCAATGCTGCATCTTACATCGACCTAAAAGTGGCCTCTCAGTAACTTTCATTGGTCAGACAAGGTTTTGCCAGCTCTGGACTCTCCTCTAGAGCTGAAATCCAAAGCCCTTCTGCCATTCCTCATCACACAGTGAGACATCGCCTCGTCATCCCAAGTGTACACCTCTGGTCCTGCCCCAGGAAACTGGGTTGGTGGTTGGGACTTGTGCTTCACTGCAGGCTGGAGGAAAGCCAGGCAGCGTTTAGAGAACAAAAAAAAAGAAATCTCCACATCTCATAACTCTACATGAGCTCTCCTGAGCCACTGTGACCTGACAATCCCTTGAGCCTTACACTTTGGGTACAAGTTGGAAGCAATTCAGAGCCCACCAATCCCCAGTCCAGGCTTTTACCCATCAGTATCCCTGCCATTCCCCTGGACAGGTTGTATGTCTCAAAGACCCAGGAGGCCTGTTTTAGTTTCTCTTCTCTCTCAGAACCTCCATGTTCATGGACGGGAGGCAGGGCTAATGATAGGGTAACTGCATTCCCCAAGAAGAAATCAGCTAATGCTGGAGGGTAAGAAGGTCCTTCTGTGAAAGGTTCTGTGAGAATCCACAGCATTATTATCTCAAGGTCTGAGCAGTCACCACTTTGGGCCTCCCTAGGGCTGAGCCACTTTCTATAAAAAGTGTCTGCTCCAGGGTGGGGTAGAAGAAGGAAGTTCAGAAAAAAAAACAAGGTCAGGAGTCACAGATCAGGTCACATCAACCAACAGCACCTATGTTTAGCATGAAATCTTTTTTACTGAAGCTCCTACCAGGACAAAGCAGCTGTGGCCCAGACATGTTTGGATTTCCAAAACTCTGGGACACTTACCACCTATCAACACCTATCTCCTAACAATGACCCTTCCCAGAAACTGACAAGACACCCAACACAAATGGCCAGTAATTCCACCTGACAAACATTTGCTGGGCACCTCTGTGAGGGAAAGAAGATCTGAGTGTCCAAATGGCTGCCCTTACGAGGCTCCCAGCCCACTGGCCCAGACCAAAACGCATACAAGGGTGAAGCTGGGGCTGAAGCACAGGATAGCCCTCGTGCAAAGCCTGACTCAGAATCCATATGCGTCTGCAAGTTGCCAGCAGCTCCTCACCACTCCCCTTACAGGCCTTCCCCAGCAAGGCCTCTCACGGAGGACCAGTGGCTCTCTTCCTTGTTACAGTACAGACCAAATCCAGCAGACCAAGCTCCAGGCTCCTCGGTTCAGTCACCCGTACTCTCAGATAGGGATAAGACAAAAACTGAGACCCTTCCCTGGGCCATATCTGTCCCCTCTGTCTTTCCCATCAACTTATTCCATCAAATCAAATGCCTTGCACTCAGGGACCCTGAGATCACCTTGCCCAAGTCCTTATTTGGTAGCCAGAACAGTCATGCTTGAGATGCAGGGTGACCCGCTCTGTGACCAGAGCATCCACAGTAGTCCCAGAACCAGGACTGGAGGCCAGCACTTAGCCTCAATCTCGGCACTCTTTCCTGTGTACCTGCCTTCCACAATCCACAACCAGCACCCACTGCAATGAGCCCCACTGCATCTGCCAACAGAGAAGCCAAGAGGGACAGAAAGAGGGGGCAGGCCTGAAGAAACGCCTCTACGTCTGCAGGAATAAGCCATAAGAAGTCAGGTTAGGCCCCTGGCATCTTCAGCTGGTCTGCACAGCGTCTAATAAAACCCTTCAAAAGCACCTCCTCCTCCATTATCTCTGGCCTTTTTGATATTCCTGCTTTCTCCCGACACAGGGTGGGGCCTATGAGAGAGCCCAGGGATACTCAGGCTACAGGGCCTGAATTAAGCCTTATCTGGCAGTGCAGGGGGCCCTGGAGAGCTCATGTCCTGATTCCTATGGGCCTGTAGTTGGGTACCAACTCTGTCTGCAGAGAGTAGTGGTGATGGGTTCCCGGAAAGGCTACAAGAATGCACCAGAAAATAGAGGTCCAGAGCCAAAAGAAGAACATGCTGGAAAACAGTGAGCTTCAGAAAGCTTGGAGCAGGCAACAAGCCCAAATTCAGCTGGGCACAGGCCTAGGCAGGGGCAGGGGGGCATAGGGCAGAGTCTCTGGGTAACGTGCTGAGGGTACGAGACTGGCCAAAGAAACTCAATCTGAAAGACCACAGGAAGATGATCTCTGACTCTCAGGACTCTCACAGTCAGAGGAGACACATTCAGAAAACAAAGCAAGGTGTGGAATGTCCCCCCACTGTGCCCGAGGGAGCCCATGTCACCTGGAGTGTGTAAAGAACACATCTAGGGGGACTGGACTGGCTCACACAAAATAACAATCATCCTAAGACCCAATGTACCCCCAAAGCAGCTGCCCATATAACAACTGTCATATGTTAAAAGCCATAGGAAGGTTGATATGAGGACAAATGTACAAAGGAGGCTGGGTCCAGACAGAGCCCAGCTAGTCACTGACATTCATGAATTGGCCTCCACCTGTAAGGACCAGTCTGTACTCACGCCTGATGTGCAGAAGAGGGAGGAAGGGAGCCAGGGGCCAGGCACCCCCATCTCTGTAGTTCTCAGCCACATAATCCAACCAGTAGCCTCAGTCCAGCCTCAGAGAAGGTGATACATGTTTATAAGTTCCACTCTCTGCCTTCTAAGGGGCAAGAGAGCCTCAGGGAGTCCAGGAACTTGGGACAGAACTCTGGAGAATTTTGAGCATCTGTTGTGTTGAAGAGGGAGACTGTTGAGTTCCATTCACAGAGATGGCCCTATCTGGTGAGTCTGTCCCACTGGCAGAGGGACATCTAAACAGCCAAAGGAAATGGAGACCATTGTACTGAGAAAAATGGTGATGGAGCCACTCAACCCCCTTCGCTGGACACTCAGCTTCCTGTAAAACCTGATATTGAAGTGGCTTCTCACGCTGATTTCCTTCCAGAAAGATTGCTCTGGGCCAGCAGTCTTCTAGTCTGCTCAGCATAAACTAATAAATTGGCATCCAGGTCTCCTCCCTGGGCAAGCCAGGAAATTAAAATTTCCGAATTTACTGCAGTCAGCATCTGACCTCGGCTGGACCATGAGTCCACTAAAGCTTGCAGTCCTGTGGGGCTGAGACTCAGACATTATACTGGTCTCGTGCACATCCCACTGGTGTCCGAGGCCACAGCAAACAGGCTGGGCACAGCACAGGGAGAAGGAGGGCCACATGTGTTAGATGTTTACTAGGTACTCAGCACTCTACCACAGGCTTTTTACTTATTTCATTCTTCATAACAGTGTCCTGAAATAGTTACTATATTTTAATCCTGGCTTACAGGCAAAGAAACAAACCTAAGAATTAAATGAGCCATCCAGGTCACACACCCAAGTCAGTGCAGAGCTCGGACTTGAGTCAAGGCATTCTGACCCAGGTTACTCTCTCCTCTCTCCCTGTAGCAGTTTAAAATCTACCAACAACATCTTTAACGCTTGTCTTTTCATGGAGTAGAGACTAATTCCTCTCTTCCAAATAGAACGGACTTGGTAACTTGCTTCTAACAACTAAAAAACTGTGGAAGTGGCAATGGGTGACTTCCAAGAGTAGCAAATTATTACCATTATTGTTACTGGGGACCAAACCCAGGACCTTGCATGTGCTAGGCAAGAGCTCTGTCACTGGGCCACACTCTAAGGCCTTGTGTTTGATTTCCTTATTGATTTAAATTTTTTCCTTATTGATTTAAATTCTCCAATTTAAAACACATTATCCATTGGGTTTTTTTTTCAGTACATTCACAGGCTTCTACAACCAATCACCACTATGTAAGTTTAGAATATTTTCATCCTCCCCTAAAAGAAATCCCAAGCTTGTTAACAGTCACAGATTCTCTCCTGGTCCATCAACCACTAACCTCTCTCTTCTCTGTGCTGGTCATTTCATACGAAAGGCCTCAGACACATGGCCTTTTGTGATGGGATTTTTTTTTTCACTTAGCGTAATGTTCTCACGATTCACCCATCTTGTAGTTATGTGTCAATATTTTTTCTTTTTATGGCCAAGTATTCCCTTGTATGGATATTCTACATATTATTTATCCATTCATCTGATGACGAACTTTAGAGGCTGCTGTGAATACTGCTATGAGCAAGGTACCATATGGGCACATGATTCCTCTTCTCTTAGGCATATACCTAAGGGTAAAACTGTCAAGTCAAATGGTAACTCCGAGTCTCGCTTTCTGAAGCCCTGTCAAACATGCCCACGGCGGCAGCACTATTTTACACTCCTATCAGAATGTACAAAATTCTAATCTCCTTCTGTTCTCCAATGCTTGTTATTGTCAGTCTTTTAACTATGGCCATTCTAGCACAGAAGTAAATATCGTGGTTTTGATTGCTATTGCCCTGACAGCTGATGGCATTGAACACTTTTTCATATGTTACTGACAATTAGTATATTTCCTTTGGAAAAATGTCTGTTCTAATCCTTTGTCTCTTTTTTCCAGTATTGAGATTACACTCACGACCTCATGCATGATAGGCAAGCACTCTACCACTAAGCTACATCTCCAGGCCTTTCTTTTAAAAGTCTCTGTTGCTGTTGTTGTTGGGGTTTTGTTTGTTTGTTTTTTGAGACAGGTCCTCACTAAGTTGCTCGGGAGAGCCTGCAACTCGTGATCCTCCTGCATCAGCCTCCCAAGGAGCTGGTATTACAAGTAGGTGCCATCAATCTGGTGTTGGTCCACTTTTTAATCAGGTTTCTTCTCTTGGAGGGCTCTTGCTCGCTCTCACAGGCATAGCATTTGCCCAGAGGAAGTCAGCTGCCATGTTAGCCCTATTAAGAGGTCCATGTGATGAGAAAGTGAAGTCAGGGTTTGAGGCGGTGCTAGAGAATGAACCCAGGGGCACTCTATCACTGAGCTATATTCCCCCAATTTTTCTATTTTATTTTGAACTTGGGATCCTTGCAGCCTCCTGAGTAGCCTGGATTACAAGCATGCACCGCCATGCCAAGCTAAACAGAAGCCTTCGGACCACAGGCAGCAAGGAACCGAGGCCACCTGCCGAGAACCAGGTAAAGAGTCATCGTGAAAGGGCCCGATCCCCAGGAGTGCCCACTCCGATAACTGCAGACTTGACTACCTCTTGGCTGCAACTCCCATGAGAAACCTTGAGCAAAGCCATCCCGCTAACGAATCCCAAACTTCTGACTCGCAGAGACAGTGAGAGAATGAATGTTTGGTCTCTTAAGCCTGCGAATATTGAGATAAATTGCCTCCACAATTAGGCCACATAAATCTGATCTCCCTCCTGAAGCAACTTTTCAATTTTAAAATGATTGTGAAGGCAAAATGCCATTTTAAAGCGTATCAGCATAACTGGGTTCGGTGGTGCCTAATGCCAGCTATTTGGGAAGCTGAGGCTGGGGGCTGAGTCCAAGACCGGCCTGAGCAACAAAGCCAGACAATACGGTCTCAAAACAATAAAGTTGGGCATGATGGTTTGTTTGTTTTTTGTTTTCTGGATTTTTTTGTTTTTGTTTTTTGCGTACTGGATGTTGAACCCAGGGGCTTAGGCTGAGCATTCTACCACTGAGCTACATTCCCCAAGTCAAGCATGACTTCATACACCTGTCAGCTCTCTGGGACTCGGGGAGACTGAGGCAGGCAGGTCACAAGTTCAGGCTCATCCTGGATGACTTAGAGCGACCCTATCTAAAAATAAAAAATAAACAGGGTGGGGATGTATCTCAATGTGAAGGGTTCAGTCCTCAGTGCCAATAAGTAAGTAAATAAATAAACACATAAACAAGGAAGGAGATGTTTGTATATCATGACTAAGGAATAGAAGCTTCCTATTCTTGAAGTGTTTGATTTTCTTAATAGAGAATGCTGTTAGATTCAAATCATACCCATTGCCACTAAAGTGCAAAATGTGGAATTGCTCCATATTAACCCCCAGGACATCCCAGTACACTCATGAGAGGCTTCGCCCACACCACAAATGGTTTTCTCTTACATATATTTGTATGAAATGCTATTATGTATAAAAAATTCACATTCTTCTGCCAGCTGTGATTTTCCTATTTTCCTCTAGATTTTATTATCATAATGATTTTTTAAACAACACATATAAAGTCATATAATTTTAAATAAAAATTGTCCACTACATTTTTAAAAACCCCCAGCATTCTTATCAATTTCATATTATAACTTTTTCTCCATAGTTAAATATGTGTTATTTTATAATGATGAGCTTCTGTCACATGCTTGCTGATCACGGTAAGCAACACGAGGAAATCCCGAAAGGGAACCCACAATTATGCATCGTATCAGCATTATTTTTTAAACTATCAAACAAGGTCTTCAGCAGAACAAGCTTACTACACAAGGAGGAGGCACAAACTTTGAGCAAAGCGTGGTGGGTTTAGGAATCGTAACTCCTGGTGTGAATTCTGGAGCCACCACTGTACAATGGGAATAATAACAGCAGGGCTGTGAGAATTAATATGGGTAAAATAGGGCTGGAGGAACCACACCGCAGTCAGAGGGCTTGCCTAGCAAGAGCAAGGCCTTGGGTTCAATTCCCCAGCACCACATCAGTAAATACCTGTAATCCCAGTTCTCAGGAGGCGGAGGCAGGAGGATTGCTGTGTGTTCCAGGCCAGCCTGGGCTATATAGATAGTTCAGGACCAGGCTCAACTTTAAAACTCTATCTTTGTTTCTTCCTTGCTCCTCTTCCTCCTTCCCGCCATTCCTGTGGGAGGCCATCTGTGTGCCAGATCGCTGAAATGTGCCTCCCACTAAAATGACAAGAAAGAAGGAGGAAGAAAAGTAACAAAAATAGACTTCTTTTTAAATACTCAAAAAAAAAAATCAGAAAGACCAGACCTGGTGGTACAGTCCTGTAATCTCAGCACCTGGGAGGCTGAGGCAGGAGGATCATAGGTTCAAGTCCTGCCTGGGCAACTTAGCAAGACCTTGTGTCAAAGTCAAAACCAAAAAAAAACAAGTGGGGAAGGGTTGGCGATGAAACATGGTACAAAGGCCCTAAGTTTCATTCCCAGCACAAAAACAGAAAGAGGGGTGGGGGAGAAATCCTTGAAAATGTGTGTTGAAGACTCTCTTTTCTGGGATAAAGATATACTGAGGGGGGAAAAAAGTAGAAGCACTAAACAAAATATCTAAAAGCATCTTTTTAAAGCTTTAACAAGACAGACGGGAGCTACTGAACAGCATAAGGGGGGAGGGAGAAAGATGAAAGTAAGCTTCGTGTTTCCTTGGGCTAATTTTCTCCAAGATATCTCCAAGTTCTAGGGGTCAACTGGAAGACTGAGAGGCCCAGCAGTTACTGCCTGCTTCCCAGTGTGAGAAACAGGTACTGGAGACAAGGGCTCACCGAAAAGCAGAGTTCTTCTGAGCCCCTACTTTTGCCCTAGAATGCAAAATGTTACTTCTTAGGAACATAGTGAACTGTAATCAGGCACAGCTCCTTAACCTACTGCAACTCAACTTCAGATACTCTCAATCTCTAACAGTGAATTAACATTATCCCTGGCCAACTGTGGTGGTACATGCCTGCAGTCCCATTACTCTGGGAGGCTGCGGCAAGAGGATCAGAAGTCTCAGACCAGCCTGAACAAAGCAACTTAGTGAGGTCCTGTCACAACATCAAAAATGAAAAAGATCTGCGTTCAATCTCCAGTACTGAAAAAAACATCCAGATTGCTAGTAGCTTTACAATACCTTAAGAACAAAGTTCTCTTTAAATTAAGACATCTTTGCAGGTCTGCATGGAGAGGAAAGATAATCAACACAGCACACCTAAAAACTAATGACTGGGAGGTGGGAGGGTGCTATGATTTGGATCTGGAATGTCTTCCAAACACCTCATGTATTTGGATATAGTGGGATACCTATGGAACCATGTACTACTGGGAGGTGGGGCTTGACCTGGAGGGATTGTATCAACTTGCTGAAATTGGGGGTGCCAAGCGCAGAATTTTCAGTTGTATGTTATTGACTTGTGGGCCAGAAAGTAAGGGAGAAGCACCCACCCTGGGTATGAGTGGCAGCTTGGACTAAGTGAAGGAAGGAAGAAGAAATACTGTTACAGCTTTTCCTGGGAAAGCTCTGGCCCTGCCGTAGTCTCCAGACATTGACTATGCCCTACTTCAATTATTGTCTTTATGCTGTGAGGAACTTCTCACAGACCTTCACCATATGCTTCTGCCACTGCTGGCCTCCATGAATGGACTGTGTGAGTCTTCCTGAAATTGTGAGCTAAAATAAAATCTTTCCTCGATTAAGTGGTAGATGTCAGGTATTCTGCCCCAGTGACAAATACGTAACTATGACAAAAGCTGAAAAAAGGATAGGAGGCAAACACTCTTGGTAGCTTTGTTCATATTATGAAAAACAAATTTTATTTACTGAAAATAAAGAGAAGACTTCATAACAACAAAAGAAGGCTTCATCATAAAAGTTCTTAGATGCCAAAAAGATAATAATTCCAAATGTAGATTCTTAATATAGGTTCAAAATTTATAAAGGAAAAACTGACAGCAACAATAAGAAACAGGCAAGTTTAAAATTACAGTAGAAATTTCAACATACCTCTTTTTGTAACAAATAGAACAAAATGAAAAAAATCAATGAGGATACAGAATATTGAAATAACATAAAACATCTATAAAAACTTACTAGACCACCATACAAATCTCAATGAATTCCAAACAGCTAAAGGATGTAGAAGAGGTTCTCTGACCAAAATGCAAAATAATAAATAATCAATCAGGCTTACTAGAAAATACTCAATATTTGGAAATTAAGAAATGCACTTCTAGGCTAGATACAGTGGTACATGCCTGTAATTCCAGCACTCTGGGAAACTGAAGCAGGAGGATCTCAAGGTCATGTTCAGCCTGAACAACTTAATGACTTAGGAAGACCCTGTCTCAAAACTAAAAATATAAAAATGGCTAGGGATCTATAGCTCAGTGCAACGACCCTTTGTTCATTCCAAAGCACAAGAAAGAAAAAAAGAAAGAGAGAAAAAAAGAAAGAAAGGAAGGAAGGAAGAACTATATACTCCATGGAATGAAGGAGAAATGAAATGAAAATCAGAAAATATTTTGAACTGATTTTTTAAAATTACATATTAACTGTGAATCTTCTGAATATTGATAATATTCAAATTTGATTCTGGTTTTAAAAATACAGTTTGTGCTAAACCACTGAACTGCATTTCATTGTCAGGGACACTTTTATGTATATATATGATACTTCAAAATAGAAAAGGGTTAGAAAGAACATACAATATAAAATTGAAAAAGAGGCCAAAGAACTATCAGCTGGCCAAAAACAGAGAAATTTCCAGAAGCTCCCAAATAGACAGACTCCTAATGACAGAACCATCAATCAACGCTGAGGACTCTGACCAGCAGGTGATGAGCACCTGAGAAGTGGCCGGGTTTCCCTAGCAGGCCGAGCAGGTCTCCCAGGAGCCAAGCTGCAGGCTAGGAACAAGGCCACGATACATCCAAAGCCTTCATGTCAATGCCTGGCCTCACATTCCTCCACAATGGGTAAGGCTCTGTTCCCAAGTTTCGTTCTCACCACAGAAAATGGACTATCTCTCTCTCTCTCTCTGTGGTTTCCAATGAAAGGCAGAGAAACAGGGAGAGCAGAGCTGCAATTATCATTGTGCTGCTGCAACAAATATGGAAAAAGAAGAAAATGCCCAGCACATCCTGAGTCTACTCTGCCTTCAGAACTGCACTTTACTCCTGAATCAAGGACCCCAGGCCTGCCTCTGCAGCTGGCACTGAGAGCTGCTCCTGACAACTTTAATCTGAGATTCATTAGAAATGACATTCCTACAGAAGGGGGTTGAAGCATCCATGTCCACAGCTTCCTACAGCCCCCAGAATGTAGCCAGCCTGCCCATTTCCTCCTGGCCTGGTACTCTGGACAAAAGGCACCTGTTCTCACCCTCACCACTCACTACTTGCAGGCTACCAAAGATCCCAGATAGGATAACCATTTGGCTCACAGACCTCATGTAGATTAATAACATGGCTCATAAAGCAAACCAGTGAGGTGGTACTTTTCCAATAAGATATTCTAAGCTGGGTGTGGCAGTTCACGCTTATTATTTCAGCTAGGAAGCTAGAGCAGGAAGATTACAAGTTTGAGCCCAGCCTAGGCAACTTAGTAACTTAGCAAGACCTCCATCTCAAAATTTTAAAAAATTTATAAAAAGGCTGCTAGCTCAGTGCAAAAGCCCTGTGTTTAGTCTCCAGTACAAAAAGAAATCTTATGCATATTTATTCAAAATTTTTATGACCCTGGGTTTTTGTTTTTATTTATAAGATATTATGCCTACAATTCTTATGGAAATTCAAAGGATCAGGACAACTCATTAATCTTTAAATGGAATAAAATTGAAAATGTATTACAAAACAACAGTAATCAGCACAGTGTGGTACTGGCATAATGACAAACAAATAGATCAATGGAATAGAAATTGAGTGTCCAAAAATAAGCCCATGTGCCTATAGTCAATTATTTCCTTTTTCCTTTCTTTCTTCGATTTTCTTTGTTTTCTTTGGGGGGGGAGAGCAAGGAGGTTGGGTTTTTTGTTTTGTTTTTTGTTTTTTTGAGACAGGTAATTGCTTTGTAGGCTCAGCTGGCCTCTATCTTACAATCATTCTGTCTCAGCCTCCTAAGTCAATTGTTCTCAAATAAAGGTACCAAGATCATCTAATACAGATATAAAAATATTTTCAATAAATGGTGCTGGGACAAGTGAACAGCCATATACAGAAGAATGGAACTGAATTTTACCTTCTACCATATACAAATATTAGTTCAAGCTGGACAGAGGCCCTGAATATTAGAGTCAGAACTATAACATTTTTAGGAGAAAACAGACCAGTGACCTTAGATCTGACAATGGATTCAGAGATACATTAAAATTATAAGCAAAAGAAGAAGAAAAATTCAACAAACTTCTTCAAAATCAAAAACATTTAGATAAAAAAAAAACAACACAGAAAATAAAGGGCTTAGAGTGTAGCTCAGTGTTTAGAACACTTACCTACCAAGGTCAAGGCCCTCAGTTTGTTTCCCCAACACCACATAAACTGGGCATGATAGCACATGCCTGTAATCCCAGTACTCTCAGAGGCAGAGGCAGGAGTATTGATTGCCCTGGGCTCAAAGCCAGCCTGGGCTACATAGTGACTTCAGGACCAGTCTGAGCCACAGAGAGAGACCCTGTCTCAAAAAAAGTGAAAAACCTCATAGACTGAAAGAAAATGTTTGCAAATCATATGTCTGATAAGGTATACATACCTAGACTATATAAAGAATTCTTACACCAACAATGAATTCACTGAGAAAGAGCTCAGAAGAATAATCCCATTCTAACAGTCCAGCAAAAAAAAAAAAAAAAATTAAATACCTAGGAGTATAACTAACAAAGGAAGTGAATGACCTATATAAAGAAAACCACATTGCACTGAAGAAAGAAGTTGTAGACGACATCAGAAAATGGAAAGACATCCCCTGGTTCTTGAACAGACAGAATCAATATAGTCTATGGTGCCATAGTCTATAGACTATGGTGCCAAAACTGATATACAGATTCAATGTAATTCTTATCAAAATACCAATAATTTTCTTCACAGTACTTGAAAAAATAACCCTTAAATTCATATGGAACTAAAGGAGACCTAGCATAGCCAAAGCAATCTTGAGTAACAAGACTAAGGCAGGAGGCATTACAATTCCAGACATCAAGTTACACTATAAAGCAATAATTGTACTGGCACAAAAATAGACAGGAAGATTAGAGAAACAGAATTGAGGATGCAGAGACAAATTCAAATACCCTCAGCTACCTAATCTTTGATAACGGAGCCAAAAGCATACACTGGAAAAAGGACAGCCTCTTCCACAAATGGAGCTGGGAAAATTGGACATCCACATGCAGAAGAATGAATATAGATACACACCTGTCACCATGCACCAAAATCAAATCAAAGTGGGTCAAATACCTAGATATTAAAACTGAAATGCTGAATCTTCTGGTAGACAAATTAAGCAAATATCTGAAAGACATTAAGTGCAGGCAAAGACTTTCTTAATAAGACACCAAAAGCAAAAGAAATAGCCCTATTATTAACAAATGAGATGTCAAATTAAGAAGTTTCTGCAAGGCAAAGGAAATTATCAACAGTATAAAAAGAGAACTGAGAAAGTGGGAAAATATATTCACCACCAATACCTCAGATAGGAGGCTCATAACCAGAATATAAAGGGAACTGAAGAAAATTAAGTCCCTCAACATCAAAGACCCTATTGAAAAATGAGCAAAAGAAATGAATACGCAGTTCTCAGATGAAGGTGTTCAAATGGCCAATAAGTACATGAGAAGATGTTCAACACCCTTAGCCATAAAAGAAATGCAAATCAAAACATCACTAAGACAAAATCTAACTCCAGAGAGATTGTCGTATATCAAGAACACAAACAACAATCAGTGCTAGCGAGGCTCTGGGGAAACAAGAAACCCTCCTGCACTGCTGATGGAAATGTAAACTGGTACAACCACTATGGAAAGGAAAGCAGGATGGAAGTCTCTCAAAAGACTGGAAATAAATATCCCCTTTGATCCAGCAAGACCTCTTCTGGGAATTTTCTCAAAAGAGCTAAAAATAACACATAACAGAGATACATGTATACCCATGTTCACTGCAGCACAACAAACGATAGCTAAAATGTGGAAGACAGCAAAATACCCATCAACAGACCAATGGACACATAAATTGTGGCATTTATACACAGTGGTATACTACTCATCTATAAAGACAGACAGGTTGGAGTCTTTGTAGGTAAATGGAGGCAACTTGGGACCATCATGCTTAGTTAAGTAAGAAGCAGAAGGTGAAATATCAAATAATTTTCCTCATATGAGAAACTCAGATCACAACTATTTCATAGAGCTTAATGTGGGGAATAATGGGAACTGGAGGGAAGGGAGAAGGAATGGGAGGGTTGAAAGAGTGAAGAGAAGGATTTGTAACTTTGCCATGATATGTATGTGCACAAAATACTCAACAGCAATGTAGACTTTATGTATTGCACTTATACATATCCATAAAATGGGGGCAAAATAAAGAATTCTTTTAACTCAGTAATAAAAAAAGGCCAACTTAAAAATGAACAAAAGATCTGAATAAAATTTCCGCAAAGAATATGTACAAATAGTCAAGAATCATATAGAAAATGCCAGTATCACTGGTCATTACAGAAATGCAAATGAAAAAACATAAGGAGAGATCAGTCTCGCCCAGTAAGATGGCTAAAATTACAAAGTTAGATAACAAGTGTTGGTGAGGATGTGAAAAAAAATCAAAATCTGTACACCCTGTTGATGAGTAGGTAAAATGGTGCAGACATTTTGTAAAAGTCTGACATTTCCTCAACTAGTTGAACCTAGAGTTACCATATGACCCAGTAATTCCACTTCTTACTATACACCTAAAAAAAGGGAAAATACTTGTCCACACACAAAAAAATTGTACACAAATGCTCATGACACCATTATTCTTTTAGCCAAAAGAGAAAAAATATCCATCAGAGGTGAATGGACAAATAAAAGGAGGTATATATGTACAATGGGATAATAGTCCAACATAAAAATGAATGAGGAACTGATATATGATATAACATGAGCAAGCTTTGAAAATATTATAAGTTGGGCTAGTGGGATAGCTCAAGGGTTAAAGCACTTGCCTAGCAAGTTCAAAGTGCTGAGTTTGACTCCCTAGTACCACATAAACCAGGTATGGTGTTATGCATGCCTCTAATCCCAGCACTTGGGAGGTTGAGGCAGGAGGACTGTTGGGTGTTCTAGGCAAGACTTTGTTAAACAGAGAGGTCAGGGACTTCTGGTCAAGATGGCAGCCAAGTAACAAAGCTGCACAATGTCTCCTCATAGACCCACTTAAAAAGTTGAGAATATGGTCAAAAGCCACCTATTCAATGTAGCTAGAACAGGAATAAGCACCTCAACAATTAAAAGAAGGACATGGGAAGGTCAGAAACCCCAAAAACACATCGGAAATAGAGAAGCAGCCCAGGAAGAAGACCCAGGCTGACTGCAAATATCTGGGAACCGCTGGCATCCACAGACAGAGGAAAACCCATCCAGAACCTCTGACCAAAGTAAGCATGGATCCAGGAGATGTGGGAATTGACAGCTGCTGGTAGCCCCAGCCTCCAAAAAATGGGCCTATGTGTAGTACATACTACAAACACACTGTGAGCTTTCAGTAGAAAAGGCCTCCTGGAGCCCAGATTTGAAGCAGTTCTCAGCAGCCATAATAAGCAATGACATAAGCAGGAGCCATTAAAAAAAAAAAAGAGCCTGAGACTGAACTGATTAGAGTAAAAGAAAGCTCAGAAGAGAACATCAGGGGTTTTGGGGTCTCTCTTAAACAGTGCTTAGGAAGAAACTGGAAGAAGAGACAGTTGCAGTGAGGAGAGAAAGACCACTGACTTCTTGAACATCTCAGGGGTAGTGCGAGCACCTCCAAGTGTGGAGAACCCCACCCTCAGGGGAAGGAAGCCAGGACAGGCAGGAGAGCTTTGCTGAGAGGGCTGGGGATGAACAAGACACCTCAGAGGCCATAGGACTGTTAGGTCCGCCCTCCCCGCCTACTCCCAGCACAGAACTAAGAGGAATTTTGGCTCCCATCACACACAGTCATACTCATTCAAAGAAACCTCTCATTTAGGCCTTTAAAGTGAAGTTCCTCATCAACAAAAACATGGGAAGAGGACAAGGCAACAGGACACCCATAGTAATGCCTGAAACTAATGTCACAGGCCCTGAAATAGTGGAACTCAGAAAAAGAAGTCAAAAAAAGCAAATAAATGAATGGAACAAACAGTTCAAACAAGATATCCTCAAAGAAATGCAACCAATGATCAGCAGGCTTAAAGAGGAACTTACTAAACAAAGAGTGGTCCTGATGAATACAAAGCTCACTGAGCATATAGAAGCCACAAATAAAAAGCTGCCTGAGAGAAATAAGGATATGCAAGATATGAAGGAACATTTTGGTAGAGAAGTGGAAATTTTGAAAAGAAATCTACCTGAACTTCCAGATACGAAAAATACATTCAAAAGCAGAGGAAGTTGACTCAAACATTACGAAGACAGAATTTTATACCTTGAAGACAAGGCTGAAGAAACATGCCATAATTAGGTACAACTCCAAAATCAGAAAGGTGCAAAGTAGCTGGATACAACAGCTGATGGATGATTCAAAGAGACTAATCTCAGAATTATGAGTGTGGGAGAAAAAGCAGAACACAGCACCAAAGGTATAAAGAATTTATTCACTGACATCATACAAGAAAACCTCCCAAATGTAGGAAAACAAAGTAATTTTCAGGCGCAAGAAGCTTATAGAACACCAAATAACCTCAACCAGCAATGAGACTCACCAAGACACATCATAATCAAAACCTCAGAAGTACAACATAAAGAGAGAATATTAAAAATAGCAAATAAAAAACAGACACTATTCTACCAGGGCAAACCCATTCAAATTACCAGAGATCTCTCAATGCAAACTTTAAAGGCCAGGAGAGCCTACAGCAATATCTTTCAAACTGTAAAAGACAGCATGTGTCAACCCAGGTTGTTGTATTCAGCAAAATTATCCCTGAAAATTGAAGAAGAAAAACTGTTCATGACTAATAATAGTACCTAAGGAAATTTGTGACCACTCACCCAGCATTGCAGAAAATACTTGAAGGAATCTTTGAGAGAGTCAGAGAGACAAGCATACCAAAGTACATGGAGGGAAGGAAACATCAAAAGAGAAAGTGTAACAAAAAAATAAATTGGTACTGGAATCATTTGATTGGCATTGTACTAAAACAGTACCAGCTTTCTCATAAAATGAGTGAAACTTCCCCCCAGAATTATTATTTTAATAGCATATTAGTTTGTGAAACATAACTATATTCAACATGGGGAATTGGTATAAAATCTTCTAAAATATGTGTACATGAATTTATAGATAGGTAAATAAAATGATAATCCAAATCTGTCAAAACGTTAGTAATTAGTGAAATGTGAATAAATAATTTATGAAAATTTAAAAATTCTGAAATAACTAAGTATGCCATTATATCGATTGCTTATGTGTAATTTACTCTTGTGATATAGATATAAGTTCATTCAATATAGCAATTGACTTATTCTGTATGTGATGTAAGTTTATCCTAAGAAAACTGACTGATGTAATGACAACCTGAATGTCTTTTGAATGTATAAACATTTACTTCTTAGTACTCAGCTAAGGAATTTGAAATTAACTTTCTCTCTTTTTCTTTCTCACATTTTCTAGCCTTATGAATTTCAATCTTATAGTTCTTTTCTTATGTGGACTGGTGGATAAGGCCATGTTAAAGAATCTCAACGAAGATATACTAAGATACAAACAAACAAGAAAAAACTTTCCACAAATCATCCTAATAAAGGTCTCTGCTGGACCCAGAAAAGTGGCATCAAGATGTGGCCACTGCAGCCCATTCTAGGGGTGGGAAGCTGAGCTAAAGAGTGGTGATTTGAGAGGTAAAGTGAGTCAAACGCAGAAGATTAAATTCATTAAATATTGCATGGTTTTTGTCAGTTGGGAAACCCAGAATATAAGCATTCTATAGAACCAAATGGGTATGATAGTGGGAGTTAAGGGGGATGGGGAGGGTGTATGAGGGCCAAAAATGGGTAGGGATTGTAAAGTTGATGTGCACAAAATATTCAACTTCATTGTAAACATTATGTACTGCATATATATATATATATATAAATCAGGGGAACAGTGAGGTCAGGACCGGCCTTGGATACAGAGAAAGACCCTGTCTCAAAAAAAAAATATATATATATATATATATATTATAAGTGAAAGTCACAGAAAACCTCACATGATTCCAATGATTCCACTCACACAAAATGTCCAAAGTGGGCAAATCCATGGAGACAGGAAGCAGATTAGTGATTGCTTGGGGCTGGGAGCAAAGGAGGACTGGGGATTGAAGGTAATGAGCTAATCTTATGATGAAAATGTTCTAAAACTGACCGTGGTAATGGCTGCACAAATCCAAGAGTAAACTAAAAACCACCGAATTGCACCGTCTAAATGAATGAATTGTGTGTATGTGAATTATAGTTCAATAAAGCTTTTACCAAAGAACATTAGCAAAATCTCAAAAGAAATAAAAGATATAATCCTGGGGAAAACATTATGTACACCTACAATGATCTCTTCAAGTTATATCAGTTATTACAATAAAAGAAAAGAAGCCCTCTAAGGTAGCTGAGTCCTGGCCTCAGTCTCCGTATTCCGTCCCCTAAAGTCAGCCGCCTCCTGAGAAGGCAATGGTATGGTTTGTGACAAATACTTGAACCTGTCCCTTTTGGGGGCAAGGGAGACAAGAAGCTGAGCTCATACCCACATATAAACTATACAGTGCTCTTCCTGTACCTTTCCATTTCCAGACATGCTTACACTTCCTATGGATGTTTGTGTTCAGTAAATGCCATCAAAGCAGCATCTTCACTGGGTTCTTCCAAGATAAAGCACACTACTAAAGACCAGGGACTGTGTACAATGCTGAACAAAGGCTAAAAACTTAAAACTTGGCAAAGAACTTCACAGTGAAGGAGTCCACATTTTCAGTCCCCAAACTGACTCCAAATCTATAGCTTACAAACCTGGCTGGTGATCAAAATACTTCTATAATTTCTTTAAATTATAGTTTCTCATATTTTACCCTATTAAACCAGAATCTCTGGGGGGGAAAAAAATCCCAAGAAAGAAAGATCCCAAAGAATCTGTACATTTTAACTGACTCCCAAGATCCTCCTGATAGTTGGCCAGCTTTGGTAAGCACTGATAGGAATTTTCATGAAGAGCTGAGCAAAGATCACTCAGTGTACAAGGAAAATCCACAGCCTGAGAGAGGGGTACCATGACAAACAACATCCCAGAAAACAGACCAAAGGCAGGAAACAGAAGGGAACTTTTCAAACTTTCTAACTAGTGTCCTCAAAAAGATGTAAGAGGAAATCATGTAACTCTTCCCAGCTCCTGTGTATCTCCAGCACACTCACTCAGGTTATGGCAATTGGGTCAAGCACAACCTTCACCCTATCCACCCTACCCAACCCCAAAGCCAGTGCTAGGCCGCAGGATCCACAGCATGCTGGGTCTGGGCCTTCCCCAATTTCCCAGGTCCAACATGGAGATTAAGCCAGTAGAAGAGCATGAACTGATGCGAGGGAATTGTCACATGGTAGCAGGAAGGAGAGGGAATAGGTTACAGAGCTGTACAGAGGAATGAACCTCAGCTTTGTTGAAATTGGACAGAGGTGGGAAGAGAAGAGGTGGAAGATTATTACCAAAATGATAATAAGAAAAAATTAACTATAATTTACCTTTGAAATTAGGACACTTCTAAAGTAACAGGGCCTCACAGCTCTATGACACCAACCCCAACCCCACTCTCCCAGATGACCCTGGTATCTCCCTTGCTTCAGAGAGTCTGCTTCCCAATGGGTTGACAGGAGCTGTGGAGTCAGGGAGCACCAACTGAGACAATGCAGGTACCACACTTGGCCCAGGGCATGTCACCAAGGGAGAGTTTAACAAATGGTGGTAGTTAACTGCCCTCTTTTGTTTTTATTTTTGGAGTACTGGAGACTGAACACAGGGCTTTCTCTCTGAGCTTCATCCTCTTTTTTAATGTTTATTTGAGAGAGAGTCTTGCTAAGTTACTAAGTTGCCCAGGCTGTGTTCAAATTTGCAATTCTCCTGCCTTAGCCTCCCAAAATGCTGAGATTACAGGCCTGTGCCACCTGGCCCAGCTGATAATTGTTTTTTGTTTTTGTTTTTTACTATGCTGTACCAGCCAAATCAGTGAATTCCAGGATGACAGACCCCAGCTCATCTCTGGGGGCCAAATCCACTGCTTTGCATCATTTCCTCTGCCCCTAGAGAAAACAGTTGATTATGAGGAACCACGTATGTTGGGCAGCGGGACACCCGAGAGCAGAAGAGTCAGGAACCCCAGTAAGGGCCTAACTCCTTAGGAGCTCTGTCTTTGAAACCTGGGCAAAGTCCAGTTGCGTTGCAGTAACTGCCCTGACCAACCTTTATATGGAAATTGTATGCAAGTTTAAACAAAACGTGCTACTCAGGTCATTTAGGGAAGGCTCAAGCTCAGGGACCAAGTTTGCCACTGGCTCGTGGTTGGTCTTCCTCTCAGGGGCCCTAGTCTTCACAGAGGAAAAACAACTCCCTTCCCCAGGGAGTCACAGGACCAGAGAGGCGAAGAAGTTCTGGGCTGGGCTCTACTCTGGGGAAGGGTTATTATCTTCGCTATGGCCACTCCGAGGGCGAGATTTGCCCAGGCCTTTGGGGCAGCTGCCGCCATCTAGTATTGGGGAGCACACAGTCCGCAATTTAGAAGCTTGGGAGAGGGGGCCTACTGCCCATTCTGTCCACCCTAAACCCGGAGGGCAGTCCTGGAATTCTCAATTCGGTTTTGGACAAGCGCGTCCTCCCCTCTTGGCTGCAGGCTAGACACCCACAGGGAGAAGCCAGACAGGAGCCTCCAGGGTGAGCTCCCAGGAGGCAAGAGCTGACCCCCGCACCCGTCAGGTCCCTGAGCCCGAGGAAAGTGAGGGAACGAGATCCCCAGGCGCGGTAACCAGACCTTGATTTAACTAACCTGAGCTGCTGGCGAATGGGAAACTCCGTGGCGACAAGTTGGGCTGCTGAAAGATTAACTGGGGCACGATTATTCCAGCCAAGTGAGGCAGAACTAACCGCAGGCGGCGGCGGCGGCCAGCAGCAGGTGGTGTCCGGCGCGCCGCCTGGGCCTGCCTGACCCCTTCTGGACGCCCACAGGAGGACGGGGCGAGCGCAGGTGCCCCCAGCCTCGTGGGCGCCACGGGGCTTGCTTCGTGCACCTGCCCCGGAGGCACTTACCAAAGGTGGTGAGGTAGAAGGACAAGCCCCGGTGGGCGCGCAGTCTCCCGAGGGAGACGCGGTGCAGGGAGCGCTCCATGCGTCCCCGCTGCGGGCAGGGGACGAGCGCGTCCCCGGGCGCGGCTGTGTTGCTCCCGGCGACCGAGGCGGCGGGCTCGCGGCCGGTCTCGCCAGCGCTCCCAAGCCGGAGCAGGCGGGAGCGGGCGGGAGCCGGAGGCCCAGCTGCGCGGCGGCTGGAACGGCCGGGCGCGCCGAACCCTGATTGGCCCGCGCTGGTTTGAATGGGGAGATTTCCACCTGACGGAGCAGACGCGGGCCCAGGCGGAGGAGGCGGGGACGCTGGGACAGCGGGACAGCGGGACGGCCGCCGGCCGCCCGAGGGGGCTCCTGCCTCGAGAACCGGCACCGGGATCCGGGGTCTCCGGTACCCTGCTGCAGGCGGGGAGTGTCAGCCCCACGAGAAGCCCGTGGCCTGGTGTGCCCACTCGGCGGGCCTGGCCTGCTCGCCCAGCTCCCCAGGCTGCAATTAGCCGGGTTTGCAACCGGCTTTGAAGTTCAGACCTGTAATCATCAGACTCAAACAAGGGCAAAGAAGTACCCTCCTGGCCCACTACAGGGAGGTTCGGGAACTGTGTTCTCTGCGCGCGGACAGAAGCCCCCACCAGGATGCAGCAGCTTCCTGAGTCCTGAGGGCCTGGATTGCTCTCCCCAGCCTCCTGTTGGAGAGAGAACCTGGCACCGCCCGGGTGGAAGCAGCTTGCTCCAGCCAGCCTCACGACCTCCCATGTGCAGCCTGCTGCCGATACAAGCAGGCCAAGCCGCCGCATCTGAGGACACACTTGGAATCTCCGGAGCCCCGTGCTGGGAGGGGGAGCAGGAGGAAGGTCAGCCCTTTTGGGGATTTGTCAGCAAACATCAGGAGACGCCTCCAGGGAGCAGTTTCACACCAAGACATCTGCTCTACAAATCTGACTGTTGTCACTGTGAGAAGGAAAGCTGCTGGTCTCATGGAAGTCTGAAAATGGGAAGTGTTGGTATGTGTCCCTGATCCCCTGGCTTCATTGCCAACCGGGTACTTGTGGATCCACTCAAGACAAGAGTGGGGGACGTGAGACAGCAGAATTATTACACATGCTGAGGACCAGGTGCCAGCAGCTGAGGGGAGCAATTTACACATATCGGCTCCTTTAGTCTTCCCAGTAAGCCTACGAAGTATTAGTTCTAGCTTACAATCTGAGCCTCAAGCAGGGAGAAGTAACATCTCCAAGGTTGACAAAGCTAGACACACGCAGAGCTGCTATGTGAACCTGAGCCTGTCTGCCTCAAAGGACATCACCTTTCTGTTCTTCTTTGGCCTCCTTACTTGCCCCATAGCCAAAAGCAAATGGAGGCAGCAGGAAACTAGGTACTACAGGTTCAGCTGGACACCAGCGGGGAGAAGCCAGAGAAGGACCCCTGAAATCAACAAACTAGTGATAAAGTACAAATGACTCACATAAAGCTGGGGGACTATTTCACCTCTGGCACCTTGTGAAGCCCTGCCTTATTCCTGCCACCAACCCCTACACCACGATCACTGTCCCTAGCAGGGACAGGTCCGTTTCTCCGGTCCCACCCCTTAGAAGATGGACTTGCCTGCCCCCTGAACTTGAGCATGCCTGATTCTTTCCCCAGGTGGGGAAATCTGAGTCCAGGCTTCCTTTCTGAGTAGGCGGGTATCCTGGCTCGGCCACTACATCCATCCAGGGAAAATGAGAAGCCTCAGGCTCAAGCCACAGGATGTAGACAGGATGCTGAGCCCTGAGGTGCTACAGACCTGCTGGCTCAAGGTCAGAGCAGGAGTTAAGCACGGCCTGAAGGTGCCCTCAGTGAGAGGGTGGGTCACTCCTGATAAGAACTAGAACATAGGACATTCAGGAGGCAAAGCAAAAGAGGGTCCACAGAAAAGAAGAGGGTGATGTGCCCAAGATGGTAGTTACACTATGCACAGCTCTGCCAGGTGCCACTGCAGAACTCTACGCTGGAGGAGACACCTTGGACTCAACACCTGTGAGAACCAGCAGGTGGAATAATCGGGAGGGTGGGACTGGCAGGAGAACTGTGCAGAGCTGCACTGTTAGAATGGAGCCTGATGGTGGAAGACTGAAGCCCACATTAGGAACCTCACCCACTATAGGAACAAAGTCCCATCACCTTAGAGGTTCCCTCCTAACTCCTTCTATCCCACCTAGTAGAGAACTTAAGTGACACCTCAAGGCCAGCCTGATCCTGATCTGACCTCTCTGGTGGCATCACCTTTTCTAGCTTCACTGCCACCAGGACGGCTGCTTCACTTAGTGAAGCCCTGGAAGCAACCTTTTTTTAAAGGGATCTGCCAACTTTTCCTCAGAAGTTGGAAGACAGAGTGAGATAAAACTGGGGCAGTGGCACTGCAGGAGAGACTTGCCCTATTGGCTCACATTGCTGTCCACAGATGATATCCAGGAAGAGTCATGGTCCTAGCCCTGCTTTTCCCAAGAAGGCAGAAGAATTTGAGGACACAGCCTGGCTGTGTCTGACATCCCCTGAGCACCCTAGCATTTACTAGGGCCTCGGTATCTCTTGACTGCACCTGCTACACACACACTCCACATGTGCATAAACATACTGCACATCACAATACAAATGTACATACCACACATATACACATATACATATACTACACATGCCTTAAGGCATCCCACGTACATACACATAGCGTACGCACAAATAAATATTAGGGTATATGTACGTACCACACATGCATACACACATATACACTCCATATATTATACATGTATCCTGTACACAAGCACACACACATACATATGCAAAATATACTTAAATACATCACAAATACAATATCCATAAGCACAGATTGACTACAAACATTTTTAAGTCTTTATAAGAATAAAGAATTGGGGTTTAAAAGAAGACACTAAAATATTATTTGGATATACTTTCACATTAACTGTCAAAGAATCTTTGTGCCTTTATAATATCATTTGTCCCAAATAATAAAGAAAAATTTGAAAAATAACAATAGAAAATATTTGAACTGCCAGAGGTTACAGTCTTAATAATGAAATACCAGAAAGAAAAAACAAACAGATCTATGAAATCTATAAACTCCAAGGAAAAACTTACATTATTTGGAAAATAGGAAAGATTTATACAGAAAATTCAGAAGAAGAATGAACTAATTTGGAAAAAAATTAAGAGAAGTAATAAAGTAGAAATTTATTCAAAGAAAAAATACATTTAATAAAACCAAAAAAAAAAAACTAGCCTTTTAAAAGAAAGACGAATAAAATAGGCCTCCAGCAAAATGGAAGAAGGAAACTACAAATAAACAAGCCCAGGGGAAAAAAGATAATTAAGATAAAAAAGGTAATTTATAAATTATTTTTTAAATCTCAAACTTCTTATATGATTTTTTAAATCTGGTGGAAATAATTTGTTTTCTAGGAAGAGTCAGTTTCTAATAAGAATTTGATAGGTGTTCAGATTTATAATTAGAGACCCAATCATTGTTTATACATTATAAATCTATAATTTTAATTGATCATTAACTAGACAGAAAGTTAAAAAAAGGCAACTCTCTGTCAAAATAGTTTTAGTTAGAGGTATATTGTAAGACCTGATAGAAATAAATGTTGTCAATGTAATTTAAACTATTTCGGAACATAATAAA
This sequence comes from Ctenodactylus gundi, assembly GCA_004027205.1. Lineage (NCBI taxonomy): Eukaryota > Metazoa > Chordata > Mammalia > Rodentia > Ctenodactylidae > Ctenodactylus > Ctenodactylus gundi. The sequence goes on along the minus strand of PVKB01000505.1, from coordinate 241,335 downwards.
AAATAGATTTTTTTTCAGTGTTAAGTAGAAGCTTAAACAAAGATAAAAAGCAAGTAAGCTTTAGCAACAGAAAATTATAAACCAAAGATCAAAAGATAAAAATAAAATAGAAACTAATGAAATGGAAAACACTATAGAGAAGTTCTATCAAAAGGTGGCAAAAACAGACCAACATTTTGTTTTACCACATTCTTTTTTTTTGCTTACAAAAAGCTAAAATTTTCATGTAATATTTAATCAAATTTTAATGTAATATTTCCCAATTTCTGAATATTAACAATTTATTCAAATATTCCTAAATAATATGTAGGCAAAATGGAATAAATCTGTGCCTACCTACCACTAGCTAAAAATCTTTGCATAGGCCAATATAACTTATGAATATAGAGGCAAATATTCTAAATAAGATATTAGCAAATCAAGTCCAGCAGTATATTCATGACCAAATAGAATTAATCCCAGTACTGCAAAGATGATTCAAATTTAGTGAACTTCAAAGTCTGGCACAAGAGGCTGAGGCAGAAGAATCACAAGTTTCAGCCAGCCTAGGCAACTTGCCTAGCATGTCCACATCTAAAACTAAACAAAAAAAGGCCTAGGGGGGTACCTCAGTGCCAAGGCCCCGAGTTCAATCACCAGTATCATAATTTTCAGAAAGAATGTGTGTGCGTGTGTGTGTGTGTTTTTTTTGTGTATGTTTAGTTGGTTTGAGATCCAACCCAGAGTCTTGTGCATGCTATGCGAGTGCTCTACCACTGTGCTACGGTTCTAGCCCCAGAATTAAAGCCTTTTCAATAGCCATTTTTTTAAAAAGGAGTGAAATTTAAAGTATAATGTAATGAAAAGTGAATTAAGGGCTGGGAATGTAGCTCAATGACAGAGTGCTTCCCTAAGCATTCATAAGGCCTGAGCTCTAAACCCCAGCACCAAAAAATGGCTTAAAAATATAAATATGTGGCAAAGATGTACAAAGATGTCATACAAAGTAAAAAAAAGGTAAATATCATCAAAGAGTATAAATATTTATTTTATAAGAAAGAAAATATAACTAACTAATGCATAAAATCCTAGGACTATAAAGAATAAGGAAGAAAAAAAGAGAGAGACTTTCAGTCAAGATGGTGGCCAAGTAACAGAGCTGCCAAAAATGGGAAGAGAAATGGATTGTAAGGTTGATGTGATATATACATGCACAAAACACTCAAGTACATTGTAAGCATTAGATATCACACACACACACACACACACACACACACACAAATGGGGGGAAAATAAAAAAGTATGTGATCCCACTATTTGCCTTTAGGAAGTTCAAGTATTTGTATTTATTAATAAATTTGAAGGAACTAAGATACACAGTTGTAAACTAAATCAGGTAGCTAAACTAGTAAATTAACAGTGGGGAAACAAAAATCCAGCTCCCAGCAAGAGGTCCACTACTGAAAGCCCTCTCTCACACCAATCCTCCTTGCTCAAACAAAGTAACACGGCTACAGACTAGCACAAATGAGACTTCTGTGACTGTTGACTTATTCAAATGCAGTGTACCAAATGTTTGATATGCACCTTGTGAGCTGAGCCTTATGTTAAAGCATCAAAGATGTACAAACAAACAAGACAGAGTCCATAATCAAGCAGATTGGATGACTGTTACGGTAGAGGAAACATATCGACTTCTGAAAGCACAGAATAATACCTCACTTACTCCAGGAAATTCAGCAGACCAAGATGATAAAAGAGGTCCGAGAAGACTTTCCAAAGAAAGTGAGCTAGAGGATGATTCAGCCAAGCAAAGGGAGCAAAGAAAGGGTTATAGGCAGGAAGAACAAAACATTTAAAGGCCAGCAAATGAAAAGAAAGCAATGTAGCTTGAGGAACAGAAAAATGCAAGAGTAGCAGGGCATTCAGAGTGTGAGGGAGGGGGTAATTAATATGCAAACTGGTAAATGGAGCCAAATACATGCATGTGCGCGCATGCGCGCGCGCGCACACACACACACACACACACACACACACACACACACACACACACACTTATAATATTGGAAATCAAACCCAGGGTCTTGGCATTGAGCCACATCCTGGGCCTTTTTATTTGTTTATCTTGAGACAGGGTTTTTCTAAGCAGGCTGCCCAGGTTTTATTTTTAAGGAACATTTGGGTTGAGGATGTAGCTCAGTGGCAGAGCTCTTGCCTAGCATGCATGATGTCCTGTGTTCAATGTCAATTCCTCCAAAAAAAACAACTTTATCTTTAGAGCACAGAGAAATCATCAAAAGATTTCAGGGGCTGGAGGAATGGCTCAACGGTTAAAACACCTGGCTAGCAAGTGCTAAGTCAAGCACTAAGTACTTGAGTTTGATTCCCCAGCACCATATAAGCTGAGCATGGTGGTACATGCCTGTAATCCCAGCACTCAGGAGGCTGAGACAAGAGAATTGCCGTGAGTCCAAGGCCAGCCTGGGGTCCGCAGTGAGTTCAGGACCACCTTAGGCTACAACCAGGACAAGACCCTGTCTCAAAAAAAATTTTTTTTCAAATAAGATCTCAATAGGCTTTCATTATTTTAGAAACAATTCTTTAAGTGTTTTAGAAAGATCACTCTGGCTAGAGTGTGAAAAAAATGCATGGTGAGAGATGGCATGAGAGCTGGATGTGGACAATGCTATTAGAAGTCCTGTCCAGTTATCCAGGTGAAAGAAGATAGTGACCAAAGTAGCATTATAGTAGCAGTGATGGAAAGAGGTAGAATCAATGGGAACTGGAAACTGAGAAGACTAAAGGCAAAGAATTGTGGCTTGGGAAGTTAATTTTCCAGAGAACGAGAATCTGACAAAGCTGGGCTGAAGTGAAGGGACTTTGACTCGAGGATCCTAAAGCTGAGTTACCTCTATGCCAGCTAAATAAGGGTGGCAAGTGAACAACTACTGAATATATGGGACTGGAACTCAGAACAACACACTTACGCTGGAAATGCAGATTTAAGAATTTCCAGTGAAAACAGCCTCTGAGCCCATTGGGTGAAAAATTTCCAGGGGTGCAACCAACTATGGTAGACCCAAATAAAGCCTGATACATGTTGTGTCCAAAACAAAATTGCTAAATTTCTAGAAACCATGCAGGGCATAAGAGAGCCCAAGGAGACGAATTCATGTGACAGCACTCAGGACAGAACCAAGAGAGTACCAACTGAAAAGGCAACCAGAGAAAGAAAGGCCAGAGGGAAACCAGGCAATGCATCAAGGAGATAGTTGTCAACAACTTCAAAGACTATTGAGAGGTCAAGTAGGTTAATAACTGGGAAGTGTTCGCTGGATTTAGCAACAAGGCAGCCATTGTTAACCTCCCATTCCACAAGAAGATGATGGGAGGCAACAGCTCCACATGAATGAAAATGTACCAGGTTCACTCTACAAGGAAAAATACCCTGGGTGGAAAGCCAGAGGATATTCTTAGGTCAGGGGTTTTTTTTTCCCCTTGTCCTAAATTTAACCAGCTAGAACACTTTGTTAAGTGATACTTTATTCACTCTTGAAATGAAGGGTCTGCCTTTTAAGAATATGTCAGTAATTCATCTTCAAGGTAGACCACAGTTATCTTTTTGGGTTTACTGGTTCTCTACAAAAGCAGATGCCAGGTGCTCTAAATATCACTGAGAAACTTTGATTTGCTTCAGATTTGGTGACCTAAATATGCAAACAGGATCTAAGTAGAAACCAAGTTAGAACTCCAAGATTTCTAGTGTAAGCTAAGAGGTAGTGCATCAAAGTGAGAGACAAAATCTTCATCACCAAAGGAAAGTGAAATAGTGGAGGCCAAAGATAGAAGCCAAAGTCTTGAGAAGAGCCAGGAATGAGAGGCAGACTACTCTGCTCTCCTCCAGTGACTCTGTGTCCTTGCACTTCAGTTGGAAGCTCTTTCAGGCCTTCCAGAAGCACCTTCCAGAAATTTTCCTGGCCTGATAACCAGCCACAAGGCTTGGCACAATCTTGCATTCCAGAGGCCCTCAAAAAGTGTTTTGAATTTAAAGAACAACATAAAATTCTGCTTCTATCCAAGATGGAATAAGAGGTTTTCACCTAAAACAATTAAAATACTGGGAAAAAAATTACGAAACAATGGTTTTAAAGATAACGGACATCAGGCAACAGAAGGCAGTGATCCCTGAGAAACAGAAAACAAGGGAACCATAGGGCTAGACCATCTTATTGCCAGGAGACTTTCCAAGAGGGAGAGGGAACCTAGGCCAGCTTCAGCCTCTGAGGTGAGGATTTCCAAAGACCAAGACAGCTACAGCTCATGGGATAGCACACCAGAGAAGAGGCACACACTCAAAGATCTGTCGGGTAGTCCTTCTTCAAACATTTGGCTAAATATGGATGGGATCCAGGTATGAGGAAAGGACCCCACGGCTGATGAGAGAATTACCTAAAAGGATTAGAGGGAACAATCTTTGAAGCTTATACCTGTCCAGGAAATGTTCTTATTCTCATCAAGCAGAGTAGAAAGAATCCTTAATTCATAAGGCCTCAGAAGGGTCTTTGCCTTAACTGTGCCCTAGGTTGGGCTGTTCTGGCCCAACTTACAGAAGCCTAAAAGCACAGCCTTCAGGGTTAGACTTTTGTTAAGTGCTTAACTGCATCCCAGAACAAGCTCAAGAACATTTATAGAAATACAAAAATAATTGAGGGTATTTGGGTTTGTCTCTGCATCTTCAATTCTGTTCCACTGGTCTATCTGTCTATTTTTGTGCCAGTACCATATTGTTTTTACAACTATTGTTATATAGTACAGCCTGATATCTGGAACTGTAATGCTTCCTGCCTTGGACTTGTTGCTTAGGATTGCCTTGGCTATTCTTGGTCTCTTTTGGTTCCATATGAATTTAAGAATTATTGTTTCAAGTTCAAATGGTGCTGGGAAAACTGGACATCCACATGAAGAAGAATGAATCTAGTCACACACCTATCACTATGCACCAAAATCAAATCAAATTGGATCAAAGACCTAGACATTAAAAGTGAAACACTGAACCTCCTAGAAGACAAATTAGGCAAATATCTAAAAGATATAGGGGTAGGCAAAGGCTTCCTCGACAAGACACCAAGAGCAAAAGAAATTATCCCCATGATTAACAAATGGGATCTTGTCAAATTAAAAAGTTTCTGTACAGCAAACTATCAACAATGTAAAAAGAGAACCAACAGACTGGGAAAAATATTTGCCACCAACAACTCAGATAGGAAGCTCATAACTAGATACAGGGAGCTGAACAAAAGTAAGCCTACCAAAATAAAGGATCCTATTAAAAAGTGGGCAAATGAAATGAAGAGGCAGTTCACTCACAAAGAAGTACAAGTGGCCAATAGATACATGAAAAGATGCTCAACATCTCTAGCCATTAGAGAAATGCAAATCAAAACAACGCTAAGATACCATCTCACTCCAGAGAGAATGGCCTATATCAACAAGTCAAATAATAATCAGTGCTGGCGAGGCTGTGGGGAGAAAGGAACCCTCCTGCACTGCTGGTGGGAATGTAAATTCATACAACCACTTTGGAAAGCAGTATGGTGGAGAGCTCTCAAAAGACTAGAAATAAATGTCCTCTTCGATCCAGAGATAACTCTCCCAGGAATATTCCCCAAAAAGTTAAAAACACATAACAGAGATACATGTATACCCATGTTCATAGCAGCACAACTAACAATAGCTAGAATATGGAAGTCACCAAAATACCCATCAACAGACCAATGGATACGCAAACTGTAGTATTTATACACAATGGAATACTATGCATCTATAAAGTCCAACAGCATGGAAGCTTTTGCAGGCAAATGGAAGAAAATTGAGAATCATGCTCAGTGAAGTGAGTCAGAAGCAGAAGATGAAACATTGAATGGTCTCTCTTATATGACAGACCCAGATCACAACTCTTATGGAACTTAAAACAAAAAACAAAGTGAAACAGGGGAGTGGGGTGGGGGAGGGAGGGTGGGGAGGGAGATGGAGGGACAAAAGGAGAGTGGGAAAGTCCTTGTCACCTTGACAAGATACGTATGTGCACAATATGCTCAACTTCATTGTAAACCCTAAATTTTGCACTTATACATATCAATAAAATGGGGGGAAAAGAAATACAAAAATATTCAGCACCCCACATGATAAAATTTGAAGTGTCTCGTATTCAATAAAAAGTTACCAGTCTTGAAAAGAAGCAAGAAAATGGAACCCAAAATGAGGGCAAAACCCACCAAAAGAAAGGAACACAGGAATGACACAAAGGATAGAATTTATAATAAACAAGGATATGAATCTATATATGTCCAAAAATACTTTAAGAATATGCTAAGAGCTGAGCACAATACAGCCTACCTATGCTCCCAGCTGCTTGGGAGGCTAAGGCAGGAGGACAGCATCTGAGGCCAGCCTGAGCAGCTTAGCAAGGCACTGTCTCAGACCGGAAGTGTGGGGGGTGATAGACACAACAGTGGTGGAGTACCCCTGAGTTTGATCCTCAGCACCTCAAAAAAAGTAGAGACATAGAAGATAACAAAACAAGAACACACAAGATGAGATTAGTAGTAGATACTGCAGCAAATAAAAAGTGGTAGTAAAGTTGAAGACAAGCACTAAAACACTCAAAATGAAATGCAAAGCTTTAAAATAAGTGATTAGCTTATCAACAAGCTGTGAAACAACTTTAAGCAGCCTAAAGATACATAACTGGAAGCAGGGGACAGAAAATATATTTGAAGAAGTAGTGGTTAGGTTTTTTCCAAATTTGATGAAAACTACAAATTCAGGAAGTTCATTGAAGTCTAAGTAGAAGAAATATTAAGGTAATTTTGTGTCACAAACATTTACTAAATTTTAAAAAGGTGCCTACATACCAAAGCACAGCATGATCAAATTGATTAATAACGGTGAAAAAGAAAAAACCTTAAAAACAGCTTAATTCCCGCCCCCAAGCCCATTTCACATACAGAGGAGCAAAGGAAAAAAATGGCATCAGACTTCTTATCAGAAACTCTCTGTAAAAAGACAATGAAGCAACATCTTTAAAGCCCTTGAAAGAAAAAAATAAAACATCATTCATTAAAAAAAAAAAAATTGGTACTGAGTACCAAACTCAAGGAAGCTCTACTACTAAGCTATATCCCCACCTTTTTTTTTTTTTGGGGGGGGGGGGTGAGGGGGGCAGGGAACAGAGTACCACTAATTTGTAATGGCTTCAAACTTGGGATCCTCTTATCACTAAGTTGCCCAGGCTGGTCTCAAACTTGGAATCCTCCTGCTTCAGCTTTCTAAGCAGCTGAGATCACACGTGCTTGCCACTACACCCAGTCTCAGACTCCTTTACCAGCAAAAAAAAAGGCCTTCAAAAATGAAGGCAAAATAAAGATATTTCTCAGACTTACAAAAGATTAATGAATGCAGTTGTCTACAAGCATGCACCCCAGGAAACATTAAAAGTCATTCACGTGAAGGAAAATGATACCATTTTGAATTCTGGATCTACACGAAGGAATAAAGAGAACACTGGAAATGGTCACTACGCGTGTGCATATAAAAATAGTTTCTCATTATGTAAATTTCTTTAAAAGAACAATCTAACTGGTATAAAGAACCATTGACTAAAACACATCCAGCGCTCCATGCATCCTGGATAAATTGTTAGATGCTGCCTTGTCTAAAAACCTGATGAGGTAATTGCAAGAAGCAAACTCCAGGGAAGCTATTAGCGCGTTAGCATTTGCAATCACATGGGATTGTGGATTCTACTTATGGAAGAAAATATCGGAGACATGTTTGGTATGAAATGCAGCCACTGCAGCTGACATCTGTGGTGCAGCTGGATTGCACAAAAGCTGGAAGAGAAGGCTTATAGAGAGCAAAGTCTGTTTCTGGACAAACGTGCTGCGATGGCAAATGGGCCTCTGCAATGGACGGAAGCAGATCCTAGTGGGACAAGGCCATGGCACTCAGAGATCCCAAATATTCTCCAGAGAAACTTAATTGGAAATGAGGTTGTTTTTACTAGAGTTATGACACAGAAGTAGTATGTACTCCCTTTATTTCCAGATCCACTCCAATCCTTCCTGGACCTCTTTGCATGCCTCCACTACTCTAAGTAAATGAAACTTCTCACTTAGAGGTCACTTGGTGGTCAACATTGACATCCTAATTATAAAAATCACTTACCTACCTGCCTCGGTTTCCCTCCAACTTCTCTGATAATTCCTCCATTTTATGACTCTTCTGCTGTGCCCTGAGTCCCCACCTGCGTGACTCCCAGACCTCCCTCTAGCCCCAGGGTCCAGAACTACTCTGTCTTCAACACATCAGCCACCAAAATCCTCCTCCTCTGTGCCCCCGTTTTCCCTGCCAGCCCACCAAACCTGAAGCCCTAATTATCTGCCTCCATGCCATCTTTGTATGTGCTCACTGCCCATTTTTAGGGTCAGCACATATGTAAACAGCTAAATATTGCCAGAGCACTCAGTTCTAAAATCATCATGAGATACAGATTGTGAATAGCCACCATTACCCTCAAAATAATCCCTTCTGTCACTCATAAAATGCACACAGTTTTATAAATAAAAGGAAGAATAGCAAATTCACCTTCCCCGTGTTGCACTCCACTGAGCAGGTGGACTACAGCCCCATGGCTGGCATTGCATTGTCTCTGCATTCCTCTTCTCACTTGTGCTTTTTGTTTTTAATCCTACACATTGATTGAATCTCCAGAAGTGAAACACATAACCCATTGTCAAGATTTGACAGACTAATTTATCTGTCTCCAAACTGGTACTTCCCCTTGACTATGCCCTTCTGCTAGTGACAGCACCTCACTGAATCAGCCTGAAAACTGACTCCTCCTCCCCTCACCCTTTCTTTCCAGATTCCACATTCATCGTTCCCCCTTCCTTCTGATACACAACGTCCCTTTGTCTCCATTCTTACTGCTACCTACTATTCCAGCCCCTGACACCTTCCTCTCTTGACTTCTGTGACAGCAAGTCCCCTAACTGGTCTCGCCTGTCTCTCTCCAATTTGTGGCCCACACTGCCATTGGATCAGCATTGTCAGAAGCAGTAACTTAGTCCTATCACTCTTCCATTCAAAAGCCATCAGCAGCTACCCGTTGACTGTCAAGTAAGTCCAGGTTCTACACAATCTAGTCACAGCTACCTGTAGTCCTACCTCCAACTCTTCCCAGACATAAGCATGATTCTTCTTGCCTGTCCTCCCAATGTATCCCTGCACTCCACTGCAAATGCCCCCAGCCCACACATTTCTACTTGGAGATTCCAGTCTAGCCTCAGATGGTAACATCCCCAGAGCTCCTTTTCCGTCACTCTCATTTGTTCTTCATACCACTTATCTCACACTGCAGGATGATGAGCACCCTAGAGAAAGGAGCCATGTCATGTTTTTCATTCATTCGTGCATGCAGCTTATTTATTGATTACTTACAATGTGCCACACATCTAGGTGGGGGGATGGGCAGTGCAGACAGACGAGGGCCTGGCGGTCACAGAACGCACAGTCTGATAGTGGAGTGCGGTAACGAGCAAGCCAGAAACCCCAACAGGTGCTGTGGGAGCAAAAGTGAGAGAGAAAAAACTGAAACAGGCTTCACAACACTCTAGAAAGCTGAGGCAGGGGGATCGCAAGTTCAAGCACAGCTTGGGCAACTTAACCACTTAGGGAGACCTTGTCTTTAAATAAAAAATTAAAACAAGACTGGGGATGTAGCTCAGTGTGAAGGCTTTGGATGTGATACTAAGTACTGGAGTGGGGGCGAGAGGACAATTAAGGCTAGAGCACAGAAAACAAGTGACAGTAGAGGGGTCAGAGCTGGGGACACAAGCAAGGCCCAGGGGGTTACAGTCTTCAAGCTGAGTTTGACCCACAGGGCAAGCAAGCATTTTATAGGAAGGCCACAAGTGCAGTTGTGTGTTGGAAACATGGAACGCAGGATGGGAGCATTGCCGCAGGTCGGGGCTTGATAAAATAACCAGCGGCAGGAGACTGAGGCCTGAGCTAGGGTCAGAGCACAAGGAATAGAAGGAGTGGAAGAATTTGAAGCTACAAATATGACTTGGTGATGAAATGAATTCAAAGGAACTATGAGGATGTGACAGTGATCTGGCTGTGACATCTGTCACCCCCTTGATCTCCAGGGTTGATTCGGCTGATCTGGCTGGCTAGGGGGGTGTCCCCTTCCTCCCTCACCGCTCCATGTGCATCCCTCCCGAAGCTGCACGCTCGGTTGAAGAGGACGACCTTCTCCGGTAGAGGAGGACCATTCTGCGGTCAAGGGTATAGGAGTAGCTGCGCTCCCCTGCTAGAACCTCCAAAGGCACTATGAGAAGAAAAGGTCAGAGATGTTCATACAGCCTAGACCCGGTGCTTTGATATAATAGCGGCTGAGTAAACATATGCAGCATGAATGGATTTAAAACAAATAAGTGAATAAGGATCAGCAAAAAGTAGAGTAAACGACTTTTGGAGACCCCTCCCAAGGTACAGCCATCTGTATCTAAAGTATACACTCAAGAAAAAAATCAGAGTGTCTTGGTTTACCTTCTCTGTAATTTTAAACAGCTGAAATCTGGTAAAAATAAATGTAAAAGATGTAAGGCAGTATCCATGCATGAGGTTGCTTTTGGCATTTCTGTCGTCCATAATACTGTCTTGCTGAGTCTCTGCCCAACAAATGATCTGTCAGAATCTTAATAGCTGTCATCGTCCCAAAATCCTAGGCCTGTGAATTCTAGATTGGTCACACCCTAGAAATGGTACTTTCAGTGACAATCTAAATTGCTCAAAGATAGATTCAGTCATCTGTTGTTAATCAAATGTCTTCTATTTGTCAGGTTCCAAGCTGGGCTTGGAAACACAGTAACAGACACAGCCCCATCCCTCAAGGAGCTACCAGCCTCCTTGAACATTTAAGTTGGATCACATATGCAAATAATAAGCTGAGTTTCTTTTTCTTCATTTACTTACAGAGAAGTCTCTTTGAATGTATAGACACTGTCTTCAGTCTTTGAAAGTGTCAAAAGAAAGGTATTGTTTTCATAATGTAGTAACACCACCTAGTGGTCCTGAGCCACAGGACAGACCTAGCCAGGAAAATTTCCAGGCAAAGCTCTATTTCTGGAAATGAATTTCTACCATTTCTCTAAAACTTCTCCTTTCTCTCTCAAGATAATCTAATAGTCCATTCTCTAACACCTAATAGCTACTCAATAAATGCTTGTTAACAGACTCCAGGAAGTGGCGGCCTCAGAGACACCCTGTGGCAGACAAAGTGAAGACCACATGACCTGTCCACAGCAGTAGGACCAATTCACAGCTCAGGGGAGGTAGGTTTCCAGCTGTGTGTAATTCTGGATGATGCTTCCCCTTCTTCACATCCACTAGTGGAACATTTTATGAAAAATCATGGCCACAGCCAGGATCACCAAGATGATGAGAGAAATAGCCACCTGCTCCATGTGCATGAATCTGATGAGCCACCCAGTGACCACCGTTGACTGTGGACACATGTACTGCTATTCATGTTTATTGCACTTCTATACCAAGATGAGAGAAAGTAACCCAAAACAATACATGGTCCAATGTCTTCAGTGTCCAAAAAAATTTAAGAGAAAGCTGGAGACCCATCAAGCAGCTGGAAAGCCTCATAGAACTCGTCAAGGAGATGGAGGAGACAGAGCAAGAGCTGGTACGTAAGGCCCATGGACAGCAGCTCCAACTCTTCTGTGAGGAGGATAACCAACTCATCTGTTGGCGCTGTGAGTGGGCACTGCCACACCAAGGACACATCACAGCACTGTGGAAGATGTGAGCCAGGACTACAAGGAAAAGCTCAAGAAAGCTGTGACAAACTTGAATGAACTCCACACAGAATGCACGAATCATAAAGTCTTCGCGGCCAAGCAAATAACACAATGGCAGGACAAGCTAGAGAAGTGGAAACAAAACCTCCAATCAGACTTTCAGAATCTCCACACTTTTCTGGACATGGAGGAGAAGTCGTATCTGCTGAGGCTAGAGAAAGGGGAAGAACAGACGTTAAGGAAACTGACGGGGAGTGAGGCCAGCCTGAAGCAGAAGGGTGATGAGCTCAAGAGTCACGTTCAGGAAATGGAGGTCAAATGTCAGAGCTCAGCCCAAACACTGCTGCAGGATGTAAGAGACACCTTGAGCAGGAGTTGCACTGTGAACCTGGAACCACACCGAGACCTTGCTCTTAGAGATACAAACTGAGTGCAATGTTTTTTGAGCAGTGCCTGGATGTGAGGAAAATAATACAACAATCTCAAGTTAGTGTGATTCTGGATCCAGCAACAGCTCATCCTGACCTAATTGTGTCTGAGGACTGGACACTAGTGACTCATGAGTACTACCAGAAGAATCTTGAGGTTTCTCCAAGGAGATTTTCTGCTGTCCCCTGCGTCCTCGGCTGTGAGGGCTTCACCACATGAAGATACTACTTCAAAGTGGAAGTTGGAGAAGGAACCGGCTGGGATGTGGGAGTCTGTTTGGAAAATGTGCAGAGGAACATCAGCATGAAACAGTCTTTTGAAGCTGAATTCTAGAGCATCTGGTCATTCAAATGGAACTATTGTAGCCCTTACCTCTCCTCGAACTGTCCTCCTTCTGCATGAGCGTCCCCTGGTGGGCAGAGTTGTTCCGGACTGTGAGGCTGGATTTGTGTTCTTTCACAATGTGACCACTGGCTCGCCTATCTGCACCTTTCCAAAGCCTTCCTTCTCTGATACTCGGTGGCCCTGTTTCCAGGTTTATCAACATTCTCCTTTGCTCCTGCTTTCCCTCAAGGAGAAAGGAAAGGAGCAAAGTCTTTGGGCTTGAAAATATGTGAATCCCATAAGGCAAAAATTATCAGTTTTCTTCTCTGCTATTCTTCCAGCTCCTAGAATAGGCCTGGGCTTTTAGGGGATATTTAATAAATTTATATCAAACTAATAGATAGTCTATAAGAACATCTCACGTGGTCTGACTGAGAAGAAAGCAGGATAGTGTGATGATCAGACATTGTTCTATGCATTCCTCTTCTGTGGCCAACAGAACAGCTTCAGTTTCCAGTAGTCACTGGTTACCAATTAGGGTAACTCTGAATCCAGAGGTCTGGGTACCCTCACTTTTTTGGAATCATGTGGACTCAAGTGTGGAGGATGAAAGCTGCTCATTCCATAGAAAAGCAGGAAATTCATAATAGTGACTCTGGTGGTGACAAGTTGATTAATAATATGACCTACTGGCCTGGTGACTTCTAAACCTAGTGAGTTTCCCTGAAAAAATCACCAAGTATGAGAGAAATGGAAAAATTGGTTTACCATAAGTTGCTTCAAATGTAAAGGGAGTATAAAGAACTAATATGGAAAAGAGACAACTTGGTACTTTCCACACCCTGGAAAATCTCAGTAAAATGTATTTGCTAGAATTATTGGAAGTTTATATTGTGACTTAAATTATATGATCAAGTAGCATTTGTCACCAAATAGGTTTATTATTAAAAATAATTTTCAATCAGTACTAAATGAACATACCTTAGTGGGCTGACAGGAGCACACTGAAGTCAGCCAAAGCACAGATTGAATCACACTGACAGCAAAATATATATATATATATATATATATATATATATATATATATATATACACACACACACATATATAAAACAATTGCAAAACACAAACAAAATTACATAATGTTGGAGCTGAGAAAACAATTTTAAATACTGATGACTAAAATCTCAACATTGCTAAATGGTTGATAGTTTTATCTGACATAAATTTGATGTTTTTTGATGTTGAAGTCCCATGATACCATCTTTCCAAAATTAGGGGGAAGGAAGCCAGGGCTGTTTCTGATATTCCTGGCATGTGTGGGCATCCCTCTCTACCCAAAAACACCAAGAGAGAGAGCAGATCATTGCCTGAGCTCCCAGTGCCAGTTCTCCTGGTCAGACTAGTGGAGATTAGGGTATTACTAGATGGTTAAGGTACCAGAATATGCTACCCTAGCAAGTGCTATTTCAAAGTAAGGATTATTTTGAACTGAAAATAGTGGAGAAAAAAAACACATACAATAAAACCTGTCTATACTCTCTCACTTTTTTGCCTAAATTTGTCATAAGTTTGTAAAGATGTCCCTCCTTCCATTGTCTACCAAGAAAGACAGAGGTTAATCACCAGGGACTGTAAACTAGAGATAGTACCCAAACAAAATAAAACAAAAAAAAGAAGAAAAAAGCCTTTGTAATGAAATTTGTTAATATCAGGCTTTATCTTGCATTAGCTTCCTTATATATTTGCCTTCCCACAGTTTGCTGCCCTGGAGACGCCAAGTCCTTTCATTTGCCTTGTTGCTTCCCCAAAATATGTATTGTTCATTAAAGTGCTCCCAAATCCCAAGTTCTAACCACTTTTTTGCATTAATAATCTCTTGAACATGGACGTTTATGTTAAATACTGGCTAATAAATTTGTTTGGCATTAAAAATAAAAATAAATTCTTGTTAAACAAATGCAAAAATAGAAAAGTAATCAATTTCATACTCTGGTTCCATTTGCAAAAGGAAACTCAGAAATTACTTCCCAGATTTCTCTGGACTCCAAACGGCCTCTACTCACTTTTATCTGAAGGCCAGGAATATCCCTTTCCTTCGTTTAGCAAGCAATTCCTTTAGGAACATTTGGATAAACTGTTTTTTTTTTTTTAAGGGCACTGAATGATGTATGAAACACTGGCCCCCTCCTACCAAACCCAGGGAGTTTTCCATAATTCAACAACGAAAAGCAGTCTGTCACTCCCAAGGCTAGGACCAATACCAAAACAGGACAGCTGGCTCTGAGAAGATGACATCTGAAAATGCTTTCATTGACTTTGCTTCTACACAAAGGCTAAACTGAGCCAAGTACCACTGGAAAGTATGCTCAGAAAGCGTAACCCAAAGCAAAATATCAGGGATCACAAAGATAACAGCAAAGAACAAAGAAACCAAGGACTAGTTCCTTGAGATTACTAGCCTCCTAGGACTGTACTTCAAAAGATTAAACTTCAGGTAGTCTTGCTGATTTAAACATATAAGGCAGATCTTCAAACAATTACGGCTGAGTCTTAGTACTGCTTCCTAAGGCCCAAAGGGGAAATGTTAGCTAGCAGCAGAACAGTTACCTGGCTCTTCCTCTCTTAGAACACTGAGGTGGGAGCAAAGGGCACCTGAGGACTCCTCAACACACAATTCCTTTCTACATAGACTCTTCCTTCCTTCTTGCTTAACAGTATCCCAGGCTCAACTTGCATTAGGGAGAGGAAGTTAGAGAGGGGCCAAAAGGCAGAAAATAAGGAATGAGAGGGCCCCTAAGTCCAGGTGCCCCTTCTCTTGCTGGCCTTTAACTCTAGGCAAATTACTTAACCTCTCTAGGAGGGCCACCAGGTGCACTGTAAAGGTTGCGGGCCAATTCTAGGGGTGGTGTTTATAATGTAAGAATCATAGATTTGTAGATTTATCCAGAGAATTGTACAACAGATGGTAGCCAAACATGTAAGTGGTGTGCTTTTTCTAATTCACTTAAAGACTCTCCTGGACTATCTATCATCCCCCTTATAAAATGGAAACAATCTACATCTGTCCCCAGGTTGGGACAGAGATCAAACCAACATAGTGAATAGAAAACTCTCAGGAGATCAATGAGGTAGGAGTTTGTTTCACAAAGTTCTGTTTGTGATTACTTAACTTTCAGAAATTGGTATGGTAAAGGTGAAACAAGTTCTAGCCTGCAAAATATTTTTCCCTAGGAAAACAGAAGCAAAGGTCAATGTTCTGCTGACAAACACCTTCCCACTCCAAATATGCCCTGATTCAAAATGTAACTTTTTACTGATCAACAACATTTAAAAGAATAATCCAATTTCTGGGAGTTGCCTCACCAAGTCAACAAAGTAAGTTGGTTACAAAACATTTAGACCTTTCCTCTGCTTGAGTCTTCAAATAAAAAACAAATATAAGTTGTGCTCCATTTTCACCCCAACACTGACCCCCTAGAAATACAGTTTGTGCCTATAGACAGTTTAAGAAGTTAAAAGTTATACATGTTTAGAAGGCAGCCCACAGACATAGTTCTAAAATGTAATATATATCCAAGAAATAATTACTTCCAGGGAAATAGCATAGCACCTCTTTGGTTCATCTCACCACGAAGATTTGGCTAAGTATAGCTCAGAGTAGTAACACAAATCACAAATGATGTCATAGAATTTTGATTTGGCTTGAAAAAGGAATGTTTAGGCAGCAGATTTGGCATTCTAATTTGGTCTGTTCTGAGATCATGTTTATGTCCTTCCTGTACAGAATGTTCTTAGGGTAACCAAAAATCTGATGAGGGAAGCTTCTCTTTAGAGAAAGATCTCAGGCCAACTCCAGAGCTCCACTTGTGGCATGACCCTGTGAGGAGCTCTACAGACTGCTCCCCAATAAAACTGATGAAAATCACTTAAAACAGAAATGTGTCATAGGCTGAAGAAATGGCTCAGCAGTTAAAGTGCATGCTAGCAAGCACTAAGTACCCAAATTTGACTCACCAACACCACATAAACCAGGCACTGTGGCAGAGGCCTGTAATCCCAGGATTCGGGGAGGTGAGACAGGAGAACAACTGTGAGTTCTAGGCCAGCCTGGGCTGCATAGTAATCTTAGGACCACCCTAGACTACAGAGCAAGATGCTGTCTCACAAAAAAGGGGAAGGAGGCTGTGATATAGCTCTGTGTGAAGGCCCTGAGTTCAATCCATACCACACACACACACACACACACACACACACACACACACACAAAGGATGTCCACTCTACCACTTCTATTCAACATTGTACTAGTGGATCTAGCAGTTAAGTAAGAAGAGGAAATTAAAAGTATCTAGATCAGATCAGAAGGAAGAAATAAAAATATTTCTATTTGTAGATGACATATGTAGAAAAATTCTAAGAAATCAACTAAAAAACTTAGAATTGATAAACAAGTATAGCAAAGTTGCAGGATGAGATCACTACACAAAAATCAGGCAAGGATCACCCTGACCACTAAGATCAGAGAAGAGATGTCCACATGCTATAGGACTCCTGATCAAAGCACATGATGTCATCTATGAAACGTCATTGCCAATAAAACCTGAATCAGCTAAAGCGCCCAGATCTAAGTAACAGTTTTTAGAACATAAAAGAAAATCAAGAAATCTGTGAAACACCACCATGGAGATGCAGTCAGCAAAATCCAGAATGTGGGAAATTACAAACCTAACAATCCATTTCTTCAAAAAATAAATTCTAAGAAATAGGAAAATAAAACAAATGGGAGCCTGTAATTTTGAAGATACATTAGAGCATATCAACCAAATTAATGTCATAAACCTTGTTTGGATTCTAATTTCAATATATCAAACTGTAAAAAAATTAGCATGACAGGTGAATTTGAATATGTTTGTATACTGAATGATATGAAAAGCTACTTCTATTTTTTGCATTCAATTTTTTCTTATTATTTTTAAATACTTTCACAGATGAATACTGGAATATTTGTTAATAAAATGAATTTTTCTTTAAAGAGTCTAATTCAGGGTAAGAGAATAGATGAAACAAGATTGACCATAAATTGTTAATCAGTAGATAACAAACAAGAGCTCATTAATTTTTTATATGTTTCCACCTTTCTGGATTTAAAAAGAAAAAGGAGCTGCTATCCCCAGAACCCAACTAACCAATTATAGCGAAAGCCAGCCTCTGATTAAACACAATGATGAATAACGAACATGGTTCTGAGGAATGAGCAGAAAGCTAAGTGGAATGGTGAAAAGTGCCCTGACCTAGCACTAGAAGACCCAGATCGCAACCCAGCTTTACCACTCTTAGTTGACAACCTTAGTCAAGACATAACCTCTCTCTGAGCCTCACCGTCCTCATCTTTATTTTATTCTATTTTTTGTCACTGTTGTTTATTTTTGAAGTACTGAGGATTGAATATAGGGCCTTTGCACTGAGCTACATCCCCAACCCTTTTTTTTTTTTTTTTTGAGCTACTGTCTCATTAAGTTACTAAATTGCCCCAGTTGTGCCTCAACTTGCATCTTCCTGCCTTAGCTTCCCAGGGTGATAAGATTACAGGCCTGTGCCACCAGGCCTATCTGTCCTCATCTTTTAAATAAAGTACAAATAATCTCTAAAGTGTGGTGTTAACTTCTCCTGCATTAAAATCTCTCCCACACAATGGGTATTTACAGGTGTACCTTAACTTTTACAGGACCCAGAATAAGAGTATGAAATTCGGCCTACTAACCATGTCTGAACATCTAAAAATAAGTCAAGCTAACAAATTGTTAAAAACAACATATTTTATCTTTCCTTATCAGTGTAACTTCATGACTTTGAAGGCTGAGCTCACACAAGATAGCAGATTCCTTGAGGTCCCATACCTGACACATAGCCTAACAACCAGCACCAGTCCACAGCCAGCCCTTCTCTTCTCACCCCCCAGTACCCACTCATCTCAGGAAAGGTCACACATAACACATACAGATGCTCATCTCCACGTCCGGACACATCATCCTCTAAACAGCCCCCCTTTGTCTCCTCAAACCCACGAGTATACACACTGATGGGTACTCCTGGGAGGATGAACTCAGGAAAGAGTCCTACATGATTCATGGAAGTGGTACGCAGCCACCTGGACAGGGAATTCCAGGTGCAAAATCCAAAAGAAAGGAGGCCAGCTCCACAGAGGCACATGTGCCCTTTGCCCTGCACGCCTCTCTCCCCATGAAGAGTAACATGGCAAGAAGATGGCCAATGAGGGCCTCTCTAAAACATAGGACAAAGCTACAGGCCTTTTCTGACATCCCAGGTGAAATGAACATGAGAATTTTACTATATTAGTCTCTTTAATTTTATTCAACTTTAAAATTTTACTATATTAAAAATTAAGGACTAAAACACTTTTTAAAATACTTCCAAAAACCAAATTAGGGCTGGAGGAACAGCTCAGTGGTTAAAGTACCTGCTTAACAAGATCAAGACCCTGGGTTTCATTCCCCAGCACCACATAAACCAGGCATGGTGGAGCACTTGGGAGGCTGAGGCAGGAGGATTGCCATTGGTTCAAGGTCAGCCTGGGCTCCATATTGAGTTCAGGACCAACCTGGACTACAGAGCAAGACCCTGTCTCAAAAACATAAAAACAAAAACCGAATTAGAGGGCTCCTAACACTAGAATTCTGAATCCTTATGAGCATTGCTGAATCTTCCCTTCATTCCATTCCTTACAAACTGAAGCACTAAGCTCATCCAAGTTAGTGAGTCCAGAACCACATACTTGGGGATAAAAGGAACAGTATTTTAAAATGATGTGGACCTCAGAAAATGACCAAAAACTATATATATATAGGAATACCATGGAGGCTCCCATAGCCAAATTCAGCTTCCTCCAACTAGTAACCTTCCTCTCTCCTCCCAGAAGCAGAGAATGAGCCTATTAATTGAGAATTGGTTTATTTAATCATTAGATTGTTCTGCTCCTACTTAAAGAGAAGTGACTTAATTTGAAAGGGGGTAGGGCTTTTTCTCCCTCACTCAGTTTAGAGGAAGAGAAGAGAATCTAGGTTTAGTGGAAACAAATTGTCCTCTTCTTTCTTATCTATGTCAAAGGTCCTTGTTCTCAGAAAGCCAAGCATCCATCCTGCTCTAGTTAAAGGCTTCCCCAGGTGACGCCTTCCACCTATGACACCAGAGAATCCTCACTTTGTGCCATTGTGGGTTATTTCCCCTCGGCCTCTTCATCGGCCTCCTGAAGAATCCTCAGAAATTTGAGCTCAGGTTCCCAGGTTCCAATCATGTTTTCCGAAAGGTTTCTAGAGATCCTCTCTTGGCTGGCAACTGGGGCTTCCAGAACAGTCTCCATTGAAGCTTTATTGTTCTTGGAAAAGCATTCGGCCTCAGAAATGTCAGAACCTAAAGGAAAACCCAACCATTAATTTCACCTGTAGCCTTTTCTCTCAAAGAACTATGACAAGGGAGAACCTAAAAAGAAAGGCTGGGCTACCATTAGGAACTCTGTGAAGGATGAAGACTGTGCCCTACAGGGAGGTAAACCATTCTGGCTACAGAGATCCAGCTCTTCTTATTTTTCATAATTTACTAAGGGTTCTCCACTCCTAATAACTTACTTCCTGCATCAGAGGAGACATTCAGGAAGCTGTCAAGGTCCCCCATCGGTGATCTCTCTGTGAAATCCTAAAATTCATCAGGGTAAGTATAATAAAGCATGAATCAAAAACTTGGGAAATTAAAAGAATTTTTCTAAAAGATGATCTTCTTGGAGAAATTAGCATCTAAGATAGTAAAAAGACCTACATTCTGGGTCTGAAGAGATGCTTTTATCACACACCTTTGCCCTCTAGCTGTCCAAATAAAGGCAGAACCCACTTCTCCTCATTCCCAACAGTGAATTAAACCTCAAATGATGATGGTCAACAACTCCTACCATTCCTGGATGCACATGCTTTTTCTCCCAGCAACCGATAGTCTATTTCTATTCCAGCAGATCTGAGATAAACTTGCAGTACTTTGGCCAATGAAAGGTTGTAGAAATAACACTAATTCCAGGCCCATCCCATAAGAAAGTGATAACTATGCTGTCAACAAGCTCAAGTAAACCACATGCAGGGGTCTCATGAGGGAGAACTGAGGCAAAGTGGCCAATAGCCCTGGCGAGCCACACAATGACATTGGGTAAGACCAGAATGAAACATCCTGCCAACCCAGATTCATTAGAAATAACAAATCACTGTGGCTTGAGCTTTGAGTGGGCTTTACAGAGTAAGAAGTAAGTCTAGCTGGGCCCTGATATAGCCCACCTGCTTCACGACAACGCCTCCTATCTCCATCCGCAGCTGCTGCTTCACGTTCTGTTCCTGACCAGGCAGTGTTCTATGACCTAGTGACCACAAAATCCAGGCAATCCTGTTGTTAGTAGTTCATATCTCAGTGTGGGACTTCTGGTTGACACACTTGTCTACAAAGGACCCCCCCCCACCCAACCCAGGGCAAGACAAGATCTCAGCAGCAGACCAACAGTAGGAAATCCTCAGTTCCTTTGATTTATGTTGTTTGGCTGGTTGGTTGGTTTGGTTTTTCCTTCTTATTGTAAGGTCTTTTTTTGTCTTCTGTTTTTTTGTTGTTTGTAGAGACAGGGTCTCACTGTGTAGCCCTGGCTAGCCTCAAACTTGCAATCCACCTTCCTCAACCTCCCAAACACTGGTGGTTCCTTTTAATTTTATTAATTGACACATAAAACCTGTACCTATTTATGGGGTAGTAGGTAATATTTCACTACATGTACACAGTGTATAAAGTTTTCTGAGTTCCATTTATGATTTGTTTATCGGAGAATGAACTATACATACTACAGAATTAGAAATGAGGATAAAGCAAATGTTAAAAGATCCAGGTTTCCTCCAATAAACCTAAAAGGTGGGTACTTGCATATAATAGCAGCAAAAGAAACCATAACTCTTATTTTCAGTTTACAAATACTCTTAGCACAATCTGAGCCACCTTGTTGTGCCAGTCCTAACATACCCATACTGGCTTCTAAAAATATAAAAACATAAAATAAAAATAAATAAGTAAATAAAATATAAAAACAAAAATCTCTAGTTTTATGCTTCTTTTGCATCAGCTGTTTCCCCTCAGCCTCTTCATCAGCCTCCTGAAGAATCCTCAGAAATTTGAGCTCAGGTTCCCAGGTTCCAATCATGTTTTCCAAAAGGTTTCTAGAGATCCTCTCTTGGCTGGCAACTGGTCAGCCAGTCCCTGGTCACCCAGCTAGTCCCTGAATGCACTTGTCCTCTCCTGTCAGAATCTCTTCTTTGAATAATCATCTTCCAAGCCACCACCAGAGGTGGTATGCTCAAAAACAATTCTGTTGGCTGCCTACCAGCTAAGGTTCTCACCTCAACTCCGGCTGGAAGCACAGGGGAGCTTGAAAAGACTTGTGAGGTTTGTCTGATTCCCAACACCAAAAAAATCTGACCTAATAGGTCTAGGGTGCAACCTGGCTGCTAGAAGAGTTTTTCAAACTTTTCAGTTTACTTCAGTGCATAGTAGTTGCAGAGCACCTCTGACCTGAAGGACCCAGCCTAAAGGCCTTTGCAGTCTGTACAAGCCCCTCCCCATCTCTTT
The DNA here is from genome assembly GCA_004027205.1 of Ctenodactylus gundi. Taxonomy (NCBI): domain Eukaryota; kingdom Metazoa; phylum Chordata; class Mammalia; order Rodentia; family Ctenodactylidae; genus Ctenodactylus; species Ctenodactylus gundi. The sequence continues at coordinate 219,066 of PVKB01000505.1, read as the reverse complement.
GGCCTCATCTATCACTTTTTTTTTTTTTCAAAACAGAATCTAACTCTGTAGTCCATTCTGGTCCTGAACCTACTATGTAGCCAGGCTGGCCTCAAACTCATGGCAATCTTCCTGCTTCAGCTTCCTGAGTACTGAGTTTATAGGTATCGTCACCATTCCCAGCTAACTTTTACTTGGTGCTGCGGGATGGAACCCAGAGTCCTGCAGATGCCAAGCAAGCACTCTAACCACTTAGCCCCACCCAGCCCTCACTCTCCTTTCCACACCCACAGCTACAGTGGGAGCTGGCGCCCCCTGAACAGCCAGGCTCCTCCAAAATGTCTTTGCACAGGTTACTGGCCCCACCCAATCATTTTTCCCCATACTGGAAAAGCTCCAAAACATATTTAAGATTCGATTTTTAAATCATCTTTTCTTTTTTCCTTTTTGTAACCAGTGACTGAATCCAGGGCCTTTGTACTAAGCTGCATCCCCAGCCCATTTTATTAGTTTTGATTTTGATACAGGGTCTCATTAAGTTACTTAGTTGCCTAGGCTGCGCTTGAACTTACAATCCTCCTGCCTCAGCTTCCCAGAGCGCTGGGACTACAGGCCTGCACTAACAGGCCTGGCAAAAATCACCTTTTCCACAAAGCCTTTCTCCCTGAGTGAGGAGATATTTTTGCTCTAAGGACATAAATCCAAGGTGGCTCCAGTCACCTCATCTCCTATTGGAAGCAGCAGGAAGAGGTACAAAAGTCACCAGAATGGAATTCAGAGGGGTATAAGCGACCACTCTAGATGGAGTGCTAACCACCCATAAGTCACCTCCCACCCTGGACCACAGCCCTGATTCTTCTACATACATGTCAGGTGAGGGCCCTGTAGCCAATTTTTCTGGATTAGATGGTATCATTGGTATTACAACACACATTCAGGCCCAGTGATCAGGCCTTTCATCCCAGCACTCTGGGAGGCTGAGGCAGGACGATCAAGTTTGAGCCCAGCCTGACAGACCCTGTTTCAAAATTAAAAATAAAAATGGGCTGGGGATATAGCTCAGTGTGAAGACCCTGGGCACAGTCCCCAGGCAAAATAAATAGATAAATTAAATAAAAAAGAGAAGAAAAAGAATAAAAGAAAGAAAACACAATGGGATGGGAGATAAAGCACAAGTGCTGCATCCTTCTCAAAAAACATCTCACCTGAGCCCTTCCAGTCCCTAGGACTGGAGAGTAAATTGTGATGACTAAACTGTGGCTTTCATGCTAAGTCTCACATTTTCTAACCCAAGCAGGGCAGAGCAATTTTGCAAGGCTCAGGAATCTTTCTCTCTCCCCCTACTCTACACTCACTCTGAGAAACGGCAGAGGGACAGGCCTAAGTGTGTCTCTTGGCTTAGACAAGATAAAAGGTCCACAAAGGGACACACAGGGTAGGGGCATAGCTCAGCAGTTGAAGCACTTGCCTAGAAAGCACAAGACCTTGGGTTTGATTCCCCAGCACTACATAAGCTAGGCATGGTGGTGCACACCTATAATTCCAGCACGTGGGAGGCTGAGGTAAGAGGACTGCCCTAAGTCCAAGGACAGTCTGGGCTGCACAGTGAGTTCAGGACCAGCCTGGACTACAGAGTGAGACCCTGTATCAAAAAAGGAGGGGGGGAGACACCTGCCCTCACATGAACACTAGAGGAATGCACCTCCCATCGATATGTGGCCACGGTCTCCTAGATGGAGCTACATAATGTGCTGATTTCCACCAAAGACTTCAACTCTCCAGCCTATGGTGGGGAAGCAGGAGGGCCCTAAGCTCTGCTTCCTTAGTTCTGGGGCTCTAATGAGGAGTCCTAGCTCTTGTCTGCTTGCGGGCCAATAGGCTCTTGAAGATTCTTCTCTTCAATGACCTGGACTTTGCTGCTATTGCTTGCTGATCCTCAAACAACTTTGTCTTTTTAGGACCCAAGGGAAAAATGACTATGACTCATTCTCAGTCTTCTCTCAAACCCCTAGGCAAAGCACACATCTGGTCCAGCTGCTTGCTTAGTAACTATTGGATAGAAGAGAAGGATCATATATGACAGACCAGCCAGATTCAATCTTTCAAGAATTCAGCCAGATAAGGTGGCACACACCTGTCCAGCACTCTGAAAGGCTCAGGCAGATGGATCACAAATTAAAGCCCATCTTGGGTAACAGAGCAACTCAGTAAGACCCTGGTTCAAAATCTAAAACAAAAAGGGGAACATAGCTCAATGTGAAGGCCCTGGTTTCATCACCAGAGAAGAAGAAAGAAGAATTATTATTTTTCTGTGAGGCAAAGGGAGGTCTCAAAATGAAATAAAGCATGTTTGACTTTCCTACTGTCAACTGTGTCCTGGGATCCCATCACTCGGCAAAACATAGAATCTCCTTACCATGAATAGGATTATCAGCAGCAGCAACTGAATGTTTGCACCCAGTGTTCTGGGTCTTCAGGTCACTCTTGGCATTCTGAGCATCCTGAAACCCACACAAGGAGGAACTGAATAGAGGCTTTTGCAAAAGGAGCAGGAAAGAAGGAGCTTAACATCTACCACCAGACAGAGAACCAGGAGAATCCTACCTTTCCAACCCACCCTCCCGCTCCAGGCTGCACCCACCTCTCCAGGCCCTACAGCTCCTAGACCTTCCCTTCCCTTGCTGCGCTCTGCCTGGTTCTCACCTTCCTCTGCTGGGGCTGCTGCCGTTGCTGCTGCTTCTCATGACCTGGTGACCAGGGGGCCAGTTTGATCTTCTTCTCACCGACAGCCCCTAGCCTCCTTCTGGGAAACTCCCCTTAACTGGTCAGGACCAAGCTTCCTGAAACTAGAGGTTCCTGTGCTCTACATGTGACCCCTGATGACTGTGGCAACGAGCTACTGAATGGGGACCAAGTTAAAGAGAATGTGGTGGGGGATGGATACCCTACAGATCCAGCAACAGCAAATCTACCTTCTTTCTTCAGGGTACAGTGCAATTTCTTCAGTTGTTCAGAATATCGCATTGCTGGTCTCTGGAGAAAGAGAAATCAAAAGAAGAAAAGCCCTTGCGCAGGTCTTTCCCTCAGCACTGGCTCTCAGCTACCTAGAGCCCAGCCATCTGTGGGTCAGGCCCAGAGCAGGAGAGCAGAAGAGAAAGCCAACTCTTCCAGCCTCAAAGAAAAGTGAGTTTGGCTTTTCATGAAGGCCTCTTCCTCCAAGGTGCACTGGCTCTTACTTGCAGGGTAATGCGATGAACAGTTAGAAACATCTTAGAAGAAATTGCACTCTCAGGTTGGTTCTTTTCCACAGGAGGATTCCTTTTCATCATGTCCAATTGGATCTTTATCTCTGGACTAAGCATGGTTTTCTCCCCACACAGCAAAAGCCTAAAGGAGACAGAGGCAGCCAATCAGTCAGGAACAGCTCTTCCTACCCAGGAGAAAGAAGTGAGAAGGGCTCCACATCTGAAGACATTGCCACTTTGGGTCTAGAAAAGCCTGTTCCACAGGTGCTCATTCGGTAACATCTTCCAGATGCAGCTACAATAACCACTGCTATATTTAATAGGGGTTTATTCTATGTTAAGCTCACATGCTTTAAGACCACTGAAGCCTTCCAATACCCAGGTGACAGATATTCTGATCTGCATTTTACAAACGAGGAAAGTGAAGCTTTAAGAAGCTAAATAAGTTACCAAAACTCAAAAAGCCAGTTAATTTTCAATACAAAATTCAAAAGCTGTCATATTCTAAACTATATATACCCTGCTGCCTCCCACTTACCCACAATTCATCTATAAAAAGAATGGTGCCTACCTGCAGGTGAGAGTTTAAATGAGAGTCCATCTCAGGTAGTTGGAAAGCGCTGGATAGTGATCATGATGTTTACTGTCCTCTCTGCCTATTGTTAAGTCTAAGAATTCAGTAAGCTCCTTGCCCTATTCAGAAAGTGCACATTGCTTGGTTCTTCTCAACTTCAATAACAAGCAGGGGCTCTGATTCTCTACTGGACCACCAGGATACTTACTCCTTCAGCAGATCCTGAGGTAGCACTTTGGCCTTGGCCAAGACAGGAATGGATTCTGAAGTTAATTGCTCAGTCTCATGTAATGGGGAGGAGGGAGGCACAACTACCCCTGGAGTTCTTGACCGTGCCTCTGTGTACTGCCTCCCAGAGAGACCTGGAGATAACTTTCCATTCTGAAAGAGAAGGAATGGAAGGAACTCTCTCAAGCATTTTCTTCAAACCCACTTCTTCCCATTAACATTCCTGCTTCCCAACACAAACCTGACATGTGTAACAACTTCCAGGCCCACTCCAGTCATTTCTACCTCTCCTACACATAAGGGCCACCCTATCTTTTCTTCTCAAACCTATGATATTCAAAATCATACAGGGATTAGTTGGGGAGTATTGCTTGGTTTGTTTTTTGTTTTTCCAGAGAGGTCATTCATTATTCACTCAACAGATTAACTGATACCTAGGCCCAATGGTGCCTATAATCCCACACTTCTGGAAGGCTAAGGCAGAAAGATCACAAATTCAAGCCCAGCCTGAGCAATTTAGCAGACTAGTGACACACTGTCTCAAAATTTAAAAAGAAAAAAAAAAAAAAGCTGAGGATGCAGCTCAGTGTGAAGGCCCTGGGTTCAAACATCTAGTACTCCCCCACCCCTCACCCCCCCCAAAAAAAAAACCTAACAAGTAAATATTCTGTCTACACACTGAGCACAGAGCTAGGGATAAGGATTTGACAATGAAAGATATAGAGCAAGACAGTCCTTTCATGGACATGGTACTCTTCAGCTTTGTGACTTAGCCAACATCACACATACCCCTAAGTGGTAGAATCAGATTAGAAGCCAAGATGTTTTTGGCTTTTAAGTTTTTTCTTTTTTCTTTTTCTTTTTTTTTTTCACATACTAAGCAAGCGCTCCACTGCTGAGCTACATTCTCAGCACTTTTATTTTATATTTGAAACAGGGTCTCACCAAAATGCCCAGACTGGCCTTGAACATGCAATCCTCCCAACTCAGTCTCCTGAGTAGCTGGGATTATAGGCATGTGCCATGTCAATATCACCTGGGGTTTGTTTTCAGCTAACCAAAGAGTCCCCCTGGACACCTAACAGTTCTTCCTGTCTCCAATGTGCCTTCCCCTTCCTACAGGGTGTAAGTAGGTGAAGAGTCTGAAGAGTCTCTGTAATTGTTCCTGAGAAAGGGTTTCCATGTAAAGACAACAGAGTTGTGAGTAGGGCAGACATAAAAGGGAACCAAAAATAAACCCTGAAGAATAATAATAAAGGTTTGGACAAAACATTGAACTTACCCCTGCCAATTTTGTTCTTTTCTTTTTCCTACGCTGGTTAGGAAAAGGCGGTGCCTTCTCAGCAAAGCTTGAAATAAGAATAACCACAGCCTATTTCCAGATATCTTAAACAAAAGCACCAAAATATTTGCGAATAATAACCATAAAGATTCCCATCTTTCCAATCAGTACGCAAAGATGGCTGGTTGGGAGTCCAGAAGTACCTGCTACTCAGGTATCAGCTGACATCCCTCACATCTAAATTTGCTTCCCCAACATCCTCCCAGACATTCTAGTAATTATGAACATAAATTTAAAATTATATATTTAGATGTAGTTCTGTTTGCAGTGTCTGTGTTACCATTTAGTCTGGAATGCCCCCCTCCCAAGCCTCATGATTTGGCTTCTGCGGAACAGCTATGGAACCGTGTGCTCTTAAAAGGTGGGCCCTGGTTGGAAGGGGCAGAACACAGGGGCCTGACCCAGAAAGAGCAGAATACTGAGGCAAATTTGACCTGGAGGGGCAGATCACTGGGACATGGCCTGGAAGGATACATGCTAGCTCTACCTGTCCTCCCTCACTTGCTTCCTATCTGCCATGCTGTGAACAGCTTTCCTCTGACTCACCACTACCACGTATTTCTACCACTGCCAGCCACCCCAGAATGGACTGAAATCTTCTGAAACTGTGAGCTAAATCAAATCTTTCCTCCCTTATGTAGTGGATGCCGGGTATTGAGAAGCGCAAGGAAAAAATAACTAAGACAGTCTGACTCTTCCATGCTACTCTAAAAGGATAGGGAAGAGATCTACTTGGGTCTCTACTGAATCCACACTGCTTAACACACTTGAAAGAGTCAAGAGGAATGGCTCAGTGGTTAAAGCACTTGCCTAGCAAGTGCTATGTCAAGCACTATATACCCGAGTTCGATTCCCCAGCACCACATAAGCCAGGCATGGTGCTGCATGCCTGTAATTCCAGCACTCGGGAGGTTGAGACAGGACAACTGTCATGAGTCCAAGGCTAGCCTAGACTTCATAGTGAGTTCAGGCCCAGCCTGAGCTACTGAGTAAGACACTGCCACAAAACAAACAAACAAACAAAAACTGGAGTTCTAACAGCCAACTTTGACTTTAAAAGAACCCATGAACCACCTTAGAGGACAGAAGCCATGGGTAAAGGAGAACATCCCTGGAAGATAAAAGGAGCGCTGGTTTCTGACATCCTAATCATGGACCATGTATCTCTGGGCTTCTTTTACAAGGAAATAAAGACTTGTGGGGTTTTCCTGTTGACATAGGTATAACACACAAAAGTGCATATTTAAATGTAAAGAAGGATTCACAAGATTGTTTTTTAATTAAAAGAAATTCATGAGATTGACATCAACAAGATCGCCAAAAGAAATTCAAACAGTAAATTGACAAGAATCTAAAAGCCTCAGCAATCACAAAAGAAAAACCAAACAATCTCTCCATGGTTTTCTTTTCTTGTCTTTTAGATAAGGCCTCACTCTTCAGTCCAGAGCTGGACCTGAACTAACTGTGCAGCCTAAGCTGGTCTTGAACTCAGGCAATCCTCCTGCTTCAGCCTCCTGAGTGCTGGGATTACAGGCATGTGCCACCAGGCCCAAATAATTTTTATCTGATGCTGGAGAGTCAAATCCAGAGCTTCATACACACTAGGAAAGTACTCTAACCACTGATTTATGCCCCTAACCCCTCCATGGTTTTCAATACTAGTATACCTTCAGGCCTTCACCAAATGATTTTTGTCACTCCCTGCTTAGCACACAAGTTCTCTGTGCTATTTGTTTTCTACTACTGTCCTAGGCTTTAAGATTAAGACCAGAGATTCATATGCTTCCCTGAGAATGCTACTGCTAGTTACTGAGGACCAGTAAAACAATTAAAAGAGAACATTTAATTTTTTAAATCTTCACAAATAAAGTGAGCCTTAGCTTATATGCTATTTGCTACCACACAAATTTAATATAAATAAGTTCCATAGCATGAATCTCTTACATTAAAAAAGAATTCTAAGATGGACATGAGGTGTACACCTATAATCCCAGCCTTCAGTAGGCTGAGGCAGGAGGACGGTAGATTCAAGGCCAACTTGGACTACATAGAGAGGTCAAGGTCAGCCTGGGGTATATAGCAAGATCCTATATCCAAAAAAATTCCATTATGGTCAGAGGTAAAAAACAAGAGACCACAGGATACTACCTCTTGTTTGGCCTCCTGCTACATGCCATGAAGCAGCTAAAAGAGAACTGTGAAAAGGTCTGTAGGGATTTATAGACTAAGAGTAAAAAAGGCCTCCCAAGTTCCTCACATGACACTCACCTGGCATTCTTCTCTGATTCTTCTGGGATCCAGATTACAACCATGTTTCTCACAACTTCAGAGCAAGGAAGCTGGGTTTCATTCAAGTTCAACACTGAAAGCTAAGAGAAAGTCATACAGCCCGTATATGGTCGAGGGGCTAGGCTCCTGCTGGTCATCAGTAAGAGACTAAGGGTTCAATTTTGGTGCTAACCAAAACTTTGAAGGTTCAGAGAGGATAAAAAGACATGTCTATTCCTAAAATATTCTTCATAGTACTCTTCCAAAGAACAGACTACTTCATCAGGTATCAGCGGGTACTATGCAAGAGTGAGCATTAAAAAAACAAGTCTTGGGCTGCAGGAATGACGTGGTTAAAGCGCTTGTAAGCGCAAGGCCCTGCTTTCCGTTCCCCAGCACCACATAAAGCTGGGCATGGTAGCACATGTCTGTAGCCTGTAATTCCAGCACTCTGAGGCTGAGGCAGGTGGATTATCCTGAAAGCCAGCCTGGGCTATACCACATTATCCTGAGTCCAAGGCCAGACCAGCCTGGGCTACAGAGAAAAACCTTGTCTCAAAAAAATAAAATAATAAAATAAAATAAAAATAAAAAAGCTCCCCTGTGATATCAGAGTGGAATTTAGAGACTCCCAATTGCATCTGAAAAGAAAGTGCATTGGCGCTAACCTAAGAAAACACTACTCACTCACTAAGCTTGCTCAGCATCTGGGAAATCAAAATAGGGGAGAAAAGGTTAGAAATAGAACCAAGTTTTCTACTTTTATTTATGGTCTGTCTACAATTATAGCCATCTATATAAAAGTAGTTTTGGTTTGGTTATTTATTTATTTATTTTGGTGCTCAAGATCGAGTCCAGGGCCTTCACACTAAGCTATATTCCCCGCTCATTTTTCACTCATGATTTTGAGACAAGTTCTCACTAAACCATTAGGGAGCTAAATTGCCCACAGTGGGCTCAACCTTGCAATCCTTCTGCCTCAGCCTCCCAGAATGCTGGGATTAAAGGCCTATGCCACCAGGGGCATGTATTGTATATAAAAATTGAAGTGTTGATTCTTCTTACATTTATCTATTTATAATCCTACAACATTAAGGTTCAAAGAAATTTTGTGAATCATCTAGTACATATTCCTAGTAATATTTTTTAAACTATTAAAAATAAGGTTATGCCTGTGAAAAGGACTAGGGAGAAGAAGGGAAACTCCTTTTCACTGTAAACCTTTAAATGCCTTTTGAATTTAGAATCATGTACATGTACACATAAAAAACAACTTAAAAATAAGTAAGCTGGGTGCAATGCACATGCTTATAATCTCAGCAGTGAGAAAGACTGAAGCAGGAGGATCACAAGTTCAAGCCTCACCTGAACAATTTAGGGAAATCCTCTTTCAAAAATTTAAGGGCTGGGATATAGCTCAATGGTAGAGCACACCTGAGTTCAATCTCCACTACTATAAAATATTAAAATTAAAAACAATTTAATTGAATTATCTTATTCTAAAGAGGTCAGGGATGTAAGCTGCTGTATTTATTCACCCATTCAACCCCACCTGCCATCTCTCAGCCTTTGCATTCTCCATTACATGATACAGACCAGGGAAAGACATTGGGAAAAAATAGCAGGCATCCAATATGACTGCAGGAACACTTTATCTCTCTATACTATAGGTAAGTAGGAAGGATTTTCTTCCTAAAGTTCTAACTTAGCCCTGATTTGCCTCTAACTAGCCAAGTACTTTAGCAACTCACTAACCATCCAGCCCTCAGTTTTCCTAACTAAGTTGTATAAGAAGGACCACAACATTCCTCAAACTACATCTGCAGTTACTCATAGGTCATAAAAATCAAGTTTTGTGATCAAAGCCCACACTGTTTAAAAATGAAATAGAATGCAATAGAATAAGACTGAAAATATCAGAGTATCTTTCCCACAATTAAAGATAATTCCATGATACTGCTGTTATAAAATCTACTTGTGGACTGGAGGAATAGCTCAACAGTTAAAGCACTTGCCTATCAAGTGCTAAGTACCCAACTCCAATCCTCCAGCAAAACAAGCTGAGCATGGTGACTCACACCTGTAATCCCAGCACTTGGGAGACTGAGGCAGAGCGATTACCTTGAGTTCAAGGCCAGCCTCAGCTACATAGTGAGCTCAAAACCAACCTGGACTACAGAGTGATCCCTGTCTCAAAAAAAAAAAAAAAAAAATACACACACACACACACACACACACACACATTTATTGCCATAGTTTAAGTAAAGTTTTAAAGTCATCATATTAGATGACCTTAAGCCCATTTTAGATCTGACATTCCAGTGTCCTAATTTTCCTGACTACACGATGACAATGTCTACGTAGAAGTTAGTGCACTCTATGTGGTATAAATTTCTCACCTCTACTAAACCTTCAGAAATAAATCCCACTTAAGTCTGAGATTTCTGAAAATAATATAGTATGTAAAACCATCAGTGCAGAGCTTAGCACATAAGGGTGCAATACTAGACAGTTACCATCATTATTGTTTTTGGCAGTTTGAGAATTGAACCCAGGGCCTTAAGACTGAGCTACATTCTCGACCTTTTTTTTTTTTTTTTTAATGAGACAAGGCCTTGCTAAGTCATTAAACTGCCCTGGATGGGCTCAAATTTAGAAGCCTCCCAGAGTGTGGGGATTATAAGCATGCTCTTTCTCTTTATACTATCTAATAATAGTGATCATGAGAAACAATGCTAAAGATAAAATATTTATTCCCATTATTAAAGAGAAAATGCTGAGGAAGTGTATCTTTTTGTTCCTTACTCTGGGAGATCTGTTAGAAGAGTTGATCAAACTTTTGTCAGGTAACCCCTTCAGATGCCTAAAAAACGAAAGTGCCAAACATGAAACAGAGACACCGGGTTTAGAATTTGTGCTGCAAAAAATTCTTCTACCTATCTATGGAAAACCTTGGGTGCACTATTAACCAAATGAATGTGGGGGATCCTGAACAGACATTGAACACAGCAAACACCTCACAACTACTACATCAAGCTGAATTCATAGTCTATGATTCTCTCTGTAGCTACAAACAGGCACATCATCACCAATAACAGCTGATTCATGGTGGTGAAATCCCAGCTCTCTGGGAGGATGAAGCAAAAAGATCACAAATTCAAACAGCCTTTGCAACTTAGTGACTTAGCAAGACTCTGCCTCAAAATTTAAGAAGGGGAACTGGGAGCATAGCTCAGTGATTAGAGTGCTTGGCTAGCATGTGCAAGGCCCTGGGTTCAATTCTTATGCACCACATAAAATTTAGCCATGCTGTTGGCATGCACACTTGTAATACCAGCATTCAGGAAGCTGAGGCAGGAGGACTGCCATGAGTTCAAGACCAGCCAGGGCTACAGAGCAAGACCCTATCAAATAAATAAGGGCAGCAGATGTAGCACAGCACTAAAGCCCTACGTTCATTCAATCCCAAATTAAGATCCCCCCCAAAAAAAATAATGAAGAGAAAAGAAAGGAAGCCACTGTAAACACCCACACACAAAATAAGGGGGCAGGCCTAAGACAGAGACTGTGAAATGGACAGCAGGAATCCTGAAGGAAGAAGGCAAAGAAAGCGAGAGCCAACCAGATGAGGCATCGCTCACAGCACACTGCACACCTGGGCACAGCAGGGAAGCACTGTGTGTGTCTGAAGCATGCCACAGGAGAGGACCAAGATGTTGCCATTTCCTGGCATTCAAGCCCTAGAGAACCTAAGAGTAATCCCTGCCTTTCCTACACTATCTTTACATGGACTGCTTAGTGGAACGGAAGAAAAGAAACCACTATAAGGACCACTATTAGCTCCTGAATCCCAGGCAATGACCACTATTAGCTCCTGAATCCCAGGCAACAGGCCTGTTGTGGTTTGGATCTGGAGTGTCTCCCAAAAGCCTCGTGTTCCTGTGGATACTGTGCAGGGTTGAGAGGTGGGGCCTGGATGGAAGGGGTGGGTGTTTGGGGCTTGAGCTAGTGGGGCATGTGCTGGTCTGCCCTTCCTCCCAGAATTGTCTCTGTTCAGTCATGTTGTGAAGACCTGTCTCTGGAGCACCAGCTCTGACTCTAACTCTAGCGATGGCCCCACCATGTGATTCCACCATTTTCCAGCCACCCACCCATGAATGGACTGTGACTTTCTGAAATGGTAAGCTACAATAAATCTTTCCTCCCTAAACTTGTGGAGGTTGGGTATTGAGTCACAGTGACAAAAAAGTAACTAAGACAAGGATCTTTTTGGGTTTTTGTTTTGTTTTGTTTTGCCTTGTTTTTGAGCCAGGGTCCTACTCTGTGGTCCAGGCTGGTCAAAAACTCACTATGAAGCCCAGGCTGGCCTTGAACTCTCAAACTAATGGCAATCCTTCTGCCTCAGCCTCCCAAGTGCTGGGATTACAGGCATGTACCACCACACCCAGCAAATTTTTCTGAGGTACTGTGTAACCAAACTCAGGACCTTGCATATGCTGGGCAGATGCTTTAACCGCAGAGTTATGCCCCAAGCGCACAACTTCCTCTTCCTCCTCCTCCTCCTCTTCTTCTTCTTCTTCTGGTATAGTCCAGGTTGGCCTCAGACTAAGAACAATCCACCTGCCTGAACTTCTCTAGTGCTGGGATTACAGGCATGCACCACCATGCCCAACTTTATGTGGTGCTGGGGAATCGAACTCAGAGCTATGCACTTGCAAGGAAAATGCTTTAATTGCTGTGCCATTCCTCCTGCCCAGGTCTCAGAATCTTAAAGACCTAAGATTTTTACAGATATTTGTCCCTTAGTTTCATATGTTAACAGAACTGGGTGCTGAGATTTTATAAGCAATTTAAAAAGAACTACAGTTTCTGCCCCAGGAGCTTACAGATAGTTTCATTTCTAAATGACAGGAAAGACAACATGTATAGACAGTTTGTCTGTCTCTCTGTTTGTTGTACTGGGAATAGAACCCAGGACTTGCACACTAAGCTACCTCCCAGGCCCATTTTCATTTTTTATTTTTGAAGCAGGGTTCCACTAAGTCACTAAATTGTCCAGATTAAGCTCAAACTTGCAATTCTCCTGCCTCAGCCTCCTAGAGTCCTGGGATTACTGGTCTGTGCTACCAGGCCTGACAAGACACAGTTTTCTGATCATCTATAAAAGCTGATAAAATATTCTCTATTAAAACAAAACAGGTGAGATACTGGGAGTCGCGGAGAAGAAAGGATGGAAAAGGAGGGTCAAAAAGGTGGCAGATATATATATGCACAAAATTCTCAAACTTAACATAACCATTGTAGTGTGTGTGTGTGTGTGTGTGTGTGTGTGCCATTAAAATGGGGACAAAATAAAGATTTTATTATGAACTAAAAACAATTCCCTATTAGGAGCTAAATCATGTTCCTTCCCTCAAAACTCATCTGTTCAAGTCCTAACCCCAGTACATCAGACTGTGACAGTTTTGAAAATAGGATCTTTAGAAAGATAATTAATGCAAAATGAGGTCATAAGAATGGGCACTAACCCAACATAACTGGCATGGTTATAAAATCAAATTAAGACACAGGCACACACAGAGGGAAAACCATGTGAAAACATGAGCAGAAGACAAACATCTACAAGTCATTGAGGGAAGCTCCAGAAGAAAACAACCCTGCCAACACCTTGATCCCATAATTCTAGACTACAGAATTGTGAGCAAGTGAATTCCATTGTTTAAGCCACCCAGTCTATGGTCTATGTTATGGCAGCCCTAGCAAAACCAATATAACCCCAAATTATCCAGCTTCCAGAACACAGTAGGAAAGCTTTCTCTCCACCTAGTCACCACTTTTGTAACTAAATTAGTATTTTCTTTTTAACCCAGCTTTCTCAAATCTACTACATGGGTATGAGAAATCATAACCTAGAATTTTGAGACAACAGTCTACTAGAAGATGTTATAAAAATTTACCTTCTTTGAAATCTGGAGTCAAGCTCTGAACCTCGAGACAATAAAGAATGAGCCTTAGTGAGGGTAAATTCTTGTAACTGTCGATGGGCAAATCCCTCAGCTTTGAAGCAGGCATCTGAGATGTTTACAACAGAGAGCACTGGGAGTTTATCTTTTTTAAAAAAAGCAGACCAGAAGGAAACTTGTAACATGCTGTCTAGAGCGAGGAAGCCAAAAAGAAAGAGCTTAAGGATTTAAGACAGAAGCTAACTAATCACCTTCAGTATCCAGAGAAGTTCTGCAGGGTGAGCCCAGGGTTCGAGGATGGCCCCTCTCAATCCGGCGGATGGATGCCCAGCACTGTGGGTGCTGACATATAGGCAATTTGCAGGCAGTTTCATCCCACTGGCTCTCATCGGGCAAATCCATAGCTATAAATGGTTTAGGAAAAAAGCCAACCCTGCAGCTTTCTACACCTCTGAAGAAATAATAGCCACAGGATTATGGAGTGGTATTATATACTAGCCATGGAACCCAGATCTTTTTTTGGACTCACAATACATTTCTATTGAACCTATTTAGGTGAATCGTGAACACAAGATAATTAAGTTTGAGTGCTCAGCCAAGTATGAAAATATCTCATAGGGCTGGGGTCATGTGGGGGGGAATAGCTCAGTGGTTAGAGTGCTTGCCTTGCAAGCGCAAGACCCTGGGTTTGATTCCACATAAACCAGGCATGATGGTGTATACCTATAACCCCAGCACTCAGGAAGCTGAGGCAGGAGGATTGACATATGTTAATGACCAGATAACCAGCCTGCACTACATGGTGAGTTCAGGACCAGCCTAGACTACAGAGAAAGATCTTTTCTCAAAAAAAAAAAAAAACAACAAATAACTCAGCATGAGGTCAAATAGTAAGTCTAGGAACCAGATAACTTCAAAAGATCTCATAATTGACAATTTAATAGGTGAATGACCTGGTATTTAACAAATTTGGTGTCCTCACCTATAAGGTGAGGATGAACCTTTTTCATAGTCATTACAAAAATTTGCTGATATCAAAGGTCCATCATGTAGTTCAAAGTAAATATTCAAAATAAACACTGGCATTCTTTTCCCTTCCATTAATTTTTAGGGAGTAATGCCACCATCTCTGAAGCCTTATTAAAGCTACAACCAAGTCACACTAGTGTCTTAGGTGGCTCTAACCTTTAGGAGACAGGCTTCATTTTTCCACGTGCTTAATTCACACACAGGCCGATAAAACTGACACCAACAATGAGTGGGTTTGCTCAAATTCCAAACCAGCAGACATACAGCTGCTCCAGAGGCCACTAACTTTTCACTTATCAGCCAAATGACTTTCTCTATTTCTGTCTGTCTTCTTAGCTAAGTGGAAGGAGGTTCTTTTATGTATGCCGTATAATTAGTGCTAAATAAATATTATCTTCTCTAGAGATTTAAGGTGATCACCATCACCATATCTTTATCAACTTTCTCTCCCGATACAGTACTGGGGATTAAACCCAGGACCTTCACATGGAACTACTCAAAGCCTTCGAAATTTTATTTTGCAACAGGCTGTGTCTAGATCAATAAGTTGCCCAGGCTGGGCTCCAATTTGCAACCCTCCTACCTCAGCCTCCAACAACGCTGGGATTACCAACACTTGGCTTCGATTAACTTTTTAAGAAAACTGTCCATTTCTTTTCTCTATTCAACATCTGTATAGACTACCAAATACACAACAGGATCTGATTCCCCGACTCCACATAAAGCTGGGTGTGGTGGCTCACGCCTGTAATCCCAGGACTGGGGAGGCTAAGGCAGGCAAAATGCAGTGAGTTCAAGGCCAGCCTGGGCTACACAAGTTAGTTCGGAACCAGACTGGGCTACTGAGAGAGACCCTATCTAAAAGCAAACAAATCTCAAAACAAAGATCTTACTAAGTCCCTAATTTGTCTTGGTTGGACTTGAATTTGTGATCCTCCTTCCTTAGCCTCCCAGTGCTGGGATTACTGGTGTGCACCACCCGTGGTTTTGTAAAACTCCCTATTCTTGTAAGGACTAGTTTAGTTTGGCTAGCACGTTGGGCCAGAATTTTAAAAACTGAAATAGCCCATAATCTCCTTCTCTGGCTCCTCTTACATACCAAAATGCTTGACAACACTGGCCCCAATTCCAAATAGACAGTGACCAGCTGAAGTGGGGCAGCTTCTAACGTCTTTAAACCAGGCCTGTTCTACACAAGGGCAAAGTTCTCCCACCAGAAGTAATAATCTCTGACTGAAGTAATTTCAGCTGCCATTTATCGTATCTGCCCTATCTAGTAACACGAAAATACTTCTCTATAATCAGGTCTCAGTGAATAGCAGAAAAACGTTTCCTTGAAACAGAAAAAAGCGGTAGTTCTCAGCGGGTTTAAGAATTTCTACATAATAGTAACCCAATCTAAAATAAAACCTTCGTCATGATTTCGACTGGGAAAGTAGCACGACTTAACAATTTAGTGAACTACAACATAAATACAGGTTGAACAGAGGTTGCTTCTGAACGTATCATGCCGCATCATCCTTACAAAGCATCTGCTCATCTTGTCCTTTCGGCCCGAACTGCGGCCCTAGATGTCATCAGGTACATCTTAATATCGCCAGAGCCAGCGCTGTTAGCAATCTAATTCGCGTTGGAAAACAAAACAGAAAACTAGTGCTATAAGTTCCGTGAGGAAATAAGATACTAATGACGGACGTCGGCTTCAGCGGACTTCAAAAAAATTTCCCGCCTCATCTCAACAAAAAGCAGAAGCAGGAGACGCCAGCCTCACAACCGGGATACCGCGCCCCTCGCGTGACCGTAAGGTAGCGTGCTGAGCCCGCTGAACCCGCCCAACGCCGCCCTCCACGCCCCGCCTCCCGTCCCACGACACCCCGCCCCGCAGGCTCCGCCCAGTCCCCTGCCTTCCCGCTAGCCGCCTGGCTGCGCCGTCGCCAAGCAGCGGCACAAAGCACGATGGGAAACCGACGGAAGCCTCGAGGAGCCAAGTTAACTTTTCAAAAAACACTCCTGACATGACGATGACTTTACGCAGAGAAGAGGGCCTGAGGAGGAACATATGGACCGTGGTGGGTAGAGCAGGAACCCCAGCGGGCCAAAATCGCTGCAACCTAGGAGGTTCAGGGACACCGGCGACCGGAGGCGGGCTGGGACAAAAGGGAGGCTGTGGCGCGCAGGGCACTGTGGGATATAGTATGGGCAACGTGAGGCCGTACGGAAGCCCCCGAGACTCAGACCGTGCGACGCGGGAAGTCCAGACACGGTAGCTCCCTGAAGCGGAGGCCTGAGGCCAAGGAGGCTCGGGCCCCAGCGGCGGCCATGGCGGAGAGGCCCGAGGACCTGAACCTGCCCAACGCCGTCATCACCAGGATCATCAAGGAGGCGGTGAGCTGCTCGGGCGGGCCGGTGAGCGGGGGCGGACGAGCGAGAAGGGAAGCGGGTCCTGGGCCGGCGGCTTGGCTCACCCCAGTTCCCCTCCTCACAGCTGCCGGATGGTGTCAACATCTCCAAGGAGGCCCGGAGCGCCATCTCCCGCGCGGCCAGCGTCTTTGTGCTCTACGCCACGTCCTGGTGAGAGAAGACGCTGGCAGACCCCCCGGGCTCGGGGCTGGTGGTCTGGAACTTCCAGGCCCCAAGCATCGCGTCCTGTCTCAGGGGGAGACGTTCACCGTCTTCCTCCAGTCGTTACAAGTTGTAAGGCAAATTAAGAATCAGGATAGCTTTGTTTCAGCCTTTTTGTACAGAAAAGGAATAAGTTGATAAAAGGTCTTGTGTCTAAGAATAATGCAGGTTTTCGTACTCCACCTCCGGATGCCCCTTTTCCCACCCCCAGTACACATGCGGGACGTGGGGGTGCCTAACAACCTCTGCCTGCCCCGCTCTTCCTTCTCTTAGTGCCAACAACTTCGCAATGAAAGGGAAGCGCAAGACCCTCAATGCCAGTGATGTGCTGTCCGCCATGGAAGAGATGGAGTTCCAGCGGTTCATTACCCCCTTAAAAGAAGCTCTGGAAGGTAACGACCCTTCCGTTTCTAAACCATGTAGAAAGTGATCGTCCTGTGTGACGGTCTGGCTGGCCCTGAGGCATTCAGGGTGGGTGCTTTGGCGTCCACTGAGCCAGTACCGACGTGACTTAGCCGGTTGGGTTTGCACCGGTCAGATCTGTTCGCATTGTGCCGCCCTAGTTAGTAGCTGGGATGTCTGGTCCCCTCTTCCAGCCCTGCCTCCTAAACTCCACCTCCTCCCTTCCAGCATATCGGCGAGAGCAGAAGGGCAAGAAGGAGGCCTCAGAGCAAAAGAAGAAGGACAAAGACAAAAAGACGGACTCGGAAGAGCAAGAGAGGAGCAGGGACGAGGACAATGATGACGATGAAGAAAGGATAGAAGAAGAAGAACAGAATGAAGAGGAGGAGATAGACAACTAAATCTGGTGGCAGACGGTGACGTGGAGAAAGCTCCCGCTCCGAAACATGGCACCTTCCGTGTTGGACTCGGTGGCTTAGGTGTTAGTGCCTAAGATCAAAATAAAAACTGACTGTAATGATTACCAAAACCAGCGCTTCCCAGGCTCAGCATCTGAGTAGCAAGCAGAATCCTGTTTTGCTGAATCGGTCTAAAAGTTATGACTTTTTAGCAAGAGAGATTCTGAATGGCTAATTAAATTAGTCAAGTTGCTCTCTTTTGTTTACTTATGTGTATGGTAGTTTCTCTTCACCAGTCTTCTGCCCTTCCAAAAAAAATATAACAATGTCCATGTTGCCTGCTGTGTTCCTTCCCACTCACAGAGGCATTGGAGGCTCAGGAAAAATTGGGGCTTTGATCGTGATCAGCCTGTGTTTTTTTGTCTTTGGAGTTTTAATGGAAGTAGAAAATGACTATTGGGAGAAGTACAAAGGAGAAAGTGAGGTAGAGAGTAGGAACTTCCTTTCAAGCAGAAGGAGTGGCAGAGGCGCCTAGCACATGTTTAATTGTACAGTATCTTATTAAGAGTGGTCAGAGTGGTCTGGGTTGGTGGCACATGCTTGTAATCCCATGCTTGGGAGGCTAGGACAGCAGGATCACAAGTTTTTTAGCTCAGACTGGGCAATTCAGCGAAATCCTATCACTAAAGGCAGGCTGTGTAACTCAGCAGTCACTGGGTTCAATTCCCGGTTCTGTTTTTTTTTTTTTTTTTTAATGTTTTGTGGTCTCTTCATTTGTGAATTGAGTTTTGTTTTTCTGGACACGCTTGGCTTATAGCCCTTTCGTACTGCCTGTAGACGTTTGACCAGATGAGAATATTTTACAAAGCAGATGGCTTAGTTGGAGATGAACCTCACTGCCTGCTACTGTAAGATTTATTGTCATCTCCTGGAAGGTGTAAAATTTCAGGCTTTCTCTTAAAGTCCATCTCCCATACATGTGGTTCTGGCTTTTTGGTCTTTAATTCATGACAAGTTGCAGGCTCTGTTTTCTCTAGGCACAAATTTTCCCTCTGCTCTTATCTTTCTCCTGCATTCCATTCTCTCTTTCCCTCATTTGTTTGTCAATCTAGGAACTCTGATTACCTGTTTAATCTTCCAAAGTGCAAGTTCTTCTGATTCCTTAGTTCTAATCTCACATTATAAAAAGTGATTTTGTGAGCCAAACCTGTAAACCTAGCACTCTGAGAGCCTGAGGCAGGAGGATTGCGATTTCAAGCCCAGACTGGGTAACTTAGTAAAACCTTATCTCAAAATCAAAACCAAAATATGAGCTAAGGGTATATCATAGTAAGAAGGCCTGTTCTGTCCCCACCTCCTCCCTACCACGCACATTACACACACACACACACACACACACACACACACGAAGGTTTGTGAAACTCCTCTGAATGTTAAGAAAAATCTGATGGCGCTCAGGAATTTAGCCCCCACCCCCAACCATCCCCTTAAACTGTTTCTAAACTGTCTGTAGGCCTTTCTTACTAGCCTTTTCCCCTTTCTGTTCAGTGCTACAAGTACCTGTTTGTTGAGTGCTTGGAGTTTGACAAGTAGTATGCTATTGTTTGATACTGTTAACATGTTAAATGAATACAATGAGAAGTCTACTGATGTAAGACTGAAGACTGTTGAGAAGATTATAGTGTTTTGTACAAATAGAAAACGTGGCTAAAATGAAGACCCATAAGTACATAGTGATAGAGTGTACTTTTGGAAAGAACCCACTGATTATGTCCGATACTCTGCTTGGGGTGTGGCCTGGGCCAGACCTTGGTAAATGTGGAAGCCTGCATCACCTTGGATGACCAGCAGATGCTGCTCTGCAACCAGAGCTTTTGGTGCCCCTGCTGGATACCCTATAGTACTAGACTGTCCACGGCTTCATTGAGCCCACTGTGTTTGGCATTATTGTAATTGTTTCACATATCAGTCTGTAAGCCCTATGAAGCAGTATGGCTGGTACTTCCCTTAGCTCTTGACCACAACCCTATTTTACCTGTCCATTCCATATAGCTTTTTCAAATCAAATTTATAATATTTGACAAAGATACAACTCCAGTGGTCCCTTTGTCTACTGGCTTTCTTGTTCTTGGCAGCAGAAATACCGTTTTTAATTCCCTTGAGCACCACTGTAGCCTCAGCCTTCACGTCGCTCATGGCCTCCTGTGGTTTCCTTTGAGCCCGGTTTCCTGCCTTCTCTCTGCTTCCCCTAGCTGGCCCTGTGTTCTGTTTGCCAAGTGGATGTTCCTGGAACACAGCTGTGTAACGGTCCCTCCCTGCTTCCTAGGAAGTCAAATCCACACTTAACCCTATTGTTCAAAGACTGTGTAGGGAGGGAGGGCTCACCCTATCACCTGTTCTAGTCTACTTTTTGACATAACTGCTACATATGCTTCAGTTGAGAAGGGATCCTGGGCTAGGGATGTAGCTCAGTGGCTAATGTGCTTGCCTAGCATGTGCAAGATCTTGACTTGAATCCCGAGCAGTACATGAAGATTAGCAGGGCATGGTGGCACATGCCTGTAATCCCAGCACTTAGGAGGCTGAGGCAGGAGGATTGGGCTACAGAGTAAATTCAAGACCAGCCTGAACTACAGAGCAAAAATGCCTCAAAGAAAAAGAATGGATCCCAAAAACTTCATGGGTTTAGTTCATCTTGCCCCATTCATCACCTAATTTAACTAAAAAAAAAAAATTAAAAAAAAAACCTTTTCTTGGGCATGGTGGCACATGGCTGAGACAGGTTGAAGCCCAGCCTGGACAACTCCACAAGACCTTGTCTTAAAGTAAAATTTTTAAAAGGTGGGGGATATAGAACGGGAGATCAAAAAAACTGACTACAATAAAGAAATTACCACTAGTTTCCCTCAATATACCACTGCCACTCCTCTCTTCAAATATATCTATCTTTCTTGTTTAAATTGACATTCTGCTTTACTATTTGAAAGTCATAATTTGAGCAATATTGGACATGGAGAAGGCAGCAATGACTTGAAAGCATACAAATCAAAAATTATACAATAATCAAAATTCAAATGAATCTCAGACCTCAATACATTGAGGGGTCCATGATTCAGGAATCTAAAAATTCATTTATGTATGCAATTTTAGCTTTCTTCTTGCCTAATAATTATACATATCTAATTTTTTGTTATGTGTGAATTCCAAATTCTGTAACACATTAGAGACATGGAATCTGGGTGATCAGTGAACATCTCTGCCCATGCCTTTTTCAGAGGTTCACTTTTTTCCTAGTTGATGGTTGCCCCTCTTTTACCCCATCACTCATTTGGGGCCTTTTTTGCCATTATTGTGTGAATTTCACAAGAAGGATACCCGTCTATAATCAATCTTGTGCTTGATCTATTTCACTAAGCATTATTGATTCAAGGTGGCCCCTCTTGCTACTTTCTGAAGCAGTTCTGAAAGGAATTTTGTTACTATCTTTATGATGTGTGATCAAAAATATGGTGGAGACTGCTGTCAAATACTGTCTAATGGAAAAATAGTCTCCTAAAAATTCAGTGTATTGGAATTGGGGGCAGAGCTTAGTGGTTCGAGTGCTAGCACAGGGAATGGGTTCAATTCCCCAGTACCACATAAACCAGGCATAGTAGTGCACGCCTGTAATTACATAAATCCAGCACGGTGGCACATGCCTATAATCCCAGCACTTGAGGCTGAGGCAGGAAGGTAGGCAAGTTCAAAGATAGCCTGGACATGAGTTCAGGCCCAGCCTGCACTACAGAGCAAGACCCTGTCTCAAAAAAAAAAAAAGTGTATCTACCTTATTCATCAAATCTGGCATCATATGACTTCTGACTCTTATCCAAAGTCAAAATTGCCATGAAAGGAGTTACACTTTATAAAACAAATTTTATGATACTGAGGCAGTCACAACGGTATTAGTAAAAAAAAGAAAAAAATTTCAGCACTGCTTCAGGAAGTGCCAAGAATAATCAGGTGTGTTCAAAGTGAGGGGGAATGTTTTGAGGGGAATTAATATCAATGTGTCTTTTTTTAATTTAAACATACACCAATCACCCTTGTTAGCTTAATGTGATGGTCCTGGAGACTCCAGGACCAAAAATATATTTTTTTAATTGAAAGAGGGAACTATGACATAAAACTGAATTTTGAAGATTCTTTACAAGGCTGAGGTAATGTTTTCCTCTTTTCCAAAGTGCAGCACTGCATGCCCAGAGACTGATCTGGAACTGAGGAATGGAAGGGACTTGTCCTTCTCAAAACTACTTTTGTAGCCTTGCCCATTTTTACCAGTGGGAAAGTGAGGTTCTTTAGAGAAAAGTGTCTTGTGGCAATTTTGCAACTGGTTTATGAGAACTGAGATCAAAGCCTAGTGATATTTGGACTTGCCTCTTTTTATATATATAAACTTTACTTTGGAGCAACCTTAGAATTACAGAAAAGCTTCAAGAGCGCAGAGTCCCTCATCCAACTTTTCCACATGTTAACATCCTACATAATCTCGGTACATTAATCAAAACCAAGAAAAGGATTAAATGCCAGATTATTAGTTTTTCTACTAATATCCTTTTTCTCTTACAGTGTCCAATCCATTGTACCACATTATATTTAGTGAACTCATTTTTCTAAAATTGAGATGGAATTCACCAAACATTAAATTAACCATTTAGCATGACACAATGGTACATGCCTGTAATCCCAGCATCCTGGGAGGCTGAGGCAACAGGATCACAAAGTCAAGCCCAGCCTGCACAACTTCATGACTTAGTCAGCCCATCTCAAAATGACACATTTAAAAATAAAGAGGGCTGGGGACATAACAGTGTGCAAGTCGTAGATTCAATCCCTAGTACTGGAGAAAACAATTTTTAATGAACAATTTATTGGCATTTAGTACCTTCTGTATGTTATACAAACACCCCTCCATCTCATTTCAAAACATTTTCACTATCCTGCGCCCATTAAGCAGTTACTCCCCTCACATCCTGCAAACCAGGCCCTCACAACCACCAGTCCATTTTCTGACTCATTTTTTGGCCTCTAAACCCTCTCCAAATCTCCCTTGCCTCCTCCATATCCTTTGATCAGATTTGTGGCTGTACCCACAGTGCATAGTCAGGTCTGATGTCACTGTTAGGCTTGGAGGCTTTTTGTTTTTCACATATCACATCCTTTTCCCCTTCTCACCCTCCCACTCCCCGCTCCATTTTCCCTTTCCCCCTCCATATATCGTTTACGTTTTTTATGGCTTGGTTTTTCTCATGTTAGAGAAAGCATACCATATTTAACTTTCTTGTGTGGTTGACTCCGCTAAGCTAATGGTCTCAAGGTGCATCCATTTTCCTGCAAGTAACTTAAATGTGTCCTTCTTTACAGCAGAGCAGATCTATATACACATGCCCATTTCCCATCTTCTTTACCCATTCATCTGTGTTTGGACATACTGGCGTCTTCCAAGATTTGGCTATTATAAATGGTGCTGCTATAAACACTGGCATGCATGTGTCACACTTCAACTCTTTTGGGAGGATACCCAGAAGATACATAGCTGGGTCAAAAGGAATATCTATTTTCAGTTTTTTGAGGAGTCAGGCTTGGAGTTTAGATTTCTAAACACCATGTCTCCTACATCAATCTCCCAACCAACAGCACAGAGCGGGCTCTGAGTAATTAATTGCGTGGGAATCAACTGTCTCTGAAAACTTGGAAGCTGCGCTTGATGCTGAACTCAACAACTTTAAAATGCTCGGTCCGCAAAAATAGACTTCAGCAATTGTGCGATGCATTACGGTCTTCCTCTAATGATCTTGACAGCCAATTGTTCTTTCACCAAAAAACGAACCTGCGCCCAGATCGAGAGGTTGGAGACAGAATTGTAAACCCAACAAGAGGCTGTCCCGCCTCCCACGCATGCTCGCACACGAAGTCTCTCCCGCGAGGTTCCCCCGCCCCCACGTGGGGTCCCTAGCCCCACCCCCGGCTCGCCAGCCCCCTCGGCGCCCCGGATTGGCCAGGCCTCAGGGCGACGGGCCCGGGCAGGGGCAAGAGCGCAGGGGGCGTGGCTCGAGCTCCGGCAGGGGCGGGCCGTGGGAGGGCTGTTTCCGGGCGAGGCGTCCCGCCCCCACGTGGGCCCGGGAAAGCGGAGCGCGGAGCGGTGGCGACTGCAGCGGCGCTCGGCGGCGACGGTGAGGCAGGTGAGCTGGGGCTGGGCTGCAGGAGGCGGCGGCCTTGGCGGGACCCCAGGGCTGGCGCAGCTTGTTAAACCAAAAGCCGCGAGTCCTCAGATCGTGCGGTGTGCCTGCAGCGCTGTCGCTGCAGCGGGACACGGCGGAACACGGGATATCCGTGGGCCCCACCTTGGGCTAGATGATCGATCTCGCAGAGCGGGTGGAGGGCCCGAGTCCCGACTCCGCGTCCCCTCTGGGGGCCAGTCCCGGAAGACCGCTCCATCCATGCTGGGCTGGAGGAGCCTTTCAGGCTGCGGGATGGAAGCGGGGACAATGCGAGCTGCTGTGCCCGGCTTTGCAGGCATCGACCCATTCAGTCCTTACAACGGCCCTTTGAGACGGGTTCGCGTCTCCACTTAACTCCATGGGGAAGCTGAGGTGGAAACTGTGCCCACGTCTAAAAGACCTAAGAGCCCGCACAGTTAACCACCCTGATGTCGGCAGCTTGCCAGGATCAGAGTCAACCGTGTACCCCTTTCTGTTTCCACCTCCATTACCTGGAAGTCTCCATTAAATTCAACTCTGTTGGAAAGAATATTTAAAATCTTTCCTTACATTCCCAAAGGTCATGGAGGACGGGGCTGTCTAGAGATGTGAATTTTAGCCCAGTACCTGCTGCATGATTCCGTGTCTGCTCTTTAGGACCACTTTCATCAGTGTTTTGTGTTGTAATAAGGTTTTAAGAAACCTTAGCCAAGATGTTCTAGGAAACTGTCAAAATAGCAGTTTCTTCTAGTTTCAAATCAGAGGAGAGTCGATCTTCAGAGCCTAGGATCAGGCTAAGGGCTGTTTTGTTTTGTTTTTCTCCCAGTATTTGGAGGTTGAACCAGCGCCTTCATTCCGAGCGACATCTCCAGACTCTTTTTTTTTTTTTTTTTTTTTTGAGACATTTGTGCTCAAACCCAAGATCCTCCCGCCTCAGCCTTCCAGAGGCCTGGGATTACTGGCGTGGGCTGTTTGTTCTTCCCTTTAATCCTGAATCTTGTACTGTGGTGGGTGCATAGTAGATATTCAGGAAATGCTGCCTGATTGAACAGGCAGCAGTCGGTTCCTTTTCAGAACGCCCTGACAGGTGCTGCCCTGATCCCTCCCAGCGCTTTAGATTCCTCAGCCTTGGCCCCTCCTACCTAGCCGGTCCTCTTGCCTCTTCTCCAGTTGGTACAGAGCCTACCAGAGCTGGCAGCAGCTCCCCACCCTCCATGCCAAGAGCTCAGCCTCTGGAATCTCAGTTGAGCACTGCCTGGGAGACTGGGCTCTGTAGGTCTCAGCCCCTCCTCGGGGCAGCTCTCAGGCCCAGGTTAGGTCACTGCCAGCTTGAGAGTGTTAGCTTCTGAGGAAGGCAAGTCCCTCACGGTCAATAGAAAAAGCTGTGCCTTCGCCCATGAAGCCGTCCTTGACCCTTTACTGCTCTACTGCTAGCAGTCCCACCTCCGATTTCTTGGAATGTTCTGTGGCCCAGAGGCTTTTATCAGATGTCCTCCCTTGGGGTATGGCACAGAGGCACAGTGTTATGCCAGATCTCATTCGGTCGCAGCCCAGCTCATAATAATAAAAGTAGCTAAATGTTGGGGGCCGGAGGAATGGCTCAGCGGTAAAAGTGCTGGCCTAACAAGTGCTCCACCAAGTATCCAAGTTCTATTCCCCAGCACCACATAAGCAGGGCACGGTGGCGCATGCCTGTAGTCTCAGCACTCTGGGAGCCTGAGGCAGGAGGATTGCTGTGAGTCCAAGGCCAGTCCTGGCTCCATAGTGAGTTCAGGACCAGCCTAGGCTACAGGGTGAGACTTTGTCTCAAAAAAAAAAGTAGCTAAATGTTTACTGTGTGGCTACATGGTGCCAGAGAGGTACCCATCACTATCTCTGATCTCCACAGCCTTGTAAATTTGATAGTATCCATCAGCCCATTCCACAGATTATGAAATGAAGGCTTAGAAAAGGCTCCCAACCTCCCCCAGAGTTGTTGAGCACAGCACAGACTAGACCTGGGATTGACCCTTTAGCATGGTTCTTCCTGTGCCGCCATCACTGCCTGACCACCCGCATTGCTGACCCTTTCTATTGTAGGTGAGCAGATGTACTGGACTTCATGGTGGCTTAACTTTGTCAGGGTGATGAGGTAGGATTTACAAGCTCCCTTCCCCTGAGAGGTGTGCCCCTACCACTGTGTGGAAAACTAAACTTTGAGGCATTTTCACAAAGCAAACTCTTGGCCTGGTTTTGGCTCTGCAAAACCGAGTTATGGCTCTGGGCTCTTTTCCAATGCACAGATGTTTGTTAAATGCCTGTTGTAACAGACTGACTGTGTGGTAGAGATCATGGTCCACTGGAGCAGAATCCAAGAGCCTCAGTTGATTCTAGCTCTGTACCTCAGTCTATATGTGATATCAAGCAAGTCCTGTGGCCTCTCTATACCACGTTGTCCACATTAATATATCCAGGATTACAGAGGGTGGGTGATTTCAACTTTTTACTTCTTCAAGCACTAATAGAATCAAACTTGATCAAATTTTGCAATCATATCTGTCTCTGACCCCCAAAATAACAAGCCATATCAAACTCAATTGTTCTGGTAAGCCCTCTGTGCCTTTTCTAAGGCAGTACTGGGGACCAAGCCCAGGGCCTTCACACTAAGCTACATCCCAGCTCTTTATTTTTTATTTTGAGACGGGGTCTTTCTGAGTCACTTAATTTACCAGGCTATGCTAAAATTTGCAATCCTCCTGCTTCAGCCTCCCAGAGTGCTAGGATTTACAGACCTGTGCCACCTAGACTGACCCTCTACACCCTCCCAGGCTCCTGGGAGAAATGTTTGAACAGCTCAAGTCCTAGGTAGACCTGCCACTTGCTTCTAATAGGAAGAAGATGGTTGCTCTTTTAGCCACTTAAAGTAGACCAGGAGTTGAGCCCAGTGAAATGCAGCTCTGGCTTCCAGAAGCCAGAGGCCTGCTACAAATGTTGTTCTCAGGGCGGTGATTCAGAGTCATGTGGACTTGGCTTCAAAATATGACTTGATTCTACTAGATGACCCTGGACAAGTCATGTAACCATTCTCTTAATACTAAAAGTTAGAACAGGTTTTTTGTTGTTTCGTTGACAGGGTCTCTCTCAATAGCCCAGGCTGGTCCTGAGCTCACTATGGAGCCCAGCCTGGCCTTGCACTCATAGCAATCCTCCTACCTCAGCTTCCTGAGTGCTGGGGTTATAGGCATGCACCACCACGCCCGGCTTTCTGTTGTGCTGGGGAATTGAACTCAGGGCCTTGTGTTTATAAGGCAAGTGCTTAAGTGCTGTGCCATTCCTCCAGCCTCAGAACAGTTTTTGGAATCAAACAAGATAATAAGTACCAAATACCTACGTTAGTGCTTGGCATCTAATACACTCAGTATATTTTTCTGTTACTGCTTCATTTCACTGGTGCCCAAAGCAGAGACAGTATGGGCAGAGAGATTCCTCGTGAATGAGGTGTTTCTTAGTAGTGTAGGGTGTAGTGTACAAAATCTTGCATTTGGAATCTGGAACTAATTCAAATTCTGGCTCAGTCATTGCCTAGTTTATGGTCTTGAGAAGTGACTTTACTCCCCTTAGCTAAGTTAACTCCTGGCAGACCTAAGGGCAACATCTTGTATGAAACGGGCACACAGGACCTCATTCCTGCTGAATGATTGCTTGGGGGGGAGGGAGGTGAGACATCTCTGGGAGGCCTAGCCAGTTCTTGTGTCAGGTGCTGAGGCGGCCAGCCCAGGGGCCCAGGGGCATGGGGGTAGGGTGGGCCCTTGTGTGGTCCCTGATAACACAAACCCACCAAGGAGGAAGGCAGGATAAGATGGGCCCCTGGGGCCCAAGAGACCAGGGAGAAAAGCGGCACCAGCACAAGGAAGGATCCCTGGACTCTCGTTCTGGTGTTTTAGTTTCTAATGTGCTGTGTGACCTTTTGTATGTCTCTGTCCCCTCTGGACCGTAAGGTCCCACTTGTAATAGGAACAGGTGGATTCAGGCCTGCTGGGCCCTGTGTTCTGTGGCTTACCTCTTCCTGCAGTTCTGTCAGGCGCCTGCAAAAGGACATGTCTGTGATGAAGCGCTTCTCTGCCGTGTGTCTGTCCTGAGATATTCCCCCGTGCTTGCCTCGAGATGACCTTTGCTTCTCCTAGCAGTCCCCCACAACCACCTCTGTGCTTCTCTGCCTCCATCTGCTCTGCTCAGCTCCTAGATTTAGCTCCCTACAGCTAGGCTTTGGCCGGGCCACTCCCGACTCCCTGCTCAGAAACCTTTCCAACCTCAGTCCAGCTCCCTGCTGTTCGCCAACCTCCCCTGTACTCATTCCATCCAGAACCATCCTTAACCATCCTCTTGCACTACCTTTTTTTATTTGAGAAAAGGTCTCACTCTGTAACTCAGGCTCGTCCTGAACTCATTGTGGAGCCCGGCCTTGGACTCACGGCAATCTCCCTGTCTCAGCCTACTGAGTGCTGGGATTACAAGTGTGCATCACCGTGCCTGGCTTATGTGGTGCAGGGGAATCGAACTCAGGGCTTTTACCACCATGCCATTCTCCAGCACCTTTTGCCCCTGTCTGTCCTTCCTCATCTGCCCAAGCCCCTGTCTTCAACAAGCCCCTTCTGCCATCCTCACCCATGTGGACCCATGGCTCATGTGGGGCTGGCTCCTCCACCCTGAGGCGCATTACCGCCCTCGCCTCCCAAGACTGGTATGCCAGCGCAAGGTCAAGTCACCTGTAAAAGTGCCTACTGTGGCTTGGTTCATAGCAGGTTTCAAAAAAAAAAAGAGAGAGAGATACTTTGTAGGAAACCACAGACACCATGAGACCATGATGCTTAGCAAAATGAGTCAGACACCGGAAGTTAAATATCACATGGGTTCTTTAATATGAAAAATCCAAAATACAAATGAGAAAAATACCAAAATAAAAGTTATGATTGTAGGAAAGAGGGAGATAGATTTTTGTGGAAGGAAAGGTGTGAGGTTGGGCAAGAGGTTAGGAAAGGGGCTGCTGGACGAATGGCTCAGCACCAAGTCAAGCACCAAGTACCTGAGTTCCCAGCACCATGGAAGCCAGGTGTGATGGTGCTCACCTGTAATCCCAGCACTCCGGAGGCTGAGACAGGAGGGTTGCCATGAGTCCAAGGGCAGCCTGGGCCACAGAGCAAGACGCTGTCTCAAAAAAGAGGGTAGGAAAGGAAAAGGAGTAAAAGTGATCCAGCTAAGATGTGTTTATGCACCGGTTCCTCAACTTGAACGGAATTATTCTGTATCGCAAATACATACTAATAAAAAGAATAATCTTGGACAAAAAAAAAACATGAATGCCGCACTTCCTTGAAACTTATTTCACTTATTTGTTGTGTCTTCTACTTTATGTAACTAAATATTTGCTGTGTGCCAGAGCCCGCATGTGGGCAGGGCGACGGAGGGTGGGGAGGCAAAGATGAAGCCACCCTGGACCCTGCCCTGCACCTGGCGAAACAGAGATAAGCCGGGTCCACTAAGGACTGTTGTATAACGGAGACCGCGGTGCCTAGCCGGAAGGAAACCTGGGTGGCAGAGGGAAGGGGAAGCCTGTAGACCCAGGTGTCGGGGCTGTGGAGAAAGGCCAGGCTGCGAGATCAAGGAGCAAGAGGCTGCCACAAACCAGGGAGGCAGAGCGTCTCGGTGGAGGCCTTGGTGGCTCTGGGGGCGGGGAAGGTACCTGTGTCTCTGCCCTCTGCCTGTTGTACTCCTGCTATTTTATTCTCTTGGTCTGTGTATGGTAGAATGCTGGGGAGTTTTCTCTTGTTCATCCGGACTTTTCTAGCTTGTAAGATCAGGTGAGACCAGGCAGTTCAGGATGATAAGCCATAGTGGACTTCTCTAAAATTTCTGCTTTGGCCTAGAGGAATAGCTCAGCAGTTAAAGCACTTGATAGGAGTCAAGTGCTAAGTACCCGAGTTGGATTCCCCAGCACTACATAAGCCAGGCATGATGGTGCATGCCTGTAATCCCAGCACTTGGGAGGCTGAGGCAGGAAGATTGCCTGTCTTCAAGGCCAGCCTGGGCTCCATAGTGAGTTCAGGACCAGCCTGGACTATAAAGAAGACCCTGTCTCAAAAAAAAAAAAAAAAGACTTTTTTAAATGAAAAAAAATTAACTAAAAAAATGAAATTCCTGCTTTGATCATGGGCAATTTTCATGAAATACCAGAATTTAAATGTTGGCTAAGTCCGTGGGTTTAGAGCCCAAGGGCTGCCCACCATTGAGCTAATCCCATGGCTCCTTTGCTTTTTCATTTTGAGACAAGGGGTTGCCAATTGCCCAGGCTAGCCTCAAACTTGTGATCTTCCTGCTCAGCTAGCTTTCTGAATAGCTAGGCACCACCACACCTGGCTTTCTGGGTGGGTGGGTGTGTGATACTGGGGATTGGACCCAAGGTCTTCCAGAGTTCTAGAATTACAGGCACTGCGCATGGCTCTGTGTGTGTGTGTGTGTGTGTGTGTGTGTGTGTGTGTGTGTGTGTTACTGGGGATTGAACCCAGGGTCTTCCAGAGTTCCAGAATTACAGGCACCATGCATGGCCCCTGCTTAATTTTTTCTAAATGGCAGATATGAGACACCAGGTGCAGTAGTCCCAGCAGCCTAGGACTGGCCTGGGGCCAGGCGCACTCTGTTCTCCGCTCTAGGGCTTTGGGCAAGGCTGATGGCCTTTTCAGAGCCTTCATTTCACAGTCCATGAAATGAGCTGATGCTGTCACCTTCACAGGGCTGTGGAGAAGATAGGGATGAGGTTCCTGGGTAGCTCCAAATAGCCATGCACTGCATGTTTGAGTCCAGTCTGAGCAACTTAGCAGCATAGTAACACCTTGTCTTAAAATTTAAAAAAAAAAAAAAAAACTTTAAAAGGATGTAATTCAGTGTGAAGGCCCTAGATTCAGTCCCTAGCACCACAAAAAAAGGCAGTCATATAGACTGTAAGTCCAAATTAGATTCAAGTTGATAGTGATCTTGTAAAGGCCTGGTTTCTTTCCTTACCTTGCGGCAGCCCAGAAGGGTGAAACATTACGTAGTGCTGAGCTAGGGAGGAGGACCGCAGGAATCTGGAAGAACTGTTTTCCTGATGTCACCATCCCCTAGAAACAAAGACCATAGCTCCTGGGCTCCCTGTTACCCTTCTCCCTCTTAGAGCTGAACACTGAACGGACACTTCAGGAACTTGACTGTGGACCGTGGACTGCCCTGTGCCCTGCTGACCCACGCCATGCAGCCCCAGTCTGTTCTGCACAGCGGCTACTTCCACCCTCTGCTCCGGACCTGGCAGGCAGCCGCCACTGCTCTCAGTGCTTCCAATCTCATCTACCCCATCTTCGTCACGTGAGTTCCTGATCTGCCTAGGTTGGGGGAGGTGTGTGCCTCAAGCAAGTGTCAGCATCAGCATCGCTTGGGGGGAACAGTCACTTGGAAACTCAGTGTTTTGCAAATTGCCTTGTGGGTTAAGGACAGCAGTTAAGGACAGAATGACTAGAAGAGGGCTGGAGGAATGGCTCACTGCTAAGTCAGGCACCAGATTCCCCAGTACCACATAGACCAGGTGTGGTGGTGCAGGCCTGTAATCCCAGCACTCAGGAGGCTGAGACAGGAGGATTGCGGTGAGTCCAAGGCCAGCCTGGGCTCCATAGTGAGTTCAGGACCAGCCTGGGCTATAGAGCGAGACCCTGTCTCAAAAAAAAAAAAAATTACTGGAGGAATGACTCAGTGGTTAAAGTACTTGCCTAGCAAGCTCTAAATACCTAAGTTCAATTCCCCATCACCACATAAGCTGGGCACAGTAGCACATGCTTGTAATTTTAAAACTTAAGAGGCTGAGACAGAAGGATTGCCCTGAGTTTGAGGCCAGTCTTGGCTACATAGTGAGCTCAGAACCAGCCTGGAGTACAGAGCAAGATCCTGTCTCAGGACTAGTCAGCCTATCTATAAAATAAAAAGAATTATCTTTGTCTGACATCATGAACTTTTGCAGTAAAACAGAAGCAGAGAATTATACTCCATAACAATGATTATACAGTCATGATTGCTAATAGCAGCATCAGTCATATATTGAGTACTTACTGTGTACTCAGGTCCTATACTAAGCACTTACATTATCTCATTCAATCTTGACAGCGTTTATAGGGCTAAGGAATCGGTATTATTTCCTAGAATATCAACCTGTAAGGACAAGGACCTTTTGATCATTATTGTATCATCAGTGCTTAGAACAGTAGCTGGCACACAGGTGCTCAGCGAATTTTTGTTGCATGAATGAATCCATCCACCCAGGTCTGATTCTCAAAGAAATGACACAGCTAGGCCAAGCTCACCCAGACAGAAAGTACTGATGCTTCAGATAGAAGCGAGGCCCTTCTAATTTCCAAGTCTGAAGTTCTTAGCCCCTTGCTTCCTGCCTGTGACTACTGTTCTTCTAGTCCAGTTGCTCTTATTGTCACTGTTACTTCTGTTGTTCCTATTATTTCAGGCCCAGGGCTTGGCCAGGCAGGGGAGCCAGATACTGGATCCCATCCCCCTCCCACTTTCTCCCCTCCCATATTCCTTCCCAGCTTCCCGACCATCCTTCCCAGTCACCCCCTCACCACTGGCCCTTCCCACAGCCACCAATCCATATCCCACCCCCCGCTCTTACAGGGATGTTCCTGATGACATACAGCCCATTGCCAGCCTCCCAGGAGTTGCCAGGTAGGAGCTGGTGGGGTGGGGGTGTGGCATGCAGGAAGAACTGTTACAGGTAGAGGGGCCAGGAGACGGCGGAGCCAGAAGTAGAAGATCTGGACAGACAGACTTCAACTCAATGAGAGAAGGGTTTTATCAGGACTGAAGCTATTGCCCAGTGGGGAAGGCAACCTCACGAAGCAATAAGCACCCTTCACCTAGGGTGTCATTGCAGAAAAAAGGCTGAGCTGGAAATAGGAGTTCAGTAGGAAAAAGCTGCCACAGCCAGTTCTATAGCTCTGGTGCCTGGAGCCTCAGCTTTCCTACCTGTTTGGTGGGTCTACTGCCCTCTCCTGTACTGTGAAATTACTGTGGTGCCACGTGCAGCTTGGCTTTGCCTCGTCTCCTCCCAGGTATGGTGTGAACCGGCTGGAAGAAATGCTGAGGCCCCTGGTGGAAGAGGGCCTGCGCTGTGTCCTCGTCTTTGGGGTCCCCAGCAGAGTTCCCAAGGTGAAAAATTGGAGGGAGGCTGAGAAGGGAGGCTGGGTGAGGGCGGGCTGAGGTTCCACACCGATTGTGTCCTTGTGCCCACCTTATCGGTGAATGGCCATGGTCCCTGCCCTTCCCCTGCAGTGCCCATGTAGCATCAGGAAGCTAAGCAGGGCTGTGGCTGGATAGGCCCGAGTTCCCTCTCTGGGCCTCTGCCATCCTCTCTATGTACTTCCTCATCCAGGGACTAGGATGGTGATAACGCACACCTGGGGCTGTGTTCCTGAGTGGCTGGCCACCACGCCTTCCTGCAGGCTCATGTAACACACACATACTGCTTTGTCCCCCTTCCCCTGACTCCAGGATGAGCGGGGCTCCTCAGCTGACTCGGAGGACTCTCCAACTATTGAAGCCGTCCGTCTGTTAAGGAAGACCTTCCCTGACCTCCTGGTGGCCTGTGATGTCTGCTTGTGCCCTTATACCTCCCATGGTCACTGTGGTGCGGTCCCTCTCTCTTTCCAGCCCTACTGTCACCCACACCCACTGCCCAGTTCTCCCCGAGGTGGGCATGAGTTTGACCCAGTCTCTTTGCAAACACCCAGCCATCTTGTCCTACAGGACTCCTGAGTAAAAATGGGTCATTCCAAGCTGAGGAGAGCCGCCAGCGACTGGCAGAGGTGGCTCTGGCCTATGCCAAGGCAGGTGAGTGCCCAACAGGGATGGGCATCTTTGGGTCAGAGAGGTGGCAGAGTGTGTAGGAGGCCCTAGAGCTCTGAAGATGCTCCTCTGCCCCTCAGGTTGTCAGGTTGTAGCCCCATCAGACATGATGGATGGACGCGTGGGAGCCATCAAGGAGACACTGATGGAACATGGACTAGGCAACAGGGTATGGGCTGGGAGTCCATGGAGGGCCACGGGTAGAGGATGAGAGGGACTGGAACAGCCTGCCCCAAATGTGCCAAGAATTGTAGAACTGAGGCCTGCACTGGTTTGATGAGGTCTACAGGACTTCATAACTCAGATGAGGAAGTCCAGTCAGTGAGACTGGAGTGTAGACCCTCTTTCTGTCCTTGCCACATCACCCTGGGTTATCTGGGAACAGTTAACTGAGCCTAGACCCCAATCGTGTATCCATAGGTGTCAGTGATGAGCTATAGCGCCAAATTTGCTTCCTGTTTCTATGGGCCTTTTCGGTGAGTAGGGAGTGGCGGGGTCTGCTGTGGAATCACAGCCTTCTCAGCCCAAGGCAGAAGCCTTCGCTGAGGCTCACCTTCACAGGGATGCAGCTCAGTCGAGCCCAGCTTTTGGAGACCGCCGCTGCTACCAGCTGCCACCTGGAGCCCGGGGCCTGGCCCTCCGTGCAGTGGTGAGTGTCCACGGCCGAGCCCCATACCCATGCTACCAGACTCTGTCCTTCCTGGGCACTTCTCATACTTACCTGTGTCCCTTAGGACCGGGACGTACGGGAAGGCGCCGACATGCTCATGGTGAAGCCAGGAATGCCTTACCTGGACATCATTCGGGAGGTGAAGAACAAGGTGAGCCGAGAGAGATGAGGGGCTCAGAGGGCTGAACCTCAGAGTCGGAAGCAGCCTAAATAGGGGGCTTCCCCTTCCTGCCCAGGAACTAGCCTACTTTCTGGGCTAGGGTTCCCAGGAACCTTCAAACAGCTGTGGGTGAACAGTTCTAGGAGGGGCTGGTCAGGCAGCACCAGTGGCTCAGAGGAGCTCTAAATGGTCTCACAGCACCCCTCGCTTCCCCTCGCTGTGTACCACGTGTCTGGAGAGTTCGCCATGCTGTGGCACGGAGCCCAGGCCGGAGCGTTTAATCTCAAGGCTGCTGTCCTGGAGGCCATGACTGCCTTGCGCAGAGCAGGTAAACAGGCGAGGGTGGGGCGTTGGGACCTGTGCCACAGAGCCTAGTGTACACTCTGCCCAGGTAGGAGTCAAAGCCACAGACAGCCTGAACTCTTATGCCTGGCAGTGCTGGGATCTAGCCAGACGCAGAGAGAGGGAGGGACATGGAAGGACAGGACAGAACAGAAACTGTGACAAAAATAGCACCCTTGTTGCTCTGTGGTTGTGAGAACTCTGGCAAGCCACTTCTCCAGCCTCAGGGCCCTGGCCTGGCAAGGCGATGCAGGAGCCTGCGCGTGGCCGACCTGAGGATGAGATGAGCTGACATGCAGCAGTACCCAGTAAAGGGCGCAGGTTTGGTAGTGCGGCACATCATTGGGGACGGCGTGGTAGGCTCCAGCCGTGGCTCACAGTTCTGGGACTTCACAGCAGATCCCTGCGCATCTCCACCTGTGGGCATAGTAGAAATGCCCATAGCAACAGGCAGCAGATTTGGACTACAGCTCATCCCTGATACCTCTGGGGGAGTCTGGGGGGGTCTAAGCTCAGCCATTTCCAGATGTTCGGAAGTGGTTTGGGCAGGGAGGGGAAGGACTTTAGCTCGAAGGCAGAAAGCCAGTATTCTAGTCTCCGGGAGCACAGGCCTTGACTTCCCAGCTCCTGTATGGGAAAGGGATAGCCCATTTCACACACTGGCAAGCTGAGGCCTGGGAAGAGAAAATGACTTCCCCCAGGTCTTGAGCTGAAAGGAGCCCGGCTCAGGCCGATCCTGCAACAACATAGGAGATGCCTCTTTATGATTTCCCCACCTGGGTGTCCTGGGTGCCAGAAGATGTGGTCACTACCACTAATGCCCCTCCCATCCTCTGCTCTGGCTTCTCTCCCAACACAGGTGCCGACATCATCATCACCTACTACACACCTCAGCTGTTGCAGTGGCTGAAGGAAGAATGATAGAGACTGTGGGACTTGAGAAAGCACATGGCCTTTGAGAAGTAAAAAGCAAAGTAAATGCTGCTTGTAGAACTGTGTACATTGCCCTCTCCTGCTCCTGTGCCGGTGGAGCCACGCGCCCCACCTGGCTTCTGCCAGCATGCTAATCTCCCACTTGCAGCCACGTCCCCCAAGGTCCCCCAGGCTTCTCCACCCCTGCCCTGGCTCAGCGCTGAGGCCCCCTCTCCTCCCCCAGCTCTGTCCTGGTGTTGCGTCAGCTTGGCAGAAACTGAGAGGCCTTGGTGCAGGCTTGGCAAGGCTTGGGGGAGGGGCTTGGAGAGCGGGGGCAAGAGGAAAGTGGTGATCTGGGATCCTAAGAAGCTTTGGAGAGCGTGGGGCCTCTGGCAGCAGGGCTGGAGCAGGACTGAGGCCTAGCTTGGCATCCCCCGTTAGAGCTGAACTGTGCTGCGCTTCCGCAGAAGCATTCCCCACATAGGGCATTGGTCACCAGGATGTCTACATCAGTTCTGCTCTGAACCCAGACATACAACAGAGTTCCTAACCAGGATCAAAATCCAGAAGCATAGAAGGCGTTTCTGACTGCTGGTGATGCCACCACCAAAATGCCTGGGTTTTTTTACTTAGTTTTGTTTTGTTGCTGTACTGGGGATGAAACCCAGGGCCTTTGCACTAAGCAGTGTCGCCAGCTGTTTGTTTTGTTGTTTTTTCCTTTTTTTTTTTTTTTTTTTTCTTTTGGAGACAGGGTCTTGCTCTATAGCCCAGCCTGGTCCTGAACTCACTGTGGAGCCCAGGCTGGCCTTGGACTCAGGACTCCACCTGCCTCAGCCGTGCGCCACCCCACTCAGCTTTGTGTGGTACTGGGGAATTGAACTCAAAACCACTGTGCCATTCCTCCAGCCCCTGTTTTGGTTCTTGATTCTCCCCTACCTCGAATCAAGGTCAGGCTAAATTGCCTAGGCTGGGTCTCACACTTGGGATTCCCCGACTTCCACCCCCAGGAGTCCTGGGATTACAAGCATATACTATCATATGACCCTGCCTCCCCCCTCTCTCTCTCTCTCTCTCTCTCTCTCTCTCTCTCTCTCTCTCTCTGTGTGTGTGTGTGTGTGTTTGTGTATGTGTGTGTTATACTGAGAGTTAAACTCAGGGGCGGATCCATGGAAGGTAAATATTCTACCTCTTAGCCATACTCCTCCTGTTTAAATTTTGAGATAGATTCATTAAGTTGCTCCAGGCTGTCTTCAAACTCTCAATCTTCCTGTTTCATCCTCCTGAGGAGATGGCATTATAGGGGTGTGCCACCACACCCAGCCAAAGGGGCTTTTTAGTCACAACCTGTTTCTGGAGAACTACTTTGGGTCCAGGTGTGGTGCTGGAGATAAAGGAAGACAGGCCAGAACTTGTGTCGTCATGGGATTTACACAAAGAGATTAGGAGAAGCAGGTTAGAAAACAGGCAAAGGCAATACAAACTGATAAGCACTCTGAGGTAAAGTCTGAGGCAGAAAAAGGGGAGAGTGCGTTGGAATTCCAGCCTCCCGGAAGTGGAAACCTCAGAGGAACAAGGAAAGATTTTTACTGAGTGAACACCTCAAGAACTGCATGACAGGAGTGAACAGAGACTGGGGAGAAGCTGGGCAGGGATGTGGGAGCAGGCACGGAAGGCGGGTGACAGGGTTACAGTTTGGAAGGGTCAGATTGCACAGGTAGACAGCTTGGGTTTTATTTGGCATCTGATCTGATGGGCTGCCATCTGCAAGTTTTGTTTTGGTAGTGGTAGGGCTCAAGTGCAGGGCCTCCCCTGTGCTAAGTGAGAGCTCTACCACTGAGCCACCCCTCCAGCCCTTTGGGAGACATTTGGAGACGGAATTAGCAGATTTTGCTGGTGCTTTTAATCTCAGTGGAGGGTAAGTGAAGAAGGGGGGAAAGAACACAGTCATACCCTCTTACTCTAGCAGGTGATTTTATTCTTCTGAGCCTGACACATAGTTTTTCCCCAGTAATTCCCCCATGTACCAGGACTCTGTCCCTGGCTTTCTGTGACATGCAGGGCTCCTTTGTGTTTGCTGAAAAGTTACTCAGAGAAAATAAAAAGCAGAGTCTGGAGGACAATTTCTAAATTGGACCATGCTCCCAGCAGGTGCATTTATGTTGAGGAAATGGAAACACCTTCCTGAACATGTGCAGTGCAGTGAGTATGAGTTCAAATAATAGGTGACTTTGAACAAAGCCCAAAAGCCCTCATCCATTTCTTTTTTTTTTTTTTTTTGAGACAAGAGTCTCTATAGTTCAAGCTGGTGCTAAACTCACTATGTAACCCAGGCTGGCCTTATACTCAGAGCAATCCTCCTACCTAAGCCTCCTCAGTACTGGAATTACATGCATGCACCACCACACCTGGCTTACATGGTGCTCAGGAATCGAACCTAGGGCCTTGGGCTTGCTGGGCAAGTGCTCTAACCACTGGGCTGTTCCTTCAGGCCTCAAACCCTCTTTTTTTTCTCCCATTTTATTGATATGTGTAAGTGAAAAACATAAAGTTTACATTGATTTTGCGTATTTTGTGCACATACATGGCAGCTACAAATCCTTCCCTTCTTCCTTTCCAAACCTCTCCTCCTCCCCTCCATTTCCCATTATTCACCACAGAAGTTCTATGAAATAATTGTGATCTGGATTTCTCATATCAGAGAAGCCACTTGATATTTCACCTTCCCCCCCCCCCCACACACACACACACTTTATTGATATGTATAAGTGCAAAATTTAAGGTTTACATTGGTTTGGCTCATTTTGTGCACATAGATATCTAGTCAAGGTAACAAGACCTCGCCTGCTTTCCTTTCGATCCACCCCCTACTCCCACAACCCATCCCCTGCCCCCTGTTCCCTTTATTTTTCACTTTAAGTTCTGTGAGATAATTGGGATCTGGGATCTGGGTTTCTCATATCAGAGAAATCATTTGATATTTCACCTTCTGCTTCTGACTCACTTCACTAAGCATGATGGTCCCAAGTTGCCCCCATTTACCTACAGAAGCTTCCAACCTGTCTGTCTTTATAGATAAATAGTATTCCATTGTGTATAAATACACAATGTGTCCATTGGTCTGTTGATGGGTATTTTGGTGTCTTCCACGTTTTAGCTATTGTTAGTTGTGCTGCTATGAACATGGGTACACATGTATCTCTGTTATGTGTTATTTTTAGCTCTTTTGGGAAAATTCCCAGAAGAAGTATCACTGGATTGAAGGGGATATTTATTTCCTGTCTTTTGAGAAACCTCCATACTGCTTTCCATAGTGGTTGTACCAGTTTACATTCCCACCAGCAGTGCAGGAGGGTTCCTTTTTTCCCCACAGCTTGCCAGCACTGATTTCTGCTTGTGTTCTTGATGTACACCAGTCTCTCTAGAGTTAGATGGTAGCTTAGTGATGTTTTGATTTGCATTTCACTTATGGCCAGGGATGTTGAACATCTATCTTCTCATGTATTTATTGGCCATTTGAACTTCATCTGAGAACTGCCTCTTCTTTTGCTC
Source organism: Ctenodactylus gundi (assembly GCA_004027205.1). NCBI lineage: Eukaryota > Metazoa > Chordata > Mammalia > Rodentia > Ctenodactylidae > Ctenodactylus > Ctenodactylus gundi. The sequence goes on along the minus strand of PVKB01000505.1, from coordinate 179,232 downwards.
ATTTTTCAGTAGGGTCTTTGATGTTGAGGGGCTTCCTTTTCTTCAGCTCCCTTTATATTTCTGGTTATGAGCCTCCTCTCTGAGGAATTAGTGATGAATATTTTTTCCCAGCCTGTTGGTTCTCTTTTTACACTGTTGATAATTTCCTTTGCCATGCAGAAACTTTTTAATTTGACATAATTCCATTTGTTAATTATGGGGGCTATTTCTTTTGCTTTTGATATCTTATTAAGAAAGTCTTTGCCTACACCTATATCTTTTAGATATTTGCCTAATTTGTATTCCAGAAGGTTCAGTGTTTCAGTTTTAATATCTAGGTCTTTGATCAACTTGGATTTAATTTTGGAGCATGGTGGCAGGTATATGTCCATATTTATTCTTCTGTATGTGGATGTCCAATTTTCCCAGCACCATTTGTTGAAGAGGCTATCCTTTTTCCAGTGTATGTTTTTGGCTTCTTTATCTAAGATTAGATAGCTGAGGGTATTTGAGTTTGTCTCTGCATCCTCAGTTCTGTTCCACTGGTCTACCTGTCTGTTTTTGTGCTAGTACCATATTGTTTTTACAACTATTGCTTTATAGTATAACTTGATGTCTGGTATTATAATGCCTCCTGAAAAGCCTTTATCTTAAAAGAACCTTCTTGCAGCTTCAGTGCCACAGACCTGTAATCCTAGCTCTGGGTGTCTGTGGCAGGAGGATTACAAATTGGAGTGTCCACACTGAACAATTTAGCAGCTTCTGGAGACTCTGCCTCAAAATCAAAAATAAAATATGGGGGGGCTGGAGGAATAGCTCAACAGTTAAAGCAGTGGCCTGGCAAGCTGGATATAAGCACTAAGTACCTGAGTTGATTCCCTAGCACCACAGAAACTGGAGGTGGTGGCCTGTAATCCCAGCACTCAGGAGGCTGAGGAAGGAGGGTTGCCATGAGTGCAAGGCTAGCCTGGGTTCCATAGTGAGTTCAGGACCAGCCTGGGATACAGAGCAAGACCCTGTCTCTCAAAAATAAATAAATAAAATATGGACTAGGGTTATAACTCAGTGTATGAAGGACAGGAGCTCAATTCCACACACACACAAAAGAATCTGTCACTTCACTTCTCAGAGTTTTTCATGTGTTTTATTATGTGTCGCTGGAACAAAATAACTTGACTTCCACAATTTAAAGGAGGAAAGGTTTACTTAACCCACAGCTCACAGTTTCAGGTCTCACCCAGTCCATTCATGGCAGCTGGCAATGGTGGAAGCATATGCCAGAGAGTGGAGAGCTGCTCATGGCATTGCAGATGGCAGCCAAGTGAAGTGAGGAGCAAGTTGATGCCTGGAGACATAGGCAAAAGCCAGAACTTCCCCAGGAATAAGCCACAACAGTGTTTCTTCATCCTTCCGTAGTTCAAGCGGCCAGTTGGATCCAGCTTGGGTGCCCCTCCCTCTCTTCCTGGCCCACAAGTTGATAACATGCCTGAAAGCTCTGCCCAGGGTACCTACCAATCTCAGCAAGTTGACACAATCCCTCCCGGCCAAACCTCAAGCATCTACCCCTTCCAGCCAAGCCCAACAGCACACCATGACAGAGATATCCCACTACATCGAAATAAATGAGGCTTTTGGGAAGACACTTCAGCTCCAAAACATACTACCAGGTGGTCTTATCTGATTATGATATAGATGTTGTGCCATTTACACATGAGGAAACTTGGGTTCCATGAACACTGTTAATGATCTTAGACATCAACTTACAAGTCGACCAGGACTCTAGTTGGAAGTTATTTTGTCCAGTCCTCCTATAATTTTATAAGGGAAAACTGACGCCATCACACAAAATGGGGAGACTGGAGAAAATAACTGAGAGGAAAAGAACTGAACAGAGGGTCAGCGTGGCAGAATTGGGGCTAGGATTCTGAAAAGCAGACAACCTTGGGCACCCTTGGATCCTCCAATATCCCAAACAGTCGCATTTTCTCCCTGGGAGTCATACTTGTGACACAAACCTGACTTTGCAGGTGAGTTCCTGAAATCACATACTTCCTCATAGGCCTCAGATCTGTGGCTGTGACCTTTGATCCCTCCTGGGTTTCAGCCCAGCCAGGGTGAGTTGTTTTCTGGATAAAATGAACAGGCCCGCCTGGAACACAGGAAGAGGTTTTGTTTGAGCCAGGTGGAGGGGAGGCAGGAGGAACAGACACAGGGAAGGGAAGCCCCTCTGTCCTCCACCTCTCCCCACCCTATGCCTCTGGGGCTCCCACCACTCTGAAATCATTCTTTACGTATTTGATTTGTCTGTTCTTCCATCTTCCACACAGGCAGTGACACAGAAATCATCACAGGGACTGAGGACAAACTCCTGAGCCCTTAACCTGTTACTCATTAAAAGCATGACTGTGTTCTCCTCTGTGACTTCAGCCAGGCAGGCAGATATGCAACGGTTGATTAAAAGTCTATCAAAGTTTCACCTTCATTCTGTAAAACTCTGGGCCAAATCCGTCTTGGTTCTGCATGTAGGTATGTTAGTCTTTAGGGAGGCTCTGTCTACAGGTTGGTAAAACAAGGTTTATTAGCCCTAAATTATCTAGCCTTAGTACCCTTCAAGACTAAGAGATTCAGAGACACATTCAGCCAAGGCTAGAAATCACCACTGGCCTAACCCTACAGCCACCTTGGGATCCAGTAGAGCTTGACATGACTGAGGCCGCCCAGACGAAAACAATCATCTGGTGGAAACCGAGTTACCCCTGGAGTCATGAGGATTTCTCCAGAGTTATGTAACTAGGGATGAGACTGCCAGGACCCTGCCTCCCACCTGGCGCCACTATGCTGTTCTCCGTCCTTTCGTGAATGGGCCACTCTGATTCACCTCTCCTGATGTGCGCACACTTCGCCGCGCAGACCAGAGCCTCCTCCGGTCCTTGCTCCGCGGTCCTTTGTCGGGGTCAGCCAGGCTTGCTCTTTGCCAGCGCCACACCCCCCTTTACTTGCTCTCACTTTGCAACTAAGGCTTTTGCCTGTAAATTCATGGTATTTTAGTCTTAATTTCCATTATCACTAGAGCAAGGGCGCAGGCTTTCTGGTGACAGCAAGAAGCTCTCGTTTCCCACGGCACCCTCAGTAAAGGAAAGGATCAGGCCAGAAGCAAACATGCTTAGCATGACTTCTATAAATCTATAGGGTTCTCTCTCTCTCTCTCTCTCTCTCTCTCTCTCTCTCTCTCTCTCTCTATCTCTCTCCCCCCCCCCCTCAAAAGGGAAAAAAATAAAGCAGCTGAGTTACTGCAGGATTCTCTACCCACTACAAGTTATTTTGCGTATCACGAGTCCAACCAAAGCAATTCCCTGCTTCTACTGATCAAGGGCTCTCAGGCCAGAGAGGGCGGCGCCCGGCTGAGGTCCAGCCAGATTGGTTCCCAATCCCCCTTCTCCCAAATTAGCCTGGGTGCTCGCCAGGGCGTCCTAAGCGAGGGAGGGAAAGGGGCGGGAGAGTAGACAGCGAGCGGCGGGGCGGCGGCCGGGACGGGAGGCCGGGCACTTCGAGGAGCGCCCGGGAGCGCGCGTGCGCGGCGCCCGCCGCACGCGGGGCGGGGCGCGCGGCGACGTGGAAACCAGGGCGCCCCAGGAGGAGGGCGGGGCAGAGGGCGGAGCGAGGAGGCGGCGCGGAGGGGCCGCGGAACCCGCCGAGCCGCCGCGCGGAGCTGCATGCTGCCCCGCCGGCTTCTCCGTAGCCAGGTGGGCGCTGGGCGCAGCACCCGCGCCGGAAGCGACGGCGCTCGGAAGTCGGCTCGGCCGCGGCCCTTGGGATCCTCAGCAACTAGCCCACAGCTACTAGCGTGGTCTCGCGTTAACGGCAGGCCGCCTGGACTTTGCTCCGCGCCGAGCCCGGAGAAAGCGCACGAGGGTGGGCCATCCTGGGCTGCAGGCCCGAGCCCGGCCGGCTTCCAGAATAGGAAACGCTGCGAGCCTGGAGTCCGCGCCCTTCGCTCTGGTCTTAGGTGAGCCGTGACATTTTGTGTGATTTGGGGCAAGTTCCAGCCTTTCACTGGGCCTTCATCCATCCACCTGCGAGCAGAGAGGCGCTTTGAATGGGTCCCCACATTACAGGGGGACTTCAGTCCTCCTCTTTTTCTTGGTAGGGTCTTGCTCTGTAGCTCTGTGCCGGTCCTGAACTCACTATGTATGTAGCCCGAGCTGGCCTTGAACTCAAGGCAATCTTCTTGCCTCAGTCTGCAGGGTGCTTCTGGAGACAGGGGCTTGCTGTGCAGTCCAGCTGGTCCTGACCTCACTTTGTAGCCCAAGATAGCTTCACACAGAGGGCAGTCCTCCTGTCTCATTCTCCCCAGTGCTGGGATTACAGGTGTGCACCATAGGTGGTGCTGGGGAATTGAACTCAGGGCCTTGTGTTTGCCAGGAAGGCACTCTACCCACTGAGTTACATCCCCTACCCCTTCCATCCATTAGTCACCCTTCCTCTAAGGTTTGTTGTTTCCAGACTCACCAGCCTCACCCTTCCCACAGCTACACCTTGATTGCTCACTGCACCCTTCTATCTCAGGCTCATCTGGAAGCTTTAGTTGGAATCCGCCCTGCTGAATTGAACTGGGAGAACTAAACTGACTTCCCATGATTGATTTAGTAATCCTTTTTCCTTTCATGGATGGGTATTCAGAAGGACGAAAAAGCTAGGCTTCACAGAGGGTTAGAGACAGGAACAAGCTGCTCTGTATTTTTGAACTTTTTTTTTTTTTTTTTTTTTTTGAGACAGGGCCTTACTCTGTAGTCCAGGCTGGTTCTAAACTCAGTATGTCACCTAAGCCAGCCTCAAACTCCTGGCAGTCCTCCTGTATCAGCCAGCCGCCCAAGTGATAGGATTAGAATAGTGTGCCACTCTGCCCTTCTATTTTTTATGTGGCACTGGGGAATCGAACCCAGGACCCTGTGCATGCTAAGCAAGTGCTTTAACCACCACAGCCCCATCCCCTCTGACTTACTTTGTACAGGTTCATCAAAATCAGACAGGGTCGTTTTTTGAGGCAAGAACTTGCTCTATAGCCCAGGCTGGTCTTGAATTCATTATATAGCCCAGGCTCACCTAGAACACAGGGCAGTTCTGCCTCAGCCTCCCCAGTGCTGGGATTACAGTATGTACCAACATACTGTTTATGTGGTGTGGTGCCGCAATTATAGGCAGGTACCAACATACTGTTTATGTGGGGAGTTTAACCTAGGGCCTTGCTAGGCAATGACTCTAACCACTGTGATATTCCTCCAGCTTAGAATCAGTTTTAAAAGTCCAAATATGGCTGGGACATAGCTCAACAGTTAAAGCACATGCCTAGCAAGCACAAGGCCCAGGGTTCAGTACCCCAGTACTGCATAAGCTGAACATGGTTGCACATGCCTGTAATCCCAGTATTTGGGAGGCAGTGACAGGAGGATAGTAATGAGTTCAAGGCCAGTGTGCACTACATAGTGAGTTCAGGACCAGCTTGTATTACAGAGCAAGAACCTGTCTCAAAAAATAAAATCCAAATATGCCTAAGCATGCTGAAGTAGAAGAAAACACTTACCTGAACTCACTGTGTAGCCCAAGCTGGCCTTGGACTCAGGACAATCCACCTGCCTTAGCCTCCTGAGTGCTGGGATTACAGGTGTACGCCACCATACCCAGCTTGTGTGGTGTTGGAGAATCAACTCGAAGCCTTGTGGTTGCATGGCAGGCGCTTAAGCCACTGTGCCATTCCTCCAACTCCTCCTTCCACCTTCTGACCTTGCTCCCTAGGGCAGCAGTAGTCATTATAATTATTTCCTAGCTTCCCCTGCGGCCCTGCCTGAGCTGAACTGTCTACCCAAGGCTCCAAGGCCCTTACACTTGGTGTTTGCTCTACCAGGAACACTCAACCCCCTCTACTTCCTGCATATTCTTCAGATCTCTACCAACAGTTTACTTACTTAGGAAATTCCTAGGGTATGCATGTTCATGTTACATGCTCACTTCATTGTGTGGCTCTTTGACTAATGTATCTTCTATTCTTTAATGCCTGTAAGTGCCATAAGGGCTGGAAACATGTCCTGTTGCCTCTCAACATCTAGCTCAGAAAAGTGCTCAGAAATTTGTTTTGCAGTGAATGTTCTTATTTAGTCCAAGATCTTGTAAGGTTGTTATCATTGTGATCCTCTTATACATGAGGCAAGACCTAAGATCACACAGTTGGCAGCACTAGAATTGGGACCCAGTCTCTCTGACATTAGGGCCTTAACTTCTACACCATTTACTGTTTCTCATTTCAGGATCTTATGCTGTGAAGACATTTCCAAAGTGCCTGGTGTTAACCAGCAAATCTGACCCACAAGAACTAGAAAGAGAAGCCTTTTAGGGTGTGGAAAGGTGGTCTTGGCCTGCCCTGTACTCCCCTGGACTGTGGAACCTGGGGCAGACTTGGCTTTCTCCATGGCCCGACAGCTGAAGATTCGTCTATTGACATGGGATGTGAAGGACACACTGCTCAGGCTCCGCTGCCCTGTTGGAGAAGAATATGCCACCAAGGCCCGGGCCCATGGGCTAGAGGTAGATGCCACAGCCTTGGGAAAAGCCTTCAGGCAAGCATACAAGGTTCAGAGCCACAGGTTCCCCAACTATGGTCTGAGTCGTGGCCTTACCTCCTGCCAGTGGTGGAAGGATGTAGTTCTACAGACTTTCCATCTGGCAGGTGTCCAAGATGTCCAGGCTGTGGGCCCCCTCGCTGACCAGCTCTATAAGGACTTCAGTATGCCCTGCACCTGGCAGATGTTGGAGGGTGCTGAGGCCACCCTAAGGGGTTGTCGCAAGCGGGGTCTGACACTGGCAGTGATCTCTAACTTTGACCACCGGCTAGAGGATATCCTGGTGGGTCTTGGCCTACGGGAACATTTTGACTTTGTGTTGACCTCTGAGGCTGCTGGCTGGCCCAAGCCAGACCCCCGCATTTTCCACAAGGCCTTGCAGCTTACTCATACAGAACCAGCAGCAGCAGCCCATGTTGGGGACAGCTACCACTGTGATTACCAGGGAGCTCGCGCTGTAGGCATGCACAGCTTCCTGCTGGTTGGCCCAGAGCCTCTAGACCCTGTGATCAGGGATTCTATACCTAAAGAACATATTCTTCCCTCACTGTCCCATCTCCTGCCTGCCCTTGACTGCCTGGAGGGCTCAACTCTGGGCTGTAAGACATGAGAGGGATTTAACTGGGCCTAAACAAACAGTGGAGCCAGGAAGCCCCTTCTTTCTCCCAGATCTGGACTGAGCCCCGTCTACAGCCTCCATAACTTGTGCTGAGTATGAAGCAGGGAGGCTGGGCTTTCACCCTTGCCCCCCAACCTGTTGCAGCTGTGTTCACTCACTGTCATTCACACCTGTGCCCCTCCACCCCACTTCTGAGGCAGGGGTGTAACACCTGCCTAGGATGTGTGAGGCCCTGAGTTGGGTTCAAATCACCAGCAATGGAAAAAAAAAAAAAAAAAAAAAAAAACCCTTAGTAACTTTGTTTTAGCTGTAAGCTGTAAGATACTTTGTCTGGAGTTTTGAAACCCCATTATCAAAACAACCCTATCCAGATGCAGGGGCATATATCTATTATTCCAGCAGTCAGAAGCATTGCAAGTTCAAACCCAGCCTTGGCAACTAGTGAGCCCCTGACTCAAGAAGTGCTACTGATGGATCTCAACACAAAGGCCCTGGGTCCAATCTCCAGTGCTGCCAAAAACAAATAGAAAACACACTTAAGTTCTAATGTTACTCATTTAACCTGGTACCTCCCCCAACCCCAATACAGCTTATTTTGCAAGTCAGAGTGCCAAGCTATACTGTGGAGACACTGTTCACTACACCCCTGGAACCTGACCAGGAAATCTGGGACAGGGAACACCGTAATTATGAAAAGGCACACTACTGACACTGATGTATGCTTTTTCTGTGTTAGGTTCTCTTAAGATTTTTTTTTTTTTTTTTTCTGAGACGGGGCCTCACTCTGTATTCCAGGTTGGTTCTGAGCTTACTATGTAGCCCAGACTGAACTCAAACTCACAGCAACCCTCCTGCCTCAGCCTCCTGAATGCTAGGATTACAGGAGTGTGCCACCACACCCAGCTTATATGGTGCTGGGGAATCGGGTACTCAGCACTTGCTAGGCAAGCATCTTAACCACTGAGCTATTCCTCCAGCCCTCGGCTTGTTTTTTCCCCAGCACTTTCTGAGCCTGCACAAGACTCTGAGATTGTTTCCTTAGCACCACATAAAAAATAGCTGGGCATAGTGGTGCATACCTATGATCCTCGCACTTGGAAGGCTGAGGTAGGAGGAGTACTAGGCCAGCCTCAGCTACATAGCCAATTCACGACCAGCCTGGCCTACAGAGTGAAAACTTGTCTCGAATTAATAGCAAATTTCTGATAGAGTCTTGCTAAGTTGCCCAAATGGACTCAAACTTGTGTTCTTCCTACCTCAGCCTCCCAGAGTTCTGGGATTACAAGTGCATGCCACCACACCTGTCTTATCTGTATATATAATGCTCAAAGTTGCCTAGTGGCCACAGTTAATTAGTATGACCCCAATTTACAAATTAAAATAAAAAAAAGATTCAAAGGTAGGTAGCTTGCCTGAGGTCACAGCCTGTGAGAGAACCAGGGTTCCAATCTAGGCATGTCTCACGAAAAAGCTGGTTGACTTGATTGTTAGGTGGCAGAAAAACAACCCAGGTGAGGGACTTGAGGAATGGCACAGAGGTTAAAGTGCTTGCCTTGCAAGGCTGGATTGTCCTGAGTCCAAGACAAGCCTGGGATACACCAGGGAGTTCAGGACCAGCCTGGGCTACAAAGCAAGACCCTGTCTCAAAAAAAAAAAAAGAAGAAAGAACAACAGAAAGAAAAACCCATGTCACATAATGGACATAGCACAGGTAGTTAGTGGGAGAAGAGGGACAGTGCCTCAAAGGATGTCTAGACAGGTGTCCTAGTCATGGGGGCACACAGGAACAGGAAATGACAGGGCACAAAGACTGGAGCTCAGGGCTTTGGAGGGAACATCTAGCAACTGAAGAGGCTGAGTTTTTAAAATTCCAGCTCAGTGACTAGAGCACTTGCCTAGGAAGCACAGGCCCCCGGCTGATCCCCTAATACCACATACTAGCTGGGCATGGTGGCTCACATCGTAGCCCCAGCACTCTGAAGACTAAGACAGGAGGATTGCCACGAGTTCTAGGCCAGCCTGGGCTCCGTACTGAGTTCAGGACCAGTCTGGGTTACAGAACCAGCCCTTATCTCAAAATAAATAAAAGTCCATTTTTCCTCCTGCCTTACCTCTCCACTTGATTTTTACTGGACATTTCTGTGTTTTGCCTAATGCCAGGTACAGAGGATACTACAGGTTAAAAGCACAGCTGGTTGTTGTAATGGCACACATGTGTGAACTCAGCACTCTGGTAGGCTGAGACGGAGGAGCTCAAGTGTAAGCACAGCCTGGTAAATTTAGCAGCTTTCAAGACTGCCTGGGGATGCAGTTCAGTGTGAAGTCCCTGAGTTCAATTCCTTTGGTACTACGGAGGGTGGAGGGGGGGACGGGACGGGACAAAAATACGCAAGCACAAATGTGATACATGTTCTTATGGTGAGAGCTAAGGCAGGTTCGGGAGAGGACCCTGCACTAGGGATGAGACAGGGAGAAACTGGGAGACAAAGCATGGGAGAATTCCTGCAGCAGGCCTGTGAACTCTGAACTCATCTTCTGTGGGGAGCTGGGTTGGTGGGTTGCAGACAGCATGGCATCTCGAGAATCTTCAGGTGTGTAACAAGCAAGAGGCTGGCTTTGACTCAGACTTCTGGGCAAGTGCCATGGCAAAGCAAAAGCTGGGACCATCTTTCTGGACTAGACCAAATACTCCTGTATCTAAGTTTCTTAAGCCCAGCACCCACGTCCTCAGAAACTTCTGAGTGTCAGACACTCATTAGGGATCATCTCAACCAGAAATGTCAGCCAGAGGCCCATGAACTTGATTTATCCAGTGTTTTAAGTAAGTGCAAATATATATATGTATATATATATTAATTATATAAAAGAGGTATCACAAAAAAAGTAAAGATGTAACTCAGTGATGAAGTGCTTGTCTAGCATGAGACAGAGTGAGCTCATTTTACTTAGTTTGCACACAGATGGGAGTTTTTCAGCCATTGTCTGAAGGTCCTGCTCCTGGCCATTCTGGGACCACATGACCTCATGGCTACAAAGAGCTGAGGTGAGGCAGAGTAGTGGTTGCCCCTAAATCTTGGGCTGTTCCACTCATTGCTCCCTGACTCTGGCCAGGCTTCCCTTTGGAACGCCCCTGGTTAAGTATTGGTTTTCAAGCTGTTCTATGGCTTCCACAGAAAGTGAGGAAAGCTCTGGTTCTCATCCTCTTTGGCCTCAGGAGACTGAAGTTATAGGTAAGTATTTTTGTTGGTGGTTTGTTTTTTCCTTTCAGTGCCAGAGACGGAATCCAGAGCCTCACACTTGAGGCAAGCATTCTTACCGCTGAGCTATACTTCCAGCCTCACTTGGTGAGGCTGCTTTTGAAGAGCATTCCTGGACAAAGCTGTGGATGATTCACGGGGTTTCTTGTGAAAGAGAGCATGAGGGGACTTGCCCTTGGTCCTAGCAAGGTCTCCAGGGTCTTTCGGCTTCACTGAGCTAACATCCCCTTATTTCTGAGTATATCAGGGTAAGGAAGACTGGGGCCAGCACACAGCATGTAGCCAATTGCCAACAAAGAACACACAAGAAATCTTAAGTATATCCTTTAATAACATCCATGCTCCTTGTTCCCTAAGGATGTGTGCTTACTCCTCAGTGCTTTCTGTGTGGAAGCCCCCACCGGAGGGCTCCACTTAGGTCACGGGCCAGGGAAGGGCACAATCTCTATCACATGTGGGAACAGCTGGCATTCAGCCTTAGCGTTGGAGACAGAGGCCTACAGCTGTGCTGCAGTCACGCTGCCTGGAGATAGGAGTCCTAAGTCTTCTGAGTGCCAGGGCAGGACCTGAAGGAGGGCACAGACACCCAGGCCATAGCTTTCTGGCCAGGAGCAAAATGGCAGGGGTTCTAAATCCCTTCCAGGTTGTCTTTGAGTGCTACAAAAATAATTTCCCTTTGTGCGTGTTGTGGAAAAGATTGAGAAGCACGAAGCTGCCAGGACTGGCTTCTCTGGAGAGAACCACTTCCACACACATGAAGCTCAGGGAGGGAGCTGAGACGCTTCTGCAAAAACTGCCACCTCCACCTAGGAACTTGTCCATCCACACATCTGTCTGCTCACTCGCCAAATAATTATTGCACAGTCACTGTGCACTAGGCACCAGAGATAAAGTGGCATGACACCCTCACAGGGGTAGGTGCAGGGGGCCTCAGGAGACTAAGGCCCTGGGGAGCAGCAAGTACTCAGCAGGTGCCCAGCAGGTAGATTGTGCCCAAGTCTGAGAGGTATCCATGGAGCCCAAATCCACTCACTTGATATGGGCCTAGTTTTCTTTAGAAATACCACACACATCACTTGAGAAAAGGATACCGGGTAGAAATATGGCCTTACCCAAGAGTGGCAGGGAGGTTGAACTGACCTTTCCCTGGCCAAAGGTCAGTGGATGATAGAAAGGCTCTGGTCAGCCACAGCAAAGACTGGGAAGAGGGGTGTAGGGAAGGCCGCATGGTAGGTGTAGAGCACAGTGCGAGAAACTGGCTCATAGAAGAGCAGCTCTTGTGCCTGCAAGTCCAGGAGGATACCCAGCTGGGATGGGCTCCGTAGCAGTCCCAGGGGCTCATGCTGCCCATTATGTGAGAAACGGAACTCCTGATCGTAGCGGGAGAAGACCCAGGAGAAGGCATTGTGGCCCAGGCGGCAGTCACTGCCTGAGCCTTTGCGGGGCAGCCGGCCTGAGGCCACCCCCACTTTATAGGCACAACTGTTCTGGACATTCACCGTCCACGCATGGAGACCAGTGTGGAAGGAGCTGGCAGCCAAGGCATTGGGCCAGTGGTCAAAGCGCTCTGGGCCATCTGTGCAGGCCTTGGACTTCTTGGCATTGAATGTCAAGGTCCTTCGATCACCTGACAATTGCAAGAAGGGGCTGACGGTCTTCTCATCAATTCGTACATCCTCTGTACCTGCTGGAGAGAATTATGAGTTGTCCAGGGCTTCTCCTCCCCAGGCGAACCAGGTCCCACCAGGTAGTAAAGGGTTTCCTCACCACTCTCTGGCAGTGAGACCTCCGACAGGCCTCAGTTTCCTTATTTGTAAAGTGAGGATCAAGTAGGACTTACCACTGGATGATCGTGAGAATTAAATGGAACAGCACATGGGTGCCTAGCATATAGGAAGCACCTGACACTAACTACAGGCATAACAGTGGCTGTTATTACTTCAAGATCTCCATCTGTAAACAGAGAAAAATAAGGCCAAGCCAAGCCTGGCGGTACAGGCCCATAATCCCAGCACTCTAGGAGGCTGAGGCAGGAGAGGAGGATCAAAAACCCAGCTTGGGTGGCAACTTAGTGACTTAGCAAGACACTGTCTCAAAATTAAAAACTAAAACTTGAACTGAGAATGTAGCTCAATGTGAAGGCCCTGGACTCAATCCCCAGTCCAAAAAAAAAAAAAAAACAGAAAGAAAAAGAAAAGAAAAAAAACAACACCCCCCCCAAAAAAACCAAGAGGGGCTGGAGAAATGGCTCAGAGATTAAAGCACTTGCCTAGCAAGTACTAAGTCAAGTGCTAAGTACCCAAGTTCAATTCCCCACCACCATTTATGCTGGGCATGATGGTGCATGCCTGTAATCCCAGCACTCAGGAGGATGAGACAGGAGGATTGCCATTGAGTCCAAAGCCAGCCTGGGCTCCATAGTGAGTTCAGGACTAGCCTGGGCTCTAGAGCAAGACCCTGTCTCAAAAACAAAACAAAACAAAACAACAACAACAACAAAAAAAACCCCCGAAAGGACAAGCAAGTTGTCTAAGGTTCTATACAAATTTGTTAGCAACAGGGTCTAATAAAGACCCAGTATTTTACTCCCAACAGTAGTCATACTTATTTTTTTTTTTTTTTGATAGAGTGTTTTATTCTGTAGTCCAGGCTGGCCTTGAACTCAAGGCAATCCTTGGCAATCCTTCTACCTCAGCCTCCAGAGTGCTGGGATTACAGGAGTGTACCACCATGCCCAGCTCATGTGGTGCTGAGAATCAAACTGGAGGCCTTGCACTTGTTAGACAAGCATTCTCACTGTTGTGCTATTCCTCCAGTCTGGTCATACTTTTTCTGGCTCATAGTATCTGTGGCCTTCAGATCTGTTACATCCTGGGACAATGCTCCTGAATCAAGGAAGCATGAGATAATACAGTTTCTATTAACTGAATGCACTGCTAATAAATCAGGCATTCTCAGATACCAGAATATAGTATAGACAAGCTGTAGTTAGTACCAAAGATTTAAGGACAAATTCAGACTACTAACTTAACCATGCCATGGACTGTGCAAAGACCACCACTGGGAGTCTGGAACCACAAACTAGAGAAGGCTGCACCTACATCTCCTGTGCTACCTGGAAATTCCTGGAGGTAAGAGACCACGTATTTTCACATCTGTGGCCCCAGTATGTAGCACAATGCCTGGCAATGTTTGTTAAGTAAGTGGGGCAATTCCAGAGAGCTTCATTTCTGGTCCAGATGCTCTCCAAGTGGCCATCATGTTTTTTCTCTTTGCTTTTTCTTTTCTTTTTCTAGTTTCTTTTTTCTTTTTTGAGGCAGGGTCTCACTCTGTAGTCCAGGCTGGTCCTCAACACACTGTAAAGCCCAGGCTAACTTCAAACTCCTGCCTCGGCCTCCTAAGTGCTGGGATTACAAGCATGTGCCACCTCGTTCAGCTATTGTTTATGTGGTACATCGAACCCAGTCTTATGCATGCTAAGCAGGTGGTCTGTCCACTGGGCTATGTCCTTATCCTGCCTGGGTAATTTTTATGTGCTGCCAGAGGATCCAGCCCAGGGCTTTGCACAAATTGGGCAAGTACTAGAACCACAGAGCTATGCTCCTAGTCCAAATTACATTTTCTTAAATAAAAGCCTGAGGTTTCCAATAAATCATTAGCTTCCCCACAAGAGCAGGCTTAATGGAGACATGATTTATAGGAACAAGATTAATCATACCCAACCACAGAACAGACTGGTCTAGGAATGGGAAGTACCTAGCCCTGCTGCGCAGATTTGTCTAGAGCCGTGGCCCCATTGAGCATCCTGAGTTTCCAGCATCACTGGCTGTCTAAGCTACCATCCTAGAAGCACTAGCGGCCAGTGTGACACACTAACAAACCCCACATAGACAGATAGACAGACACCCATTGTTCCTGCTGGTGCTGGGCTCCAGCAGCAGCTAACCTGAGAAGGACCCGAGAACTGCCGTTGCCCAGAGTTGGGTCAGTAGTGGGCTCCAAGTGCACTTCTCATTAAAGTTTAACTTTTCAGACTCCTGGGGATCCAAAATGCCTTCCGCTTCCTCGGTCCTTTGCAGGGAAAAAAAACAAAGATTCAGGAAGGTTCTGTAAGTGGACTTGGGTCAATACAGTGAAGGGTGGAACACAGAAGATCCTCCTCCTACCGAGGTGACACCAAGATGAGAGCCACCTGTGCACAGGGGCTGCTAACGGGGGGTGCTTCCCTGGTGCCCATCCCAGAAGCCAGCAAAGCATCTGGACAATGTCCAAGGAGGTGTGTGCTTGGGGCCACTACCAGAAACCAGAGGCAGTGTGCCCTGTGGGAAAAGTGACTCGTGAGCGACCCCCAGTAAATGGGCAGCGAGCTGGGACAAGGATCTGGGGCACCAGAATCCCTGTGTTTCCACTCCAACATCCTTCCCAGAAAATGTATCACTTCCTTTCAAACCTAATGTGGCAGTAATGTTTCACTTTGTTTGTTCAGAAGGTACAGCCACTCCTCTGCTAATAAAATTCAAACATCCCTGAGGGATCACACAGGAAGGAACCAAAAGTCATCCAGAGGACATTTGGGAACACAAAGTGCCTACAATGGGAAAATTGCTGTTCATCTGCTGGGCTTTGAGGTTACTGTTTTGTGCCATTTTCTAGGACACAGTGGTTATCCTGTGTGACAGAAAAGAGCAGATTCAGAGAAGGTACTCAGCCACAAAAGGGAGCTGAATTCCAGCCCTAGCTTCATGCAAAAATAGAATATATTGGGTTAGAGGAATAGCTCAGCAGGTAAAGCACTTGCCTAGCAAGCTGAAGGCCTTGAGTTCGATTCCCCAGCACCACATAAGCCAGGCATGGTGGTACATGCCTGTATTCCTAGCACTCAGGAGGCTGAGGGAGATGGACTAAGGTGTGTTTAAGGCCATTCTGGGCTGCATAGTGAGTTCAGGACCAGCCTGGACCTCAGAGTGAGACTCTGACTCGAGGAAAAACAAAAAACAACAACAACAACAAAAACCATAGCTAGGGTGGAGCTCAGATACCATTCAACGTAATTTCCTTAACCTGAAATGAAATCTCAAAGGAGCACAGAGCAATGTGCTCTGAGGATGTACCACAAGCTTTACAATCTGGGCTCTGAGAACCTGAGTTTTCCGAATTTTCCCACCACCTCTAATCCTCAAGATGGCTCTGAGGTCATTCAGCAGTTCTGAGTATATGCCCTCTTTTCCCTGACCAATCCAGGCTCTCCCTAGACTGGCACTGGCTAGGCTGCCTGGGAGGAACAAGGTGAACAGAGCCTCAGAAAGGCTGAGAATGGGCTCTGCTAACAAAGAGCTCTCTGTGGCCAGGACAACAGAGGGTCTGTTGCCATCTTCTCAAAGGGCAGTGGTTCTATCTGGAGAAGCCTTGGAAAACAGGTGGAGAGGAAAGAGCCTGCGTTGACATTGCTAAGCTGTCACCCTAGGGCAGATCTGAGACCAGACAGAGACACCAGAACCAAACAAGAACCACATAATACAGAAGAGAAAACCAAGGCCCTAGAGGGGTAGAAGCGAAACAGGACTCAATACAGCAGGGCCCTGGCTTAGGCTGGAATACCCAGTCTGTGCAGTGAGATGTGCCATCACTGTCATGTCAGAGTGAGCCAGGCTGTGGAAACACCAGAGCTAAAAAACACATTTCTCCATTAGACAAGCGAGGTTCCAGCTAAAAGGGGCCTGACAACTTCTGTGCACAGCACTCGGAGAGCCTAAGTCACAAAGAACTGTGAGCGGATCTTAAAACTCTATGAGGTTAATAGCAGTGTAGCCTCAGCAGTTCTGAAACAACCGTGTGCATATTGTAGGACTGAGAGCAAAGGAGTAAATAATTTTGATGTCGGGATCCATGGTTCTTCCTGTAAAATAAGAAAGATGCAAATCCAGGATGGGGACAGGCAAAAGGAAAACCTTGTGGTGGGAGAGCAGCGGTATGAACTTGTGTGGAGACGGCAGCCCCACCCTGCAAACACCACCTAGCCCTCCCGCTGTCCATGGAGAAGACCTGGAAGCAGCACTGAGCATGTGGCTTCTAAATATCCTTCCCGGCTCAAAGAAACCAGTCCTCTGGAGAAATAGCTGATTCCTGATCTGGGGCAGAAAAAGAGCAAGTTGAGCTTAGGATAGCTTTGCCAGGGAACAAGATGTTCAAAAGACTCAAGGGACTTGTCAAAAAGACACCAGATCCAGCTTGAATGGCTCAGATTGGCCAAATGTGTGATAATTTGAACATCAAAGTTAATAATGAATGTCTCAATAGACTTACAATGCGCTGAATAAATTAAGAACTCAAGAGTCCATCGATACTACAGTGAATGGAAGGGCCTGGAAGAATGTACTTGGGAGGCTGAGACAGGAGGATTGCTGTGAGTCCAACGCCAGCCTGCAATCCATAGTGAGTTCACGATCAGCCTGGGCTACAGAGTGAGACCCTGTCTCCAAAAAAAAAGTGAATGAACAAAAGAGCAAATAAAGAAATATCCAGCCAGGGCTTATCAATGGATGCAAAACTACAGGGTAAGACTTGAAAGAGAAACAGGATGTACATAGAAAATATCTCCTCACAGTCGGCTCATTACATATACAGGGGAAAATATAACTGTATAATTTAGAAACATGATAGATACTTCTCTTTAACCACTGAGCTATACCCCCCATGCCCCAAATTGAGAGATACTTTTTAAAACTGGCTTAGACACTGAAAATGTTTAATAAGTAGTGGGGGAGTAGGGAGAGGAGGTGGCTAAGGGACAATTTCAGATTAAAAGAGAACAGATGGTGAGCTGGGGACATAGCACAGAACTTAAAGCACCAGCCTCGCAAGTACAAGGCCTTGGATTCTAATCCCCAACACCACATAAAACTGGTGTGGTGGCTCACACCTGTAATCCCAGTATTTTAGAGGCTGAGACAGGAGGACTCTTGTGAGTTCGAGGCCAACACTGGGCTATTGGGATACAAGAATAGCTCAGCAGTTAAAGCGCTTGCCTACCAAACACAAGGCCCTGAGTTCGATTCCTCAGCACTACATAAAGCCAGGTGTGGTGGTACATGCCTGTAATCACAGCACTGAGGTACAAGGACTGTCAAAAGTTCAAGGCTAGGCTGGGCTACAGAAAGAAATCCTGTCTAAAAAAAATAAACAAGTGAAATAAAATAAAAAGTTCATTCTAATAAGAAAAAGTAGAATGAGAAGACTAGCAAAAGTGTGGAAAGACTACAAAGTGGGAAGACGTGGGAATAAGCCAAGCCTATATTAAGAGGAGACAGTAGAGGGACTGGAGGAATGGATCAGCGGTTACTTGCTAGCAAGTGCTAAGTCAAGCGCTAAGTACCCAAGTTCAATTCCCCAGAACCACATAAACTGGGCATGGTGGCCTATGCCTGTAATCCTAGCACTCAGAACCACCTGGGCTACAGAGCGAGACCCTGCCTCAAAATAAATAAATAAAAAACCAGAGACAGTAGAGGCCAGAATGTAGCTCAGAGGTAAAGTACTTGATTAGCACACATGAAGTCTGGGTTCAATCTCCAGCATCATGAGGGATAGAAAAAGAGGAAGTATTTACCTATCTAAACATAATATGGAATACTTCAGAGATTCCCCCCCCAAAAAAAAAATCTAAATATATTAACATGAAAAGACTCCCCAGCTAGACTAAGTGTTACCACAGCAAGTATAAAAAGATCCCATCTATTTTTTAAAAAAATTCTGTCTAAAGTAGCAGACAAAAGTCAACAAACAAATAAACAAAACCCCATATATACCCTCCTACGAATAAACAAGAAAGTCCAACATCCCAAATCTATTAAAACTCTTATCTCTAGGGAATGGGATTGGGAAGGATTAATGGAGACTTATTTTTAATTTTTTTATTATTATCTTACTATTATTTTGGTTCTGCGGATGAAGCCAGGGCCAGGCAAGTGCTCTACAATGAGCTGCACCTCCAAGCCAATGAGTCATTTATTTGGCTTGGCAAATTACATACTCTCGGCCACATCCATAGGCCCTTGCTTCTCAGCCTTTTAGAACCTTGGCAGGATTTGGCAAAATTCTTTTATTACTGAATAATTAAAATGCAAGATTTGAGTAGTAATGCAGACTTGTGTTTCAAAAATTCTTACATCAGAGAAACACGGATGAAGAAGAAGACAGGGCAAGGGTGGATGTCCAGGGGTCCAAGCTCCAGCTCTGGGGCTTAAGCAAGTTCCTTTCCCTCCCGAGCGTCATTCAGCATTCTCATCCATTGATGGGGTATTAAAACTCTCGGTCAGCGAGACTTCATTTTGATATGGGATAGTGTTTAGGAAAGCCCATGGTAAGGCTCCGTTCATAAGCATCACTGCCCTTAGGTGTGGGTCTAAAGCAGTCATGCACGCCAGGGGCAGTAAGAGCTCTGACCACTGATCCGGACTTCAGGGAAATGGTTTAGCTGCATGTACCAAGCTTTCTCCCAGTGGGACCTAAAGCAAGTGACTGGGCAGAGACCCGTGGGTTTATGTGACTGCCTAGGCAGATCCCAGGCCATACTTACTTTTCAAAAATCTCCTGCTCCTTCTGCTGCAAGAAAACAAAACAAAGTCAAGCATGGTACCAGAAACCTGCAGGCAGTCAACTTGAACATACTATGTGAGTGTGTGTGTTGGGAGTGGTACTAGAGATCAAGTCCCAGGCCTTTACACTGAGCTATATTCCCAGCCCATTTTTATTATTTTTATCTTGAGACAGGGTCTTACTAAGTCACTAAGCTGTCCAGGTTGGGCTTGAACTTGTAATCTTACTGCCTCAAATTTCCAAAGTGCTGAGATTACAGCTACATGCCACCTGGCATGGCTAAGACTATGGAGAAGGTTGTAGAATAAAAGCCCCTACTCCTTCATTAGGCTCCAGAACAAAAGCTTGCAGGCCATTCTTCTCATACACACCCTCCCGCCTCATACTCAGAACGATCAGCCCTGCCCTGTGGTGTCCTGGGTACCTGTCACTCCACTTCAGGACCATCACCTGTTTACTCGACACATGTCCCATTAAGACTGTCAGTTCCTGGGTGGCTGCGGCTTCTGAATCTTCTACTGTGCCTATCCCCGTGTCTGGGACAGAATGTGCTCTACCTGTGCCTGAAGCTGGGTGACTGAATGAATACACAGTCGAGGGCAGTCACAGGAACTGCCCTGCTTGAAAATGCAGGGTAGCTCAGCTGTCCCACATTCTCATTCTCTGCCTGGCATTTCTACTCAAATGTCGCCCCGTCCCCTCAGATCTGGAAGCATCTGCAAATCTACAAAATACCAGGAAAAGCTGCACACAAAACGGTGACAATGGCGACTTCTGACAAGCTTGACAACGGGCTCTGTATTTTCATACCGCAGCCCTTGTCAGCCCCTGCATGCACAGCGCCCTCCCTGTGCACCTCTGAGTTCTCTTCTCCCCACTTCCTTGAACGTGGGTACCTACCACCTCCAAGTCATGGCACCCAGGGTCCTCCCTGAGCCTCTCCCCTCCCGCCTGGATCGTGGGATCCCTGGCTGAGTGGTCTCCTCGACCACAACACAGACCCTTCCTTATCCTGACTGCCAGTTTACGTGTCTGTCTCCTTCACATATCTAGAAGCAGCTGGCAGCTGCATCCTATAATTCTGTCCCACTGCACAAAGCTTAGCATGTAACCGTGCCCAATAAGCAGTTCACTATTGAAAGAATACTGCTACCAGGTGCCAAAAATCATATAATTTCATTCCCCTCCCTGCTGTTAAATAAAGTATTCACTGCTTCTTGTTAAAGTACAGCAAGGAAGAATTTATTCGGGACCCTCATACGAGTTATAAGAACTACTGCAACAGGGGGAGAGAGACTGAGCTCAACTTCAAATACATTACGAGCAAGTGGGAACTTACAGCCAATGAGTACCAGTGGGAGCAGTGGGTGGAAAATTACTAAGAGGAAATATCAGGAATAAGGGAGATTCCGGCTGAACTAAACCACCGTAATAGGATTCTTGGTGCTGACAGATACACAACCTGGCTGACGGGGGAGGCTGAACAATCTGATCAGATATCAAGGGTAATCAGACACGGAGGATGAGGAAGTTCTGGCTAAACAGAGTTCTTTTGCTAAAAACTAGGTTTTAAAAGGAAGTACACATGGGATGGAGGAATAGCACAGTGGTTAAAATGTTTGCCTAGCAAGTATAAGGCCCTGAAATCAATCACCAGCACCACATAAGCAGGACATGGTGGTGCACACCTATAATCCAAGCACATGGGAAGCTGAGGCAGGAGGAATGCTGTGAGTTCAAGGCCAGCCTGGGCCACAGAGCAAGACTGTCTCAAAATAAATAGGAAATTCTTATTGCCACCCACCAGCAAATGTTCTCAATATTTTCAGGCTTTGGGGAGTCTGGCCAAGGGGTCATGCCCTCCCCTGGCCTGGCTGGACTCACAATCAGCTGGAGGTCGTCCAGATGGGTGAGCATGCCCACCAGGCTGGTGCGGATGGTGTCGAGCTTCTTCAGCGCCTCTGCCCAGTGTGCCCGCTGTGTCAGGATGCTCTGGTGGGCCCGCTCCTCCTCACCATGCACCTGCTCCAGCAACCGCTGCTCCTCGCTCTCGCACAGACTCTTCACCAGACTCAGCCGCTGGATCACCAGTTCCCTGGCAGCGCTGGCTGTACTCTGACGGGGATAAAATGAGGAGTCAGGTCCTCGCAAAGCCCCTGTCGGGATTTGGAAGGCCTGGGCGGAGCAGGAAGAGGACTGATTGGCATCATCTGTGATGAGAATAGTAAGGGGATTAACAGTTCTTACATAAATTTACTTTGACATCCTGACCTTAAGACTTCCAAAATATGATTTGGAATTAAAGGAATTTGAGATCCACATAGCCAGGCTGTAGCTATATACAAAGCTAAGATGAATGATGGTGCTAGGTTGGGCGTAGAGATCAGCAAGTGTCACCCACTTATTTCACAGCTGGGGCAAAGGGATTAATGTCAGAGTTACAAAAACTGCAGGGCAAAGGCCCTGAGAAGTCAGTCCCATAAACTGTACCCATTCCAACAGTGTTCCAGGTGATAGTACTGCTTGTTTTTTCTTTGTTTGCTTTGTGCTTTTGATAACCAGGCTGATCCTGAACTTACTATGTCCCCCAGGCTGGTCTCAAATTCACAAATCTCCTCCTGCCTCAGCCTCTCGAGTGCTGGGATCACAGGCATGTGCCACTACACGCATCTGTTTAAGGCAGAGTCTCCCTCTGTAGTCCAGGCTGGTCTTGGACTCAATATGAAAAGCAGGCTGCCCCAAACTGAAAGCAATCTTCCTGCCTCATCCTCCCGAGTGCTGACAGGTGTGTGCCACCACACTCAGCTTTTGTGATGCTGGGAAATCAAACTCAGGGCTTTGCGCTTCCTAGGCTAGTGCTCTAACCACTGGCCTGTTTCTCTAGCCCCAATATTTCCCATGTTTAAGGACAAAAATTCATCACTTCCTAAAGTTGTCTGTTCCAACTAGTCCTGTACCAGAATTTTTACCTGCCACAGAGGGGGTCTAAAATCAATTCTCTGCAGTGAAATTAATGAGTGTTCTTTTTCTAACACAGCCTGGAATGCATTGCTACCTCAAATATTGGCTGGATGATTAGATGGGAAATCTTTCCTGACTTAGTCAAAAATCTCTCGATAGCACTTTCATGGCAAGCCTGTGGCAGAGATGGACCAGAACCCAATCCTCTTGACTCACGGCCCATCAGGGTTCCCCTAGAGCAGACACTACCTGGTAACCAATTCTCCCCAAAGGCATCTGTTGCATAAAGGCTGCACCTGTACACCTGCTAGACGGGGATGCTGCCTCCTTCAGGTCAAGAGAGCCAGGAGAACCAACTGCCTTCCCTGGGGCTGGTCCCAGATGACCTGACTTGCACAGTCCAGGGAGCAATCATCTCCATTTGACAGAAGAAAGTAAGACTAGCAGTTTGTTCAATGGGGAGGAAAAAGTAGCTAAATGAAGGCCAAGTGAACCCATCTGGGTCCAAACCACTGTCACCTTCCACCTGGATTGTGACATCAGCTTCCTAATTGGTCTCCCTGCTTACACTCTTGCTATCTCCCCCACTTCTCTTTATTTATTTATTTATTTACTTATTTATTTATTTTTATATACAGTCTCACTCTGTAGTCCAAGTGGGCTCTGACTCACTATGAGGCTGGCTTAGAACTCGCAGCAATCTCCTGCCTCAGCTTCCCAAGTGCTGGGACTACAGTGTGTGCTACCATGCCCAGCTTCCTTTTTAATCTGAAATCATATCATCTTACTCTATTCACAGATTTCCAACGGCTTCCCCTCAAACTCAAAATGACAGTCAAAATCCCCACCTGGCCAATGAGGACACAACGCAGCCCCGCCCTTGCATCTAGCTCCTAACTGCCTTCTCCTGGGTACCCCCGCGACAGCTCCACAGGCCTCCCCACTCCTCCCACAGTGGCTGAGTCACTTTCTCATCGCTGGAACACAATCCCAACTCCTACTTAAAGGAGGATTTAAGGTCACAGGGCAGAGGTCTCAGCTCACGCACGGTCTGCTGGCAATGGCAGAGGGGCACGGGGAAGCGGGCCTGGAAAGAGCAGCCGCTAAGGCAAGGCACAGGCACAGAGCGTGAGCTACAGAGGGAGACACACACTTCAGGCCGCCCCTCCCTCAGGGACCATCCCTCCACCCAGGCCCATCTCCCAACAGCAACAGCAGTGAGGTCTCCAATAGATCAAGCCGCTGCCCGGCACAGCGAATCCCCTAGTCCACTCACCACCCAAACACAGCGTCTGCAGCACTTCAGGTTCACACAGTAACACGCATGCCAGGTCACCCCCACCCAGGGCTTTTCAGTTGTTACCCCTCTTTCTGGAACACTCTTCCTCCAGGAGTGTGGGCTGCTCTCCCACCTCCTAGGCTTCTGCGCAAATAACAGCCTCCTTTATGAGGTCGGCCCTGATCGCAGCCCACGAGACAGCAGACCCTGACCTCAGCACGTGCTAGCCCTTCCTGTTGTACACTTCCTCACAGCTAGTATCACTTTCTGACATAGCATATATTTCATGTGCTCGTTCCCCTCCCCCCTGGCAAGAATGGAGGCTTCATGAAAACAGGAATCTTGGGCTGAAGGAATGGAACAGCAGTTAAAGCGCTTGCCTAGAAAGCACAAGGCCATGGGTTCGATTCCCCAGGACCACATAAACTGGGCATGGTGGCCCATGCCTGTAATCCCAGCACTCAGGAGGCTCTGAGGCAAGAGGACTGCCATGAGTAAAGGCCAGCTTAGGCTCTACAGTGAGTTCAGGACCGGCCTGGTCTATAGTGCAAGTCTCTGTCTCAAAAAGAAAAGAAAAAAGAAAACAGGACTCTTCATTTGGTTTGTCCACTATGAATGCCTACCACATGGAACAGTGCCTGGCACAGGGTAGGTACTTAATATGAAGCTGGTAAACAGAGAAATGGGGAAATGTTGGAAGTTTCTCCTAAAGCCATAAACTGCTACTGTAGCTTCTACCAAACACTGCACAGCAGAAAAATAAAGACAACTATAGTAACATGAGAAAATAAAATGAGGAGAAAGGGACAGGTCAGGAGAGTAAAAGGGGAATGGTGGAGGGGAGGGAAGAGGGAGGCACCATCCTACAAACTGAAGCAGAGATGAACTCAGAACAGCTGCCTGGACTCCTTGTACCTGTAGAGTTGCTGACTCTGGTCCCATTTAGGTTCTGAGAGACAGCCATATCCTGCCAGGAAACTCCCTGTTTTGTTTATATTAGTTCAACTAGATTCTGTTCATGCATTCAAAAGAATCATGACTAAGGCAGTGTCAAGCCTGCTCCACGTACCATAGGAACAGAAGGGAGGAGATATGAATATATCCCCAGTCCTGAGTGGTAATCTTTTTTTTCTTTTTGAGACAGAGTCTAACTCTATAGTCCAGGCTGATCCTGCACACACTATGTAGTCTAAGGTGACCTAGAACTCATGGCAATCCACCTGCCTCAGCCTCCTGAGTGCTGGGATTACAGGTATCCGCCACCATGCCCAGCTGTGAATGGCGGTTTTGATGGCGAAGACATAGCAGTAGCAATGAGCCCACTGACTAAAGGATCAGTAATGGGATGTAGGGCTGGAGGAATAACTGAGTGGTTAAAGCGCTTACCCATCAAGCTCAAGGGCCTGAGTTGATTCCCCAGCACTACATAAACTGGGCGTGATGACACACTGGGGAGGTTGAGGCAGGAGGATTGCTGACTTTGAGACCAGCCTGGGATATATAGTGAGATCGGGATCAGACTGGACTACAGAGTGAGACCCCGCCTCAAAAAGAAAGAAAAAAGAAAAATGCAGTAGGCTGTAAAAGGAGCACTGACTTGATTTTTGGAAGAGATTTTTGGAAGATACAGATCACAGAACTGACTCTGCCAGGAGTCACTGTGGCCTTGGGCAAGTTAATTAACCTTCATGGGACCGAATGCTCCATCTGTAACCAGGGATGGACTGCCATCACTGCATAAAATTGTCATAAAGATAAGCTGGCCAAGATGGTATACACCTGTAATCCCAGAACTATGGAAGCTAGATTGCTGTGAGTTCAAGGCTAGCCTAGGCTACATGGCAAGTTCAGGACTAGCTAGGGCTACAGAGCAAGACCTTGTCTCCAAAAAAATGACTGTATAAAGAATACTCAATGTAAAAGTTCTTAAGTAATTTTATAATTCTTAGACTAAACACACAATAATTACATGGTAACACACTATTTTCCTTAATCCTCTGCCCCAAGATATCCCAAACTGTCATTTTCTAGCACAGTCTTTATACTACCAAGATACTAGGAACAAGATCATTTTGTCCAGAAGGTAAAACTGAGGCTCAGAGAGATGGGAACCAAGTTTTGGGACATTCAGCTTTGTGAGTAGCTTGAGTCACGGGTGTGTAAGGCTGGAAGAGGACCCGAGACTTGTCCAGGCCCAGGGGCTAAGGCCTGACAGTGGGAAGGGCATGGCATGGAGAGGGGGGAGCAATTACCACTGCTCTCTGGTTCTTCCCTGGCAGGACCTCGGCCATATACTTGGTGATGCTGGCGCTCTGTAACTGCAGCTTCTCACACTGGTCCACAATCTTGTTCTGCAACATAAACGACACTCATGGCATATTTATCCAGACGCATGAGCCATCTGCTCATTCCAGCAATTCTTCCCTGGTAGCCCACCTCAGCCACCGACTCCCATGGTCACATCTAAGAACACATTATTATCAAAAACAATATCACCTTCAAGGGGCTGGGGGCATAGCTCCGTGGTTAAAGCACTTGCCTAGCATGCACAAGGCCCTGGGTTTGATTCATCAGCATCACATAGAAAATTAGGTGTGTGTGGTAGCACATGCCTGTAATCCCAGCATTCGGGAGGCCGAGACAGGAAGACGGTCATGAGTTCAAGGCCAGCCTGGGCTACATGGTTAGTTCAGGATCAGCCTGGGCTATAGAGTTAAAAAAAAAAAAAAACACCAAAACCTACATCTATCTATCTATCTATAGATAGATTACATATATATAAATCAGAACAGGGCATTCCCTGCTCAAACCCTCCAATGTCTAACCAATATGTTCACAGTGAGCTCAAGCTTCTACTTTAGCTAGCAAGGCCCTACCTGAGATGACTCTGCTTATGTCCCCAATATCCTAACCTCCTGCAACTCTCCACATCAGTCTTCTGCTCCTTACGCCACCAAACTTGTCTTACCTCAGTGCCTGTGTACCTACTGTTCATTCATCCTCTAACCTTGTGTATGTCTTGTTCCGAAACTCTGTCCAGATGTGTCACTTATTCAGAGAGGCCTTCCCTGACACACACCCCTTATTTATTTATTTTTGGTACTAGGGATTGAAACCAGACCCAGCTCATTTTTATTTTTGAGGCAGGGTCTCACTAAGTTACCTTGGCTGGCCTCAGATCTGCAACCCTTCTGCCACAGCCTCCCACGGTGCTAGGATTAGAGACGTGTGCCTCCACTCGCAGCTTCTCCCGCACTGTCTCCTCTATTTAATCCCTCAGCACTCTTGGGCTACATAATGCCTCCAGTGCAGGTTACTCATCTGTGTATATGACCCCCATCTCAGGAGCACAGGCACTACGATTCTGACCTGTTCAGTGTCCTACGACCAATAATGGAGGCTCCTGCACGTGAAGGGCCCTCAATATTGCCAGGTGTTGAGTGAATGAGCACTCACTGCCTTGACCACAAGAAGGGCAGGAGTTCGCAGCCCTCAAAGCTACATCACTTGTGGGAACTGGGGAGAGTTTGAGAAATAACACAGCTGAGGCCCACAGAGAAGTGACTTACTCCTGGAGTCAGCTTGGCCCCGTTTTCCCACTCCGTTTCTCTAGGTAACACCTTCCAAACCTCAGTCCCTCTAGTATTTTTCCTAAGACTGCCTCAGTTTCATCTGTCACAAGGAGATTTAGATATGTCTTCCAGAAAGTTCTCATACATTCTTCTTCCCACAAGTAGGAATTAAGTCTTATACTTCACAGTGCAAATGCAAAGAGTTGAATCAACCACAGGAAGCCGGGATCCAACTTCTGAGATGTTACAGGGAGGAATCCAGGTCAGACAGCAGTTGAACCGGCGCATTTAGCCTAGTTCTGGAACAATCCAGCTCTGAAATGCAATTTCTTTGCTGTCTGGAGGAACAGGACTGTGTTAAAGACATTTACTACCCTAGAACAAGGTGTAGCCCAGGGGTATAGCTGGACACCCTGGGTTTGACCCCTAGCAAGAAGGGGGTGTGGGGAAGACATTGTCTACACTAAATTATAAACACTGGAGGTCAAGACTTACCTCCCTTCAGGCAAAGGGGAAGTAAGGCACCCTGAAGGCACCGTGGGGCACAGTACAGCCTTGCCCCAGCCTTCACCCCTCCCACTACTCAGGCCTGGTGCCTACTTTTCAAGGTTTCCTATAACATCACTTCCCCCTTCTAACCACTGAAGTGAAGAGGTGGCTTCCTCTTGCCTAGTCAATGAATCATCCCCACCCACCCTCCACCCCTGAACTGCAGGAACCCAGAAAGAATGACTGCCCTGCTCTGGGCCTGTTTCCTCATCTGTAAAATCTGAGTAGGACCGCCACTTCAAAGGCTTGGTCTGGATGGAATGAGATGACAGATATGTATTCATTTATTTACTGCAGTAGTGGGAAAGGAACCACGGAGCCTTTGCTTTGAGCTGCCTGCCCAGCTCCTTTTTATTGTTTATTTGAGACAGAGTCTCGCTAAGTTGCCAAGCTGGGCTCGAACTTGCAATTCTCTTGTCTCAGCCTCCACTGTGCTGGGATCACAGGCCTGAGCCACCAGTCCCAGCTGGATATTTAAATGCTTTGGAATTTGCCCAATTCCTACCCACTGGGCAAGCTGACCATATCGCGTTATCCACATTCATCTGCACCATCACCATCACAGGACTAAGCAGGAGCTTTTGCCGTATGTCCGAATAACTGCACCCCTGTGTCACAGCACCCTGTAATGTGTGTATTACAGTCCCGCAAGACTGATGATGCCCCACAGAGCACAGGTACACAGCAGGGTGGGGCTGGGAGAAAGAAGCTGGTTCTTCAGACGGCAAGGAAATCTCCAGGGCTACGGCTAGGGTGTGCTTCCTTAAGCTCCTAGGTAACCTGACTGGCTGAGCTGAAGGTGTGGGGGATGGGAAAGTGTGAATGGAAGGTGGCTGGCCTGGAGCCAAGCTGAGAGTGGAGGGAAGGCGAAAGCTTAAGGGAACCCATCAAACCTTCCCGCCCTCTCCGGTTATCCAGGCGAAGCAGGCCTGAGGTTCAGTCACGGCCAATCCTGGAAGGGAAATAGCTGGCCTCACCCAGAAACCTAAGGGTGAGGCTGGTGGCTGGTGGCTGAACTGGAGGTAAGAAGGGCTGTTTCTTTTGAGGCTGGATCTATGATCTTCCCGTCTCAGCCGCCGGAAGGATGGGATGATTACAGTTTGGACCACCACGCCCGGCTGGGTTTGACTTTTATCAAAGATCACCGTAATAAACACGAGCTACTATTTCTGCCCGTAAACTACAAACGAAGCCGCTGTGGCTCGAGAGTTGCACGACTCACACGGGACGGGAAGGCGTGCGGTTCGAACTCGGGTCGCAGGGAGTCCAGAGGCCATCCCTTTACCCGCCCCGTCCCACAACCTCCGGCGCCCCGCCGTGCGGCCTGACCCGCCTCCCGGCCCGGCCGGCCAGGCCTCCGCGCCCGCGCCCGCTCACCCGCAGCGCCTCCGCTCGCTCCTCGGCCGGGCGGACGCGATGTCCCCGGCAGCGCCCTCCCGGGCCCGCGCAGGCGGCGCACGCGGGCCGCCTCTCCGAGCCGCAGAACCAGCTGAGGGCCTGGCCGTGCTCGGAGCAGAGCGGGCCCGCCGCGGACGCCGGCTCGGACCCCGGCTCGGACGCCGGCTCGGGCCGCGGACCCTCCGCGGACATGGCCGAGCGCCGGGCGCCGGGCGCCGCTCGCTCCACCTGTCGCAGGTGCTGTGGGCGGGGCCTCCTTGGCCCCGCCCCGCCCTGCCGGGTGCGCCCGCGCGCCGCAGCCCGCGCCGCCTCCCGCCCGCCCCTACTCGCCCGACCCCGCCTGGTGTCGCCTGCTTCTGCAGTCTTTGATTCTTTGCTGAATTAAATCACGTGTTTCTTTAAACCTATGGACTTATGTGACCCCGAACTATAACGCGGCCATAGGAAATCGTACTGAGAATTTATTAAGGAGTTTTAACCACGACAGGGGGTCGCGCGCGTGTGATCCCAGCTACTAGGGTGGCTGAGACAAGATCTCAAGTTCGAGGCCAGCCTGGGCAAGGAAACCCAAAATAAACGGCTGGGAGTATAATTCAGGGATGCAGCACTTACCCGACACGTGTCAATACGCAATAAAAATTACCAAGGGGGCCGGAGAGATAGCTCAGCGGTTGAAGGGCTTGCCTAGCAAGCGCTAAAAACTCGAGTTCAAGGCCCCAGCTCCACATCAAGCCCCACGGTGGCGCCGTGTCAATCCCAGTGCTATACACAAAACAAATCCATGTGCCAGGCTTTTGCCAAGAACTTTATAAGCATGTTATCGTCTTCACAGGAGTTCTTTAGAGAGACAGCTGAGACGCGTAGCATAGAAGTAGGCTCAGGGTTAGGCTGCCCAGCCCAGATCTCTCTTAGCGGCTTAGTGGCCTTGGCTGTAAAATGGGAGTAAGAGCACTTGACTCATAAATTTGGGCAGAGGAAGTAATCATCATGAAACAGTATCTGGCACGAAGTGGCGCCAGTCTCTTAGCATCTGCTAATGGTATGGGGAAAGTACTGTTAAGATTCCAGTTTTGTCCTGGAATGATGGTGCATGCCTGTCACGGATTCTAGCATTCTGGGAGGCTAAGACAGGAGGATCACAAGTTCAAGACCAGGCTGGGTAACATAGCGATATAGCAAGACCTTGTCTGAAAAGAAAAATAAAAAATAGCCAAGAATGTCACTCAATGAAAAGGTTCTAGGTTCAATCCCCAGAACCGCAAAATACATAAGTAAATAAAATTCCAATTTTATGGAAGTTAAGTAACTCTGGGGATCATGGTTACTAATTGATAGTGATGAGAGTGAAACCTAGACAGTTTAACTTAAGGTAATTATGGTTGATAATTATTTATTTGCCATGATAATTGAATCCAGGGTCTTTTGCAAGCTAGGCAAACGTGCTCTCACTGAGTTGCACCCTCAAACCTGATTGACAATTTTTTGGTGCTGTTGTTGTAGGGTCTCTCTCTGTAGTCCAGGATGACCCTGAGCTCATCACATAGCCTAGGCTGGTCTTGAACTCTTAGCAATCCTCCTGCCTCAGCCTCTCAAGTGTTGGGATTATAGTCGTGTGCCACCATGCCCTTATATGGTGCTGGAAAATCAAACCCCAGGGCCTTGTTCTTGTTAGGCAACACTTTATCTACTGAGATAAGCCCCAGCCCTTGATAAATTTTTTTGAGACAGGGTCTCACTCTATAGCCCAGGTTGATTCTGAACTCAATATGTAGCCCAGGCCAGCCTTGGATTCACAGCAATCCTCCTGCCTCAGCCTCCTGAGTGCTGGGATTACAAGCGTGTGCCACCATGCACAGCTTAATGTGGTGCTGGGGAATTGAACTCAGGTACTTAACACTTTCTAGGCAAGTGCTTTAACTGCTGAGTTATTCCTCCAGCCTCCTTGATAATTTGTAATGCATATTGAGGCTGATTTTGTCCATGGTACAGTATTTGCATCCAATTTTTCTTCTCAATTTGGGTACTTGGGAGTCTTGGTAAAAATATTAGTGTTGAGAAAATGTAGTGTATGTTTATTGTGAGGAAGATGGATTAAGCAAACAAGAGCGTGGGAGCAACAACACCTCCCCATCCAGTCCACAAAGAACCACTGCTAACATGGACCTGAGCTGTTCCCAGGCGTTCCCCCAGGGCTCGATATGTGAATCTGAGGCCAGATTGAACACAGTTCAGTCTAAGCACACAAGGAAGGCACAATTCTCCAGGCCCAAATTCCACCTGAGAAGGTCCTGACAGAGAGCTTAGCAAACTCAGTCAAAGAGCCAGGCCTAGTGGCTCAGATCAGAGGATCACAAATGATAGATCCCATCTTTGGCAATTTGGTGACTTAGCAACAAAAATCACAAATAAAAATCGGATGAGGATGTAGTTCAAGGTGAAGGCCCTGGGCCCAATCCCACCAAAACCGAACAAATAAACAAAAACCTCTGCCAAAGAGGAAATAACCAGGCCTCAAGTGTTGGAGAGTATTCTTGAGTTCATCACACCTGGACACAGGTGAAAATAAAATCCAGAAGGAAAGCCGTACATCTTGGGGCTCAGGGGGTCTATGGCACTTCTACCCTGAGGCCTCTCTAAGCCATCACTACACAAAGAGTTCAGAACCTTCCATTGGCCTCGGAGCTACCCAGAGTAGCACCTAATGGCGTCATCTTCCAGCATGAACATTTTGTCACCCTAAATAGCCACATATTGCCCCATGTGACTAGAAAGCAGAGAGTGGAATGTCAGGGCTGTTTGTTCTATCATGGCTGTACCACTTAGAGCTGTGCAACCTTGGTCAGATTACCCGGGTTCCCTGACTCCACTTTCCTCATTTCTATCATGAGGGTGATAATAACAGTACCTAGTTTAGAAGGTTGTGTCAAGAATTAAATGAGATCATATTTGCAGGAATACTCAGTTTGACATAAACTAGGGAATAATAATGTTTCTGATGGAATAGGTTAGGACAGATAAACAGGACTAAGACAGGGTGTTCCAGTGGCCCAGGGAGCACAAGTGGAATCGAGGTGCAGTGAAGGTCCCAGGCAAGGCTCCCGGCCCCTCTGGGAACAATCAAGGAGAGGTAACTAAGACAGGCAGCTTACCCTCCCCTCCCAGTTCCTTCTAGGTGCTCTAAGGTTATTAGTGGGCATCATTGTTCTACAACCCCCAACACAGGAGACTGCTGGACAGAATCTTTTTTTTTTTTTTTTTTTTTTTTTTGAGACAGGATCTTGCTCTGTAACCCAGGCTGCTCCTGAACTCACTATGTAACCCAGACTAGCCTTGAATTTGGCAATCCTCCCACCTCAATCTCTCTAGTACTGGGATTATAGGTGTGTCCCACTATGCCCAGCTTTATGCTAGGATATCAAACCCAGGGCCTAGTGCTTTAACAACTGTGCCATTCCTCCAGCCCTAGCAAAATCTTTATAGAGAACTTTAGTCCTTCATTCCCTTGGGACCTGCGCTGGAGACCCCCTCGTGTCTCCTCAAGAGTTTTACTTTCTCAATAAACCGCTTCCTGCTTTAAATCTTCCGTGTAAACTCCAACTGAGTATTCTCAACCATATTGAGAGGTCCTGAACCCTAACATCAGGAAACAACAGCAGTAATGTTTTTATTATACCTGTTGTGATCTATAAATATACTTGCAGCAGGTTCCAGAAAGTAAGTTATGTGAGGTTCTTTGGAGAGCAGTGCAGCAGTGGAGCTGGCATCAAAAAACAAAACAAAACAAAACAAAAAAAACCTTTCAGTGTAACCCAGTGGGAGTAGGAGAGTGATGGACTCAAAACAGTTTCTTGGGCTAGGGGAATATCTCAGCGGTTAAAGTATTTGCTTAGCAAGCACAGCGCCCTGGGTTCAGTCCCCCAGTACCACATTAGCCAGACATGGTGGTACAAGCTTGTAATCCTAGCACTTGGGAGGCTGAGGCAGGAGGCCTGCCATGGGTTTGAAGCCTGCCTGGGCTACATAGTGGATTCATAGCAGCCTGGACTACAGAGTGAGACCCTGTCTTGAAACAACACAAAACATTATCTTCTCTTTTCTGGAGATGGTAAGAACGGAAATGGGCGAAGGCAGCTAGAGATTATGCTAGTTTTTATTTGTTTTTGTTCTAAGCATGGGGAAGCCATGAGGGATAGGATGAGGAAAAGGGGTAAGGTTCCCTGGGAGGGCCTGGGCCTTTTCCTTGGGTGTGACTCCAGAGCAGTCCCTGGCCCTGGGGCACTAGGTCTGAATAGTCCGCAGACATGCTCTGGGGCAGAGAGACTGGCAAACGTGAAAGGCTACAATGGTAGTGAATGTGCTGTTAGGAAGTTGAGATCATCTGTTGAAGCTCATGGGCTGGGGCTACTGGAACTAGAGATCAGCCCCTTCCTGAAGTGAGCGGCAAGCCCTGTGGGCACACATCCCCCCAAGGCCATAAACGTGGCGGCTTCCTCCTGCTTCCCAGTAACTGGGTGCTGGGGCCCAGGCGATGGCAGCGGGACATGAAGACTTTCCAGTAAGAGTCTCATCATTATGCCTGCATCACCGTTTCCATGATTAGGTTGCAGATGAGCCCTCTGGGCCAAGCTGTGCCCTATGAAGGGACGACCCCTTTTTAGGTGAAGATACCAAGGAAGGACAGAAGGAGGGAAGGGAAGGGAAGGGAAGGAGAGAGGGAGAAAGAAGGTCTTTCTTGTTTAAGTTAAAATATGTAGTTAGAATGTATGGGAGGTCACTATTTTGATCTGGGCTCCTGCATTAGGCTGCCGGAAGCCAAACCAAACCAAAATGGAGTCACACATGTTCATGTTGAAATTCCACATTACCGAACTGAAGCTAAGTTTTCACAAACTCACTTAGCTGGTATTTCTACAATGCAAGACACAGCATTGCTTCAAATACGTCATGTTTAGCTCGTATGATGAGAAAGTTACCTCTGATTTGACCCTTATAGAAAGTTCACTTTGAAGTGTCTTTATGTCTTCTTCAACCCCATCTGCTTATAAATTCAACCTCCTTGCTCAGTTCACCTGTTTTATAAAATGGGATACTGCCCAATTTTAGAAATGTAGTTAGTTAATACAATTAGATCATTTAACCAAATTTGTTATAATTTTTTATTATATCTAAATAAAAGGGCATATGAAATGTGGTAAATAGCATCAAGGGGTTCACCTTCCCAAACACCGGAAGGACATGGGGGTATGGAGGACAGAAAAATGAAAGGTTTAGCAATCACTCTGCAAGCATAATTTATAATAGCCAAGTCTGGAAAGAAGCCAATATGCCTGGCCACAGATGAATGGATAAAAAAGATGTGGTATATATAAACAATGGAGTACTACTCTGCCATAAAGAATGACAATTTTGAGTCATTTGTAGGAAAATGGATGCACCTTGAGAACATTATGCTCACTGAAATGAATCAGACCCAGAAAGTTAAATATTATATGGTTTCTCTAATATTAGAAAACCAAACCATAAAAAATGTATGAGGTATGGAAAGAAGCAAGGTGGACATTGTAGAGAGGGAAAGGGAAGGGGGTGTGAGAGGGAGGAAAGGGGAAAGGGAAATGATATGTAAATTTAAAAAAGAAAAAAATCATCCTGAAAGGTGGGTGCCTGCTCCCTACAACACTCAGCAGCACAAGAAAAATACAGTGGTGGTGGGGTTTATCCTTAGTTCATGGCTCTTCCCTTTGCCCCTTTTTGATAGGCAAAGTTCAAAATCTTCTCTATGAAATCTAAGGGGTCTTCTGCTTAAATAAAGCAGAAAAGTGGTTTTACATGTGCTGTGTAAACTGGGAAAACAAAAAGCTCTCGGGAAAAGAGCAACAGGGTAGGACACTCTGTTGCCATTGAACAGCATCATGCGGAAATGCCACTCCCTATCACTCACATGTGGGCACTGGATGTTAAGTGCCTTTGTGTGTGTGTGTGTGTGTGGATCTCACTCTGTAGTCTAGCCTACTCCTAAACTCATTAAATCGCCCAGGCTGGCTACAAATTCATGCCCATCCTCCTGCCTCAGCCTCCCAAGTGCTGGGATTACGGGCATGAGCCATCACACCCAGTGCATATGTTGCTGGGATATCAAACCCAGGGCCTTGCTCTTGCTAGGCAAATGCTTTAACAACTGAACTATGCCCCTAGCCCCTAAATGTATTTCTTTCTCAAGGTCATGGTCAAAAAAGCTCCACAGGGACGCCTGGAGCCTTGGTGGGCACAGAGAAGGCTGTACTGAACTTTAGCATTTGTGTAAAATACCCTGAGCCGGAGACACAGAGAAATGGACGTGGTTGTTACATTTTAGTCATTCAACACATTTATCGGACACCTACTGGTGTGTCAGGCTGTATTTAAGACTCTGCACATGTAGCAGTCAAGAAGAACAAATAGGGGATGGAAGGCATAGGCCAGTGGTTAGTGTGTTTGTCTAGTATATGCAAGCGCTGGGTTCAAATCCCCAGGACCACGTAAGAATTAGCTGGGCATGATGGTACATGCCTGTAATCCCAGCACTCAGGAGGCTAAGGCAAGAAGATTGCTGTGAGTTTGAGGACAGTCTGGGCTATATGGTGAATTTAAAACTAGCTCAGCATACAGAGCAAGACCTTGTCTCAAAAAGAAGAAAAAGATGAAATAAAACATGGGCAAATAAAACAAATGAATATGTAATACAATGACAGTAGTGATAAGAACTCTAGAAGATTCAAACATATGAGAAGAGAAAAATTCTGAGGTGTCCTTAATTTAGTTGATAATAAAGAGAAATAGAGATGGAGGAACAGGATCTGCTAACAGACGGTTTTGTATGTTTGAGTATACGTTCAAACCCTAACTCACTCCTAGCTGAAGCTCTTTGATGGAGCAGTGGCCTACCACATACTGGGTTCAATTTCCAGCATCACAAAAGAGACAAAAGATTTTAACTCAAATCCCATCATAGCTGCCCCAGGCTCCATGACTTCCTGAAACTCCCACATCCAATCCGAAGGCAGCAATTACTTCACTGTCCTCCTATACCAAACTTCCCTCCCTTCTAGTAATGCCTATTCCTAACCTCCAGCCAGTGGAGGTTCAATATAAACAACTTAAGGGGCTGGGGTTGTAGCTGCACCCTTACCTAGCAAGGGGAAGGCCCTGAGTTCAACAAGTTCAATTTCCCCACATCACGTAGGCCTGCATAGTAGCGCATGCCTGTAAATGGCAGCACTCGACTGGCTGAGTTCAAGACCAGCCTGGGCTACATAGTGAGTTCAGGACCAGCCTGGGCTCCTGAGCAAAACCCTGGCCAACCAAACCAAACCAAAACAAACAACAAAACCAATTATGTTCTCTTTCTCCAAATTTTCATTACAGAAACAATGCACCTACCTCTGGTTCAATAGACATACTCCTAACACCCAGCTCTGCGGGTGGTAGCTGTAGGAACTTGTCCCAGGACCTGTCCCCTTTTTGACTAGCATTTGTAACTGCCTAGTCAAACCTTTTATTTCAGAGATCCCTATCTCAAGAATTTGGTTTAACCATAGGGAAGGAATGATACTGGATGTGAGGGGGTTCGAGCATTAAGTCAAGTCGAGGTGGTTGGGCACCCAGCCAAACTGTAGGGTGGAGCTTTGGGTGTGAGTGATTGATTGATGGGTTAGCAAATGAGGGAAAAAGACCCACCCTGAATATAGATGGCCCGACCAGTAGCCTGGCAACTCGAATTAAATAAAAAGGAAGAAAGAAGGAAGATTATAGCTTCTCCTTTTAGGAGAGCTCCAGCCCTCACCATCCTAACTTGTCCTTGTCTTTGCATCTCCGAGCTCCATGGAGGATGTGCTCCATTCTCTTCTGGTCTTTGCCATCTCCTTTGGATGTCAGTCCACACGACTGACTCACACTGGTGCTTGTAGCTGTCTTCTATCTGAGTAGCTGCGGGACTCTCAGTTCCCGCACCTGCAGGTGGCCATTTTTGGATTCTCTCTTGGGACCATCCTAACACATTCTTAATACATTCCCTTTTGGGTGTTGTGTTTTGTTTTGTTTTGTTTTGAGACAGGTTCTTGCTCTATAATCCAGGCTGGTCCTAAACTCACTACATAGCCCAGGCCAGCCTGGAACACTTGAGCAATCCTCCTGTTTCAGCCTCCTGGGTGCTGGGATTACAGGCATGTGCTACCACCATCAGCTTATGTGGTGCTGTGGAATGGGACCCAGGACCTTGAGCTTGCTAGGCAAGCGGAGCTATTCCTGCAGCCCTTGTTTTTACTTTTTTTTTCTTAATTTATTTACATTTCACCCCTCTTTCCCCTTCCCACCCTCTCACTCCCTGTTTTTACTTTTAACATGAACAAAAAAGGCAAAGAAACTGAGAACCAAGGCGAAGTTGTGCCTATATACAGCCTTATGACCAACTGGTGCATTGCAATTTTTTTGCCATGCCACGAGGTGTGTTTTATTTTAATTAATCATACAAATAATTTTAGATAATATCCCAGGGCAAACTGGAGAATCCGGCAGTCTGTCACGGCTCGTGTCTATCTTGCAGGTGGCTCTTCCACATCACGATGGGGATCCTGGAGATGAAGGGGTGATGAGGGGCGTCCCCTTGGCTTTTCCTGTGTCTGAGTCTCCTTTTCCATCGGCTTGGCTCTATTGAAGCTGGCGATTTCCCACCTCCAGCTCGCCTGCCATTTTCTTAAACCAATCTGAGCTGTCTCGCTTGGAGCCCGAGCTCCTGGTGCCGTCGCTCGCATTGCTGCAGCCAGGGACCGGCAGACTTTATCTCCCTCTGGATCAGCCACTTTGACTTTAAGTTCTCCCTCACAGAACTGGGAATCTTCTTCATGACAGTTTCCATACATTTCAGACGTATGATAGAGGACACAGTGGTGCTCAGGAAGAGAATAAAAGACTAAGATGACCTTAGTTGTGATGGAATTCTTCCTGTTGGGGCAGCAACTATACAGCCAGCCTGAGGCACTGCCCCAGAGCCACGGGACTGGTTGGCGGTGGTGAAAATGCCTAGCATAGTGCCCACAGCAACACTAGTCATGGAGGTGGCTGGCTGGGGGGCATTCTGCATGGTGGGAATTTGCCAGCCCATGCCTGGCTTATGTAGTGTTGGGGAATCAAACTCAAGACCTTGTGCTTGCTAGGCTAGTGCTCTAACTGCTGAGCTATTTCTCCAGCCCACCGTGTACAATTTATATGGTGTGAAAACTTATAAATGTCTGTAAAGATTCTTGTACACATGATAAAGCTACCATTAGTCCCTACTGTATGACACAGAAGAGCTTATTTATTCTTATAAAATTGGAATATATGTATACCCCGCCCGATAGCCTGCCCTTTCACTTGCTTAGGCTTTGGTCAAGCATATGTGTATGTGTGCTTGGTTTTGGCTGAGCACATGTGTGTGCGCATGTTTCTGGGGGCTTCACACATGCTAAGCAAGCACACTATCACTGGACCACACACCCAGTCCTTTTTCTGAGACAGAGTCCCCAGGCTAGCCTCAAATTTGAGGTCCTTCTCCTCAGCCTCTCTAGTAGATGGTATTACAGTCTTGTGTCACTGCATCTAGCTTTAAGATTGGGGGGGGGGGCACGAATGTTTGGAAAGTATCATCCCTCTACGGCCTCTACTGTCCTTCAAGGCTGAGCAGTGGCGTCCTGGTCCAGCCCCAGCCCTCCTGGCCCTTTGCCTACCCTTCATTCCTCCTCCATCCCTGATGCAACCTCTCTGGTGTCAGGGCTGGAAGTCATCTGCCTGTGGTTTGTGGGTTTCCGGTCGTGTTAATGAGAGTATACTTTGTGGGGTTTCTTTTCTTTCTGTGATGTTTCCACAACTCAATAATCTTCAACGGTCACCTTTGGGAGGATCTGGCAGCCTGCCAATGCAGACACACTCAGACCACGTAGGTCTCATGATGAAGCCCATGTCCTCGAGGACAGAATCCTCTCTGATCAGATCAGATCGAGCCAGAGGTGCCCTTATCTTGTCTCTAGAGGGCTTTTGGGACCAAAAGAAGGACTTTATTGAAAAGAACAAGTCCCAGAGAGAACCCCAATCCAGGCAATAAGAAGCCAGGAACCAGGATTATCTTTGTACAGGACAGAGCTGGAGGCCCTGGTGGGGGCAGGCCCAACAGACTAGGGGCAACTGACAGAGGGCGCTACACGCATGTACCATGTTACTTCACCCTAGCATTTCTGTGGCGTGCTGTGCCACGCACCTGTAATCCCAGCTGCTTGGCAGGGCAACTCATTGCTATGCCCCCTCAAAATAAAAAAGCTGGGGCTGTAACTCAGTGGTAAACTGGTTTCCTAGCATGCCTGAGGTCCTGGGTTCAAGCCCCAATGTAGAGAAAAGAAGAAAAAAGACGAAGGAAAGAATGAAAGAAGGGAAACGAAAAATTCTACCAGCCTGGGGAAGGTGTGTGGGCTGTGGGAGCACAGACATAGGGCAGCTACCCTTCCTGAGGCCGGAGAAGACCAGTGCTATGGTGGGGATCAGGAGTATCCCCCAAAAGCCTGATGTATGTGCACGCGGTGGGATTAACTTTGGAACCTTGTGCTGTTGGGAGATAGGGCTTGGCTGGAAGGGACAGAAGCTTGGGGCTTGGTCTGAAGAGATTGTGCCAACTTGTTGAGACTCAAGGGTGCTCAGGACAGAGCTCTCAAGCATTGATTTATGGGTCAGGAAGTGAGGAAACCCACCCAAGCTTGAACCAAATAAAGGAAGTAAGGAGAAACATTATTACAGCTTCTTCCTGGCTTTGCCTGGGTCTCCAGACCTGCCAGTTGCGCACAGACTGTTAGACCTTCTGAAACCATGAGCTACATAAATAATCCTTTCCTCCCTGAAGTGGTGGATGCCAGGTATTCTGTCAATAACTATGACAATAGGTGGGAGAACCTGGGGGTAGGGAGTGAGAGCTGAGGGGACACAGGCCGGTAAGGGTGAGCTAGGGTAGGTAAGAGAGGTGCTCGGCGCAATGAGAACACAGTGCGTCGGGATCCAAAGGTGACCACACAGAACTGGGAGACTACAGCTAGCTGAGACCACTGAGCCACCCGATGTTGACGTTGACAGCAGAGGTGGAAGATGAGGCCACGGAGAAACATGTCACTCCTCCTAGACCTAGGTAGAGAATCTGGACCTGACCTTGCAAATCAGTCACCTATTGTGCCTACCGAGCCAAACCGGAAGCTTTGTGGCTTAAAATGACAACTGTCTATTGCCCATAATTCTAGGGATCAGCAAATGGGGCTGGGCTGCTCTTCTTGGCTGATCACCTGGTGCAGTCGTCTGATGGCTCAGTTAGGGCTGGGTAGTCTGACACAGCCTCACTCACAGCCAGGCCTGGTGGTGCGGGTCTGTAATCCCAGCACTCTGGGAGCCCTGAGGCGGGAGCATTGCAAATTTAGTCCCAGCCTGTGCAACTGAGCAATTTCTCTCAAGATTAAGATAAAAATAGAAAGGGTTGAGCTTGTGAAGACTCTGGTTCAAGCCCAAATACTATGAATAATAATAATAGTAACAATAATATAATCTCACACCCACATATCTGGTATTTGGTGTGCACTACTGCATAGACATTGCCTTTCAAACAGCCTGGCCTGGTTCTTCTTCTGTGGTGGCAGTGGTCCAAGAGGTTGAGAACAAAAATTCCAAGCCTTTTTAAGTGTACTGTGTCACTTTTGCTACATCCTATTAGACAAAACAAGTTCCAAGGCCAGCACTGATAGAGGAAGTCACAAAGAATGTGCAGTCATTTTCAATATATCACACTCTTTCTTTCATTCTTTTTCTTTTCTTTTTTGAGACAGGATCCTGCTCTGCTGATCCAGGCTGGTCGTGAACTCATTATGCAATCCAGGCTGGCCTTGAACTCACAGCAGTCCTCCTGCCTTAGCCTCCCCAGTGCTGGGATTACAGGCATGCACCACCAACCACATCCAGTGTATGTGGTACTGAGGAATCAAACTCAGGGCCTTGAGCTTGCTTGGCAGGTGCTTTATTCACTGAGCTATTCCTCCAGCACTCTGTCACACTCTTGACGATGCTGGCCTGATCCAAGGTGGTAGCTAGAGGGAAATGGGCAGACTTTCATTTTTAGGACATTTAGGAGATAAAATTGAGAACTCTTAGATATAATTTCCAAACAAGGAAGAAAACTGACTCCTAGATCTTCGGTTTGGGTGACTGACAAATAGTAGTACCCAGCATTTAGAGAAAAAAGAGGAGGAACTGGTTTGGGGGAAAGATGATGCTTTTAATATGAGTCATGTCGAGGACAAGGTGTCGTTTAGACAGCCAGGTGGGGATGGGCAGGAGGCAGGTGGATTACACAGGTGTGGCTCTGAGCGAGGCCTGGATCCACATATCTGTTTAGGTGTGTTAGTATTAGAAGCCATAAACCTAAGGCATCTCTCAAGGGCCTGCCTCCTCACAGGAAGAGGGCAGGAAGGTAGCCACTCAGCTTGTAGCAGTACTGACTCTCGTCCAGTGCTCCAGCATAGAGCTGTATGTCTACCCTAGTTACAGGAAAAAGAAATTAAATTTACAGAGTGAGCCCTCACCTCTGAAGTAAGACTTATGCTGCATGAGGTATAGGGATAAAGCCCAGAAAAAAATCTCCCCAAAACAGCCTACTAACTTGTAAAGTAATGAGGAGGCAACGTCGACAAGGGCTAGAGGAACTCCTAGTAGGGATGCCGTGGAGAGTGGACGGGCAGCCCTGATATTCTGGGAGGGCCGGCTTCTCTAGCCACCCCCACATGGCCCAGGCACCCAGATTTCAGGAATTCCACGTTCATTCATCGACAGCAGTTCAACTGCAAGATTTGCCTACTCCAAGGGCCACAAGGTGTAAAAGACATGCTGGTTATGTTAGGTCAAAGAAGGACCCCAGCAGAACCAAAAATAGAGCAGGAGAAGAGAAGTTGGAGTGAAAGTTTATTATTGCCCCTGTGACCTCGTGCCTGTGGCAAGTCCAGGTGCAAGGCACCACAACCCTATGCCTGAGTGGCAGGCCCAGGCCTAAGGGAGAAGGAGCCAGTCATACGGGATAAAGGGGGATAAAAAGGGATAAAGGGCTAAAAGGGACAGAGAGAGGCTGATGGGTGGATACAGCTGTTATGCAAAGTGGGAGGATTAGCCGGCTTGAGGGGCAGGGGCTGGATGGCTTATGTGGGGTGTGGGTCAGGGACTGGGCGGAAGAGGACAAAGCAGAGTTGCCAGATAGGTT
This sequence comes from Ctenodactylus gundi, assembly GCA_004027205.1. Lineage (NCBI taxonomy): Eukaryota > Metazoa > Chordata > Mammalia > Rodentia > Ctenodactylidae > Ctenodactylus > Ctenodactylus gundi. The sequence goes on along the minus strand of PVKB01000505.1, from coordinate 137,124 downwards.
GAGCTATGGGTTAAGTGGGGGGATGGGGTTCCTACTAGGGGTCAGAGTTGCCGTCATCCGTTGGCTAACTTCCGGACCCAGCAAAAGTTGTTATGTGGCGGCTAGAGAAGTCTGGTTGCCATAAGCAGGAAGGAAAGAGGGAACAGTGTCTGCAAACGGGGCTCTCACCGTGGAAGCCGAGCTTTGGGGAGTTACAGCACAGGAGCCTCTCAGGTTAGGATTGCATTCGTTCATTATCCAACGAACCCAAACAAGCCCAACGCAAAAATCACCAGCTTGTCTGGAAGCAGTGTGACCGCAGCTAGAAAATCTCGGTCCTGTAGCTGCTGTTTCTTTCTGTAAGATCTTCCCCTTTGGATCTCAAGGCATTATACCAAGCAGGTACAGTTTAATAAAAGAACCAATGAGGCCTGGAGGAATGGCTCAGCTGGTAGAGCATTTCTAAGTACCTGAGTTTGATTCCCCAGCATCATGTAAGTGGGGTGTGGTGGTGCACGCTTATAATCCCAGAACTCGGGAGGCTGAGGCAGTAGGATTGCCATGAGTCCAAGGCCAGCCTGAGCTCCATAATGAGTTCAGGACCAGCCTGGCTACAGAGTGAGACCCTGTCTAAAACAAAAACAATGAAAGGAATAGGGTGTTAGAATACTGGAGAAGGGTCTAAAGAAGGGGTATCTGGTTGGCTGGAATCAAAGAAAACTCCAGCAAAATAAGGCATCTCCTTTTCCTGGGCAACTACTAATTTCAAGATGACTTATCAAGCACTTTCTCCGCGGCTATCAAATTGCTACCACTTTCCTTGGGTTACAGAGATTCTTTGGGCAGTGTAGTCTTGTATACATTCGTTCTCTTCTTTGGAACTCATCAAAGCATTGTGATATCAAGGATATAATGCAACAGGCTCAGTGACCCAACACGGTAATCCCAACACTCTGGGAAGCTGAGGCAGGAGGATCCCCAGCTAGAACCTTGACTAGACAACTTAGGGAGAATCCGTCTCAAAATAAGAAATTAAAAAATTGGCTAGGGATGTAGCTCAGTGCGAGGGCCCTGGGTTCCATTCTCAGTATCAAAAAACAAACAAAAAAGCAGTGCATGGAGATGTCGGATCAGCCAGTCCCCCCAGGGGAGACTTCTGGAGAGCGGAACTTTAATAACGAGGCCGTCAAGGGCGCCCGGAGGGTTTTCGCAGAAACTCCCATGCCCTAGCGACGCGCGCCCCGTTGCTAGGGGCGGAGGCGTGGGAAGCGGCGGAGGCTGCGGGTGGCCCTCTCATGTGCGTCCCGGGGGGGCCTCAGCTCCAGCCATCTGCTCCACCGTGGGTAAGGAGCCCGAGGTGGGAGAAAGGGGAACACGGAGAGGGGGAGCCGCGCGCGCGCCGCGGCCGGAGCCACCCGCCTCGCTGCGGCGAGCGTGGGATTTCTTGGGAGTTGGGCTGGCGGCGCTAGGTTTCCACCATCTCCCTCCCATTTAGGCATCAAGAAGGAGCTTTAGTAGTTTGCCTGATGGACAGGGAGAGGAGCAATTTTGATCTGAAGAGCTAGAATGGGGGAAAAAAAATATGCGACAGGTTATTCCCAGCCTTGGGCGATCTGAGTTAGTGAGATGACCCTATGGCAAAATTTAAAAAAAAATCAAACAAATAATGCTGGAGTGTAACTCAGTGCAAAGGCCCTGGGTTCAATCCTCAATCCTGTGGTGAGGAGGGGGCGGGGAGGAGAGAGATTGAGCAGTATACTGTGAAGCATTCTAAAGTAAACAGTTAATTCTGAAGATTTGATTTTTATTTTTGAGACAGGGTCTTGCTCTGTAGCCCAGGCTGGTCCTGAATTCAGATTCACTAAGGAGTCCATGCTAGCCTTGGACTCCTGACAATCCTCCTGCCTCAGCCTCCCAAGTGCTGGTATTACAGGTCTGCGCCACCATGCCCAGCTTTATGAAGTGCTGGGGAATCGAACCCAGGGCCTTGTCCAACTCTGAAGATTTTTGATGACCGTAAGTGGTATACTATGAGTAAAATCTAAGTGTTTGATGATGTAACTGAACATATTCTATTTTGCATATTTATATTGGATGGATAATATTACAATGTGCTTTCTCTAATTGTTGGTCATAGGAATTATATACAGTTGTAATTTTGTAAGCTATTTCTTTACTAAGGAAAATCACACTTGAACAATATTTTTGACTGAACAAGGTCCTTATTTACCTTGTAAATCTCTTTTCAGTGCACACATCTGCTTACACAGAGGTTAACTGAGGTGTCCTTTTGCTAATTACAGCAACTAAGAAGTGGCTGCCTGAACTGTTTTCCAGAGAATAAGAGATAAACATTACAAATCATTGAATACTGCAGCTCACTATTGATCTGAGGGTAAGTAACTCACAAAGTCACCTTTAGAATATACCATTAATACTCTTCACTCGGGAAGAATGGCTCTCTGAAGATACCAGCTGAAAATCCAATCAGTGTTAAGCACACCCATTTATAGCACCTGCAATTTCCACTGACCTAGATCTATGGATGGCATCTGTTTTTAGTTTGATGACAGTGTTGAAAAATGGGTTAGGGTAGGATGTAGGAAGCCCTGTACCCTATATCTATAAAAACAAAACCCAAGTATTTTGGAAACTATCATAACATTTTTTATTTTAGCACATCTCATGGCCTATTATAGAGAACCCTTGAACCTGTACTGGAAGAGAGACCACAGATTCACTACTCACAACACAAATTTTTGTGGCACTGTGCAAGCCACTTGGGGTTCAAAGATGAGCATATATAGTCTACTACAAATATTTTAGTCTGGTATCTTAATTTTTGTTTTTAGTACTGGGGATTGGACCCAGACCTCACACATGCTGGCTCTGAGCTACATCTCCTGCTGTTTTTATATTTGGAGATAGGAGGTCACTAAATTGCCCTTGCTAAGGCTGGAGGAATGGCTCAGTGGCTAATGTGCTTGTTTAGAAAGTGCTAAGCACCACATAAGCTGGGTGTGGTGGCGCATGCCTGTAACATAGCACTTGGGAGGCAGAGTCAGGAGGATGGCTGTGAGTCCGGGGCCAGCTTGGGCTCCAGAGTGGGTTCAGGACTAGCCTGGGCTACAGAGCGAGACCCTGTCCACATAAATAAGTAAATAAATAGATTGCCCACGCTGGCCTTGCACTGTAGCTGGTGCTGCGAGCCTGTGAACCTGCCTACTGTCCTGACTTCTTAGTTGTGGAGGCTGCACAGAGACTAGAGCCACTCAAGGACACACAGAGAGGGAGAGCAGGGGCCGAGGCCAAGGATCTTGATGCCACAGCCAGTGCTCCTCACTGCCTTGTCCTTCTCAGCCCTTTCCATGCTCGTGTCAGGAGGTCAGTCCTGGCTACACCCCAAAATGTGGCTTGGAGTTCTTTTGGAAAAGTTTGCTAACAGTCAGGATATAAATGAGATGACCTACAGGGTGCAGTTTAGTTGCTGTCATCTGTGTAGACAGTTCTCAGAAGCTGCTTGTTGGATTCATTAGCAGCTCATCTATTAGAACTTCTGTAAGCAGAAGCCCAGAAGAAATAGAGACTGGACACTTTCACCTCCCCCTTTGCTTCCCGCAGCCCTCGGACATCTCGGGGAATAGCCAGCTGTAGAGGCCCAGGGCCTAGGGCCACTGAGCGGAGTCCCTAGTCACATGCCTTCAGCGCTAGCAGTTATTCCTGCTGGACGTATCTTCAGGCTTCGTTTCTCCTCTTTTATTTGTCTCTGTTTCACCAGAAACTGGGACATGGCATATACAAATTAGGCTCTTAAGGGCTGGCAGAGTAGCTTGGCAGTTAAAGCAATTGCCTAGCAAGCTCAAGTCCCTGAGTTTGATTCCCCAGTACCAAATAATCCAGGTGTGGTGGCTCGTGCTGGTCATCCCAGCACTTCAGAGGCTGATGCAGGAGCATTGCCATGTGTTTGAGGCCAGTCTGGCCTACATAGTGAGGGTCAGCCTGAACTCAGGGTGAAACGCTGTCTCAAAATATAAAATAGATTCTTAGGAGGTGTTTGTTAGGTACTTAGAAGGTGAATGCTGAGGGAATGATTGGGCATCTTCGAATGTATTCTTTCATTTTAGTTCTAGCCTTGTTAGTTGATGGGGAAAATGTAAGTAAATCTGGAAACAATTCTTCTTCTTTTTTTTTTTTTCTGAGACAGGGTCTGCCTCTGTAGCCTAGGCTGGTCCTGAACTCACTATGGAATCCAGGCTGGCCTTGGACTCACAGTAATCCTCCTGCCTCAGCTTCCAGAATGCTGGTATTACAGGTGTGTGCCACCATGCCCAGATTATGTGGTGCTGGGGAATTGAACTCAGGTACTTAGAGCTTGACACAGTGCTTGCTAGGCAAGCGCTTTAACTGCTGAGCTATTCCTCCCCAATTATTCATTTTATTCTAATATATATCAGCCAATATTAACATGATTTAATTTTTAGGTCAGGTGTTCTCAAGATTCCTTTTCACTTTTAAAAATTACTGAGGCCTCCAAAGAGCTTTTCTTTATGTAAGTTACAGATTGGATTCGGATTCCTGCTCTGGTGTCTCCTATTGACATTAAAACTGAGAAATTTAAAAATACTTATTGAAAACTAAATAATATTCTATTGCATATTAAGATAAGTAACATATTTTTTAATGAAAAATAAGCTTCCCCCAAAAAAAGCTTAGCTGGAAAGAATGCTATTACGTTTTTTTAAGCTCTTGAATGTTGGCTTAAACAGAAGATAATTAGATTCTTGTGTCTGCTTCTGTTTTAAGTTTATTGTAATGTATGGTTGGGTTGCCTGTAAGGAGAAAATCAGGCCTCCCACAAGGATGCAGCTGGAAAAGAAGGAACTGGAGTTTGTGGAAGGCTCAGGAATCCTGCATAGTCCTCAGATAATGCTTTGAGAACTACTGGTCCAGGTCGTTACCTATATGTAGTCATTTAGTGTCATTATCTCAGACATCTCATTTTTATTGCATGGTAACCCCACGATCCTGGTCCGCTGATTTAGAGAGGTGGCACTGTGAAACTATTTAATACAATCCAGCAAGTGAGGAAAGTGGTAACAGTTTAGAATAACCAAGACTCCTCTCTTGCAAGAAGCTTCATTAGTGTATTTTGTTTATTCTCAATTGCATGCTCTTAGCAGTTATCTTATTGTGGTAGAGTACACTGTTAATGACATTTAGTGTATAGACGATATCATGCAACCATCACTACTACCTGAATATTTTCACAACATTTTCATGACTCCAAGGAGAAACTCTGTTCCTGATAGGTAGCAAAATGCTTCCCACTTCCCACCTCATGGTAGTGCTTGCCAGCCACTAATCTACTTTCTGTAGTACAGATTTGAGAACTATGGGTATTTTATATTAGTGGAATTATGCATTATATGGCCATTTTGGGTCTGGCTATTTTCTTCAGTGCTGTGGTGCAGTTCAGTTCCTGGGGTGAGCCCAAGGACTGTACTGAGCTGCAGCCCTAGTCTTTTTCTCTTCTGAGACAAGGTCTTGATGGATTGCCCACGCTGCGCTCTAACTGCCCATCTTCTATGCAGCTTCCCGAGGTGCTGGGATGATAGGTATCCCCCCATGCTTGAAGTATATCTGGCTTTTTTGCTCAACATCAAGCTACAAAGTTCACCCATATCATACCACAAATCTCTACTTTATTCCTTCAATACTGTTTCCCTGAATAATATTTTGCTATACAGATACACCACATTTTGTTTATCCATTCATCCATTGGTGAGTTGTTTGTTTGTTTTTTTAAACCATTTGGCTGTTGTGAACTGTGCTTGTATGAACATTTAGGTACCAACCTTTATTTGAGTGCCTGTACATCCAAAGGTGAAATCCCAGATCATAGTATAATTCTATTTAACTTACTGAGGAATTTATTATAATAACTTTTATGTATGGAGTCCAGGATGACCTTGAACAATGCTCTTGCCTCTGCCTCATGAGTGCTGCGATTACAGGCATGTGCCACCATGCCTGGATTATGTGGTGCTGGGGAATCAAACCCAGGGTCTTGAGCTTGCTAAGCAGGCGCTTGAACTGCTGAGCTGTTCCCCCAGCCCTATTTTTATAAATTTAAAATTTTGTTTTGAGGGCTGGGGAAACAGCTCAGCAGTTCAAGCACTTGCTTAGCAAGCTCAAGGCCCTGAGTTCAATTCTCCAGCACCACAGAAAGCTAGGCATGGTGGCACACGCCTGTAATCAATCCAGCACTTGGGAGGCTGAAATAGGTGGATTGTCCTGAGTCCAAGGCCAGCCTGGGCTACAGAGTAAGACCCTATCTCAAAAAAAAAAAAAAAAGAAAAGAAAGTAAAATTTTGCTTTTCAATACATGTATCCTTTGTGAAACTTTTAAATCAGTTTAAACATAGTTCTTACTATTACTGAAAATGAGTTTTGTTTTTATTAATCTGCTGATGATTTATTGCCAGCTGCAGTCTGAGGCCCATAAGAGTAAAGCAGGGAAGGGAGGAAAAGCAAATGCTTAAAATTAGTCTTTTTAAAATTTTTAACATAACCGCACTACATTGTGGTGCCTAACAAAATTCACGGTCTGCATTTTCCGTGTACTAAACAGGGTAGCCAACTCCAAGCAAGGACGAGGGATGCTGCTGCCTGAATGCCGACTGAAAGGAGCTCTGCAGAAGGTCCTGCATCGGCGCTGCGCTGCGATGGGGAAACTGCAGAGCAAGCTCAGGCACAGCACTTACAGATACAGGTACTGCAGCCCAGATGTCATCGCGCCCTACCTGCTTTCTACAAAAGAAAAAGAAGGCCCAGATGGTAACCTTCCCTGAACAGTGTAGCCTTGTTTTTTGTTTTTGGATACGAGGTCTCACTCTGCAGTCCAGGCTGGTCCTGAGCTCACTGTGTAGCCCATGGTCAGCCTTGGATTCACAGTGATCCTCCTTTCTCAGCTCCCAAGGTCCCACATGAACCCAGGGCTTTGTGCGTGCTAGGCCAGCGCTGTCACCCCTGAGCTACGCCTCAAGCCCTGTTTTCTTTTGGAGAAGAACCTTCTTGGTTGGTATCTGTTCTCACATGAGGAGGAGCCCCGCTTTGTTGACACTGATCCCCGTGTCATCAGAGACTCCTGGCCTCCTGATTCCTCTTTGTCACATTTTAATCACTGTCATTCTGAGCATTTTCAGAGTAAATAACACCACTTCTGAAGCTGGGTGTGGTGGGCGCAGGCATGTAACCCCAGCACTCTGGAGGCTGAGGCAGGAGGATTGCTGTGTGTTTGAGGCCAGCCTGGGTTACATAGTGGGTTCAGGACCAGACTAGACTGCAGAGCAAGACCCTATTTTTGTTTTTTTTAAACTTATTTATATATTTTTAAATTTATATATCACCTCCTTTTCCCTTCTCATCCTCTATCTGTCCCAAGACCCTGTTTAAAAAAAAAAAAAAGCCCGCTTCTGGCAAGGTCAGCAGGCCTCTTTTCTGCGCTCTTTTCCTCTCTCCCTTCAGCCTGGCTCGAGTTGACGCCATCACCTGCTTTCTTCTTCCCCTCCCCTCCCTGCCTGCCCCCAAGCATGGGGCGCTCACTGTCGTGTTCTTTAGCAGGCCTGATGGAATTACGGAAGACAGAATCCAAGCTAGAATGGTTCAGGAATACAGCCCTGCTCACGTGGATTCGGTCTCTGTCGTTGCCGCTCTGACCCCGGACCTTTGTGTCTCTGGAGGAAGAGATAAGGTGAGGCTTACAGCCTTTCCCACGAAGCCAGCTCATGGCAGGAAAGATGTTCGGAGGGAAGTTTGGGGTTGCATTTTTGGCAGCAGGACTGATGAGTGCAGCAGTACGGGTCCCCCACCTCCTGGTGCGGTACATGCGGCTCAGGCCTGAAGCATGCCAGGCCAGTGCTCCAACACTGAACCACAGCCTCAGTCCACAGTATGAGCTTAGAGGACTGGAGCCAGACCTGACAGTGCAGGCCTGTAATCCTAACACTCTGGGAGGCTGAGGCAGGGGGCCGCAAGTCTGAGTGCAGCCTGGTCAGCTTACTGGGTCAGTGAGACTGTGTCTCAAAATCAGAACTGAAAAATGGTCTGGGGATGTAGCTGAGTGCAAAGGCCTGGCATTGAATGCCACTCACTCGTGTACACACACACACACACACACACACACACACACACACACACACAAAGGGAAGTAGAATAACTGGGTTTAGATCCCTATTCTGCCACTTTGCCATTTTTTGTTACTTTAGGCAAGTCCTTGGATGTTCAAATGTTCTTTTTTTTTTTTTTTTTTTTAAGACAGGATCTTGGTCTGTATCCAGGCTGGTTCTGAGCTTACTATGTAGCCAAACTGGCCTCCAACACACAATAATCCTTCTGCCTCAGCCTCCCAAGTGCTAGGATTATAGGCATGTGCCACCATGCCCAGATTATATGGTGCTGAGAAATTGAACTCAGTTACTTAGTGCTTGCTAGGCAAGTGCCTTAACCACGGACCTATTCCTTCAACCCCTCCATCCCCCGCCAAATGTTCTGAGTTTCAGTTTGCTTACATGTTAAAGAGGTGTAATAACACCCACATAGAATAGTGACAGAGATTAAGTGAGGGAACCTAGGTAAGATGCTTACGCCGCAAGACCTACATGCTTTCTACGAGTGACAGGTTTGTTTTTTGTTTTTTGACTTAGGGTCTTGCTTTGTCGTTTAGGCTGGTCTTGAACTCACTGTGTAGCCCAGGCTGGCCCTGAACTCATGGCAATCCTCCAGGTGTGTGCCCCTGTGCCTGGCTTAAGTGCCAGGTATTATTCCATCCAATCCATCTATTTTTCCCCCATTTTATTGATATGTATAAGTGCAAAATTTAAGGTTTACATTGGTTTTGGGCATTTTGTACACATACATATCTAGTTAAGGTAACAAGACCTTTCCCGCTTTCCTTTCGATCATCCAATCCGTCTTTATAGTGATACACAGATACAGGAGTCACCAAAGGGAACTTTTTAGTAGCTTCCTTGTGCTTCTTTTGCCAAAACCTGCCCTGGTGTGCATCATGATTCTTCCCTTGTGTGTTGTGGTCTTTTCCCATTTGTCTTTTTGATTCCAATCGCTTTCCCCTTTACAACATTGTAGTACCCACTGCTAAGCTATTGGAGGCAAAAGCTGATTTTTTTCACAATGAGTAATAGTAATAATGCCAGTCATTCTCAGTGGCATTTTTAAATCTTCAAATTTTACTTGCACACTTTTAAATTTTAACACTCTGGAATCAGAATACATCTAAGTATCATAACTTAATTGACAACAGCCATTTTGTTTTAAGGTATATTATCTTAGATGTAAGAAATTTTATTTAGATGACTCTTCCTCACACCTGTGAGGGGCAGATAGGGCAACGATTATCTTTTCTACTTTGCAAATTAGGAAACAGGTTTCTGACTAGGTCAAGTGCATCAGGCTCGGGTCCTCTATGATGTATGTTCTTTAGTCTCTAGTCACAAACTATGGAAACTCAGAAAATGCTTCTATAATCCTGTGTGGGGAGAGAAATGTTTACAATGGAATGTTAAAATACATACCTGGAAAAAGGCTACAAAGACAAAATATTTCTTTGGGTCCCCATGTGTGTGCACCTGATCTCAGCTGGTCAGCCTGAAACCCCCTGAGTACCAACCCTAGCCCCCACGCTGCCCCATACCCACTCTGACAAGATGAAAGGAACTGTGAACCAGGAAAACATCACCAGACTGCAGGTGCAAGCGCACACTGGTGGGAAAGGAGCCGTTCACAGGAAGAAGGTGCTTCATAGAGCAGCTGCCGCAGATGATAAAAACTTCAGTTCTGAAAGACGTTGGGGTGACATCATCTCCGGTATTGAGGAGGTGAGAGTGTCTGCAGACCCAGGGGTGGTAATCCACTTCAACCACTCTGAAGTTCAGGTGTCTCTGGCAGCAAATGCTTTCACCATGACAGACTGTGCTGCGACCGAGCAGCTGTCAGAAAGGCTACCAGCGTCCTGAGCCAGCTTGGTGCTGACAGCCAGACTGCCTTAGGGAGACCGGCTGAGGATCTGCCCAAACCATCTGTGGGTGGGAAAGCACCACTTGCTGCTCCTGAAGAGGACGACCAGGATGGAGTTCCGGATCTTGGGGAGAACTTGATGAGGCTTCTAAGAATGAGGCAAACTGAACTAAGTCAATTTCTGAGGAAGATAAAACTTGAAGAAGTTACTGGAATCTGCTATTTTATATTATGACTGCTTTTAAGAATTTTTATTTTTTAGATTTGGTTAAGTCTGGATCTCTTTTTGTGTGTGTGTGTGAGACAAGGTCTCGCTCTGTAACTCAGACTGGTCTTGAACTCACTGTGTAGTCCAGGCTAGCCTTGGACTCGTGGCAATGCTCCTGCTTCAGCCTCCCAAATGCTGGGATTACAGGCATGTGCCACTACACCCAGTTTATGTGGTCCTGGGGAATCAGATTTGGGTGTTGAGAGTGCTTTAACTGCTGTGCCATTCCTCTAGCCCCTAGATATGTAATATTTTTTAAAGCCCAATCTCCTTGGACACTGCAGCTCTTTTCAGTTTTTGCTTATATATGATTCATTCTTTGCAGCCAGTTAAGCTGAAGAAGCCTGGGGACAAAATTTGGAACAAAGGTTCAAACCAAAGCAATGTTTTTCTTTGGTAGATGGGATGATGATGATGATGATGATGATGATGATGATGATGATGATTATTATTATTTGAGACAGGGTCTTGCTCTGAAGCCCAGGCTGTTCCTGAACTCACTTTGAAGCCTAGGCTGGCCTTGGACTTATGACAATCCTCTTGTCTCAGCCTCCCAAGTGCTGGGAATAGAGGCATGCACCACCATGCCTGGCTTATGTGGAACTTGGGAATATAACTCAGGTATTTAGCACTTGCTATGCAAACACTTTAACCCCTGAGCCATTTCTCCAAGCCCTATTTTATAATTTTTTTTTGAAACTCTCTCATTCTGTAGCCCTGGCTGGTGCTGAACTCACTGTGGAGCCCAGGCTGGCCCAGAACTCATGGCAGTCCTCCTACCTCAGCTGATATAATAAGCATGTACCACCATGCTCAGCTATTATGTCAGGCTGGAGAATCGAACCAGGGGCCTTAGCTTCCTAGGCAAGTGCTATAACCACTGAGCTATGCCCCCAGCCCAATTATTTTTTTAAAATAAAAGATTCAGTCTGTTTCACAGTAATGTGAATATACTTACAAACATTGGGCTGTATACTTAAAAAACATTGAGATGGTGAAACAAAAGTAAACTAAAAGAAGTACAATGAAATAGGGAGGCAATAATCTAATCCATGTCGAATTTCTCAGCAGTTGTGGCCAGAACCTCAAGTTGGATTTGCTGTCTTTGGGGTTGTTATCCCAGATCCATGAGTAAAGGCGGGAGGGTGGCTAGTGTGTTAGGAAGGGACAGAGGGATGTTACAGAGAGGGGAATTCAGAGCGGGAGAATGTAAGGCGGGCAAAGCCAACCCCTAGTGCCAGAAGTGAGAGCCTTGACCGTGACCATGGAGAACTTAGGTGGGGAATAAGGAAAGGCTAATTGCAGTTAAATCAGAATGATTGAGCTTACTTGTTTCAATTACTCTCTACAGACAGTTGTGGCCTATAATTGGAAAACTGGAAATGTGGTAAAGAAGTTCAAAGGACATGAACGTGAAATTACCAAGGTAATTATTGATGATTATTCTGTCAAAAAGTTGAAACTAAAAAAAAAAAAAAAAGGAAAAAAAGGTGGACTGGAGGAATGGCACAGCTTTTAAAGTGCTTGCCTAGTAAGCACAAAGCCCTGAGTTGGATTCCCCAGCACCACATAGAGCCAGGCGTGGTGGCACATGCCTATAATCCCAGTACTTGGGAGGCTGAGGCAGGAGGATTGCTATGAGCCCAAGGCCAGCCTGAGCTATATAGTGAGTTCAGGACCAGCCAGGGCTACAGAGTGAGACCCTGTCTCAAAAAAAAAAAAAAAGAGAAAGTTGAAACTAATAGCTCTAGATATTGAGTCGTTGATACTCAGTGTTAAGGGAAAACCCAAGACTTCATGTGGTGCATTGGCACTGTGCTCGAGAAAAGGCAGGGCCGAGTATTCCAAAGTGAGAACAACCTAGCTGTCTGTTGGCAGATGCCTAGATACACTAACTGTAGTATTAGACACATAATGGAATATTACTTAACCTTAAAAAGGAATGAAGTTTTGGTAGATGTTACAACCTTGAAAGCATTAGGCTTAGTACTAAAAGAAGCCAGACACAAAAGGACAAGTATTGTGACTCCGTTTGCAGGAGGTGTTATAATAGCCAAATCTGTACAGAGTGTAAGATAGTGGTTGCTGTAGTTGCAGCTGTAAGGAGGGGAAATGGTACGAAGTTTTTGTTTGGGATGTTGAGTTCTGGGAATGGATGTTGGTGATGGTTGGTTGCATAATAATGTGAACACCACTGACTTGTATACTTTATTTATTTATTTATTTATTTATTTTTGAGACAAGGTCTCACTCTGTAGACCAAGCTGGTCCTGAACTCACTGCATAGCCTAGGCTGGCCTTGAACTCATGGCAATTCTCCTGCTTCAGCCTCTCGTGCTGGGATTACAAGCACGCACCACCATGCCCAGCTTTATGAGGTGCGGGGCAAGTACTTTAACTGCTGTGCCATTCCTCCAGCCCTGACTAGTATACTTTTAAAAACAGTCAAAATGATAGCTTTCCTGTTCAGTATGTTTTACTACAATTTTTACAAAACTACGTAAGATATTAGAACTGAAAAAAAAAGTGGGCAAAGATATCTCAGGCCAGTGCAAACCAAGCAAATTCAGGAATCATGATAATGATATCAAAGTTGTTTGCAAAGTAAGAAGCATTAAATTACCAGGCCTAGCAATGCACACCTGTAATCTCATCTACTCAGGAGGCTGGGCTGGAGGGTCATGAGTTCAAGGCCAGCCTGGACAATGTACCAAGACCCCATTACCAAAAAAGAAGAGAATAAACAAAACAGCTCAAATAGAACAGAGACTCATTTTAAATTGATCAGTAGTATGACAGAATCATGATAACTGTATTATAACTTAATGGTTTTCAAAGAACTCTTTCAAATTCACAGAAATTAATAGATCTGATGTGATAAGAGCTGTTCCAGGGTAGAGGCAAGGAACGATTTTTTGATTCATCTTGAAAAACCAACATAACATCAGTAACAAATCTGACAAAGCATGTGAGGAAAACTGCAGTCCAATGAACCCCTGCATCAGGCGGAATTAGATATTTCTTCAGATAACAGAAAACCCGAATGATAGTGCCTCAAATGTGTAGTCAAAGGTTGATGTGGTGGTTTAATGGTCTCTCCCCAACACCCCTTTTTGAGGCAGGGTCTCGCTCTGTAGCCCAAGCTGGTCCTGAACTCACTGTGGAGCCCGGGCAAGTCTTGGTCTCCTGGCAGTCCTCCTGCCTTGGCTTCCCGAGTGTGGGGATTCAAAGCATGCACCGTCATGCCTGGTTCATAGGGTGCTGGGGAATCGAACCCAGGACTTTGTGCTGGCTAGGCAAGGGCTTTAACCACTGTACTATTTATCCAGCCCCCTCTCCCATTTTTTTCTTTGAAACAGAGTCCCACTGTGTTGCTTATGTTCCTCAGGCGCTAAGTGCTCAGAGGTGGCTGCCTCAACTCCAGTCATTCTATTTGATCTCAGGGTGGCAGCAAGGAGGAAAGGACAAGAGCATAAGGTTGTGCCTGTTAGTCCCTCATTAACATTGCCTAGACAGTCCACCTCCACTATATGTCACTGGTTGCTTCTGACTTCTGAATTTATAATGGAGCACGTTACCGTAGTCAACGATACAGAGGCTTTGTTGTTAGGACTGGGAAAATGGGACTCGATGTGCTGCTTATAGACTGGTACAAGTATTGATACAACAAAATTCTAACTGAGGGCTGGAGCAATGGCTCAGCGGTTAAAGCGCTTGTCTCCCAAGTGCTCTGTCAAGTGCTAAGTACTCAAGTTTGATTCCCTAGCATCACATGGCTGGGCATGGTGTCTCATACCTATATTGCAGCGCTTGGAAGGCTGAGACAGGAGGATTGCCATGAGTCCAAGGCCAGCCTGGGCTCCATAGTGAGTTCAGGACCAGCCTGGGCTGCAGAGCGAGACTCTGTCTCAAGAAAGCCAACAACAACAGCAACAACAACAACAAAACCTTCTAACAGGTATTTAGCAATAGAATCTAACTTTTTGCTAAAGTAATAGCATATCATGACCGAGTTTTACTCCAAGAATACAAAAAAATTAGTTTAAGGGTTGGAGGAATGGCCCAGCAGTTAAAGTATTTGCCTAGCATGCTCAAGGCCCCAAGTTCAATTCCCCAGCATCACATAAAGACAGGCCTGGTGGTGCACACTTATAATCCCAGCACTTGCAAGGCTGAGACAGGAGGATTGCCATGAGTTCGTGGCTAGCCTGGGCTATGTAGTGAAGTGAGTTCAGGAGCACTCTGGGCTACAGAGTGAGACCCTGTCTCAAAAAAAAATTTTTTTTTATTTAATACTAATTTCACATAAACTAACTAAAGCACAACTTTATAAAAAAAAAATTTTGAGGGGCTGGAGAAATGCTCAGTGGTTAAAGCACTTCCCTAGCAAGTGCTACATCAAGCCCTAAGTACCTGAGTTTGATTCCACAGCACCACATAAGCTGGGCATTGTGGCGCACGCCTGTAATCCCAGCACTCGGGAGGCTGAGACATGAGGATTGCCATGAGTCTAAGGCCAGCCTGGGCTCCATAGTGAGTATAGGACCAGTCTGGGCTACAGAGTGAGATCCTATCTCAAAAAAAATGGCTTAAGACTAGGGAGTTGGTAAATATGATTCTATATATTAATTGGTCAAAGAGAGAAAAACATGATTGTCTTAAATCAGAAAATTTAACATCTATTCCTACAAAAATTCCTTGGTATAGTAAAAATAAATGGATTTTTATGTGATTAAAAATAAGTATAAGAAGGAAGATACCTCTTCAAAAACAAAACAAAATGACATTACAGCATGACCTAGGATTGGAGTTAACGAGGCACATGTGTGATAGCCCTGAAGAACTGTACCCACATTGAGTGTGATGATGATAAAGAACCAAAGAGGTCACACAGGTGTGTCCCACGGGTGACGTGAGAGGGGAGATGGCCTGAAAAGGCTTTGTGGAGATGAAGTTTTTAACCTCACCTTGAAGGGTGGGCGGTACCTGCTTCATAAAGAGGAGAGAGGAGTGCAACATTGCCAGAAGTGGGAATCTGCATGGTCAGTGCTTTCTAGGCACAGCTTTCAAATTTAGATGTTACTTTTTTTTAAATGGCAGAGGCGGGGCTGGAAGAATGGCACAGCAGTTAAAGCTCTTGCCTTGCAAGTGCGAGGCCCTGAGTTGATTCCCCAGCACCACATAAAGCTGGGTGTGGTGGTGCACACCTGTAATCCCAGCACTAGGGAGGCTGAAGCAGGCAGATTGTTCTGAGTCCAAGGCCAGCTTGGGTTACACAGTGAGTTCAGGACCAGCTTGGGATATAGAGCAAGACCTTGTCTCAAAAATAATAATAATAATAACATAAATAAATAAATAAGGGAAAAGAAAAAAATGCCACAGGGTGGGGAGATGCAGCCAGCTGTGGTGGCACACTGCTGTTATCCCAGCTTCTTTGGAGCCTGAGCAGAGTATAAAAACTTTCAGGCTAGCCTGGTCAATTTAGCAAGGCTCTGTCTAAAATTTTAAAAAAGGCTGAGGATGTATCTCAATGGTAGAGCACTTGCCTAGCATGTGTGAAGCCCTGGGTTTAGTTCCCAGTGCCAGTTACATTATCATGCATGTGTGTGTGTGTGTTATTGCAAACTTCTCTTTTCCATCTTAAAGTGCATTCCAGCCAGCACACCACAGCTATTTCTGCTTTTGTTTCTCCTGAACAGCTGGTCTGCCTTCCCAAATCAAGTCAGTTCTTCAGTGCCTCTCGAGACAGGATGGTCATGATGTGGGACCTGCACGGCTCCTCACAGCCCAGGCAGCAGCTGGCTGGCCATGACATGGTGGTCACTGGACTGGCTGTGAGTCCAGGTAAAGCTAAGCAGATTTCTCTCCAACACCTGTGTACTTTCCCAGAGCCCTGTGCAAGCCCCATATCATGAACTGTCTTCCCCATTTTTTCCAAAGACTCATCACAGCTGTGCACGGGCTCTCGAGACAACACCCTGCTGCTGTGGGATGTGGGGACTGGACAATGTATGGAGAAAGCGTCTGTCTCCAGGAACCTGGTACGCATTTAAACTTGGTATAGAACAGGGCAGCAGAAGGGAGTGTGGGGTGAAGAGAGGATGCTAGGAGTGTACCTCAGAGGTCGAGCCTGTGCTTTGCAGAAATGTGTGAGGCCCTAGGTTCAGTCCTCAGCACCATAGAGTGAGGGGCCCTGGGGGAGAGATCAGGAAAGCCAGAGCCACATGTCAAAGCCTCAGCGTCTGGTTGCCTCCCACTAACTTTTCATGAGACCTTGGGCTCTTGAGTTGGGTTGTTGGGTTGGCTAGTCTCTTGATCCTTCTGCTCTAGAAAATGATTTCACTAGTTTATACTAGAGTGTAAAATGGTCTTACTGACTTCATCAAAATATATGTTTGTATTTTTTTTTTTTTTTTAGCTTTTCTTTTTTGAGATAGGGTCTCACTCTGTAGTCCAGGCTGGTCCTGAACTCACTATGTGGCACAGACTGCTAGCCCTGTCTTTGGAAATCCTCCTGTCTCAGCCTCCCACGTGCTGTGATTATAGGCATGTCCCACTGTGCCTGGCTTACTTGGTGCTGGGGAATCGAACTTAGGGCCTTGTGCTTGCTAGGCAAGCACTTTATTTCTTTTTCTTTTTTTCTTTTTCTTTTTGAGACAGGCTCTCACTCTGTAGTCCAGGCTGGTCCTGAACTCACTTGTGTAGTCCAAATTGCTCTTGGACTCAGGATAATCCACCTGTCTCACCCTCCTGAGTGCTGGTATTACAGGCATGTGCCACCGGGCCCAACCTTATGTGTGCTGGGGAATTGAATTCAAGGCTGTGTGCTTGCAAGGCAAGCGCTTTAACCTCTGTGCCATTCCTCCAGCCCCTTCAAAATGTATTCGTTCCATTTTTTTGGTGAGCCAGACATGGTAGAAACAAGATTTGCGGCCAAGACACAGTCCTGTCTTCCGAGAGCTCATGAGTTACGTGAGCTGCTGTCTCCTTGGTATATGTAACATTGTGCCAAGGGAAAGCATTTCCTTTTGCTTAATGTGTGATTTGTACAATTTTTGAAGACCAGTTGTTTTCTGACAGTGGATTGGTATATAAACTGCACAGCTGTTTGGGCCAGTCAGACCTGGTTTCAAATCCTGTATTTGTGTGTGTGTGTGTGTGTGTGTGTGTGTGTGTGTGTGTGTGTGTACATAGTAGGGAATCAAAGCCAGGGCCTTGGACATTATTAGGCAAGCTCTTACCCACTGAGCTATATCCCTAGCTCTGGCTTTAAATGATGAATGTATCACTCATTAGATGTGCTTTACTCAGTTTCTTTCTTTTCTTTTCTTTTCTTTTTTTTTTTTTTTTTTTTTTTTTTTTTTTTTTTTTTTTTTTTTTTTTTTTTTTTTTTTTTTTTTTTTTTTTTTTTTTTTTTTGAGACAGGATCTCACTCTGCAGGCTAGGCTGGTCCTGAACTCACTATAGATCCCAAGCTGGCCTTGGGCTCACAGCACTCCTCCTGTCTGAGCCTCCTGAATGCTGGGATTACAGGCGTCCACCACCATGCCTGGTTTATGTGGTGCTGGGGAATTGGACTCTCTGGTACTTAAGCGCTTGACTTAGTTCTTGCTAGGCAAGCACGTTAGCCGCTGAGCCATTCCTCTAGCCCTATACCCAGTTTCTTGAGCTCTTAAGAATCTGTGTCTTCATTTATAAGATAGGGAGAATTATATCACTAGGTAAGATTTTTCAGTACGTACATGAGGGAATGTGTGTGTGTGTGTGTGTGTGTGTGTGTGTGTGTGTGTGTGTGTGTGAAATTTCTGTCATTGTGCCTGACCCATGGCAGATGCTCCTTTAGTGGTGGTCAAACTTTAGTTGCAGTCATCTTCCTAATTTAGAGATGAGTGTCAGTGACAGGATGTGCTTGTCCCATGCTCTCAATGCTTGTAGAGGAGGCTGTGTTCAAAAAGAGAATCTGTTCTCCGGAGTTGTTTGGGCAGCTCTTTTGCACTGTCCAGCAGAGGCTACACGAGAAGAGAGGATCACTGCCTGTCTCTGAGCCCTGGGAGGCGTTAGGCCCGAGCCCCAGTAGCCCCGCCTGGCCAGGGGCTGCCCTCCTGGCTGCACCCACCCACGAGCAGGTCTCCATCAGCAGCTGAGCTCAGGTGCCCCATGGTGGCCGTCAGCACTCGGGGTGCACATCTGGCCCTAATGCTGTTGCTGCTGTTTATAACTGGAAGGTATAAGCAGAGCCTGGCTAGTAGTTATCTGCAAAACATTCGTTCCTCTGAGTCAGATTTCTAGTTCACAGTCCTTGAGATGAGGCACAGAGATACTCTGTTGCCAGGCAATGGGAATTAAAGCAGAGGAATGGCTTGGTAAGGAGAAGTTTTGACGACTCTGCTTTTTTCTAGGTCACTCACCTATGCTGGGTCCCCAGAGAATCATATATTCTACAGTCCTCTGAAGATAAAACTGTCAGGTGGGCATCGAGTGGCAGTGAGGGCTGATGAGCACTGCGGGCTCGGCTGCACCATGAGTCTGCTCCCAGCCGCCCTTCCTCTCTGCTGCCTCCTTTCCAGGGCCTCGCCCTCTTCCTGCTGCCAGATGGATACAGAAGCGGGACCCCGAGGCTGGCGCAGGAAGCAGCTTGGGACAAGCCCTGGCCCTCACTGCATCCTCCCTGCTGGTGCTAGGGCCTCTGGTCCAGCTCCATGGATCTTAAGGGCTCAGGGTAGATGCAGATGCAGATCAGGAAAGAAGACAGGCTGATTCCTGGATGATTTTGAAGCAGCTGGCCAGGCAGTGCCCATTGTGGGAATATGCTGAGATTACCCTCAGGATCAGTCACTTGCTTGTTCCACTCCAATAGGCTGCCTGGCTCTGCTTGCCATCCTGCAGGGCTCCTGGGATCTCAATTTACCTGTCCCCAGCCGCAGCCCTGCCTGGGGGAAAGGGTCATATTGCCCATCAAGAGGGCCAGGGTAGATCTTAGCATGGAGGGCGTGGCTAGGGACTTTGGTTCTCAGAGAGAATCTGCTTAGGAAATGATGAGGATGAAACACAGCACTTAAAAAGGGGTAAGAGGCAAAATGAAACTCCAGTGGCCTCCAGGGCCAGGCTTGGCGGGCCGATAAAACTTTTGTATCTGATTCTAGAATGAGAATCATTTTGAATCTATATCGTAAGTTTGTCTTCCTTCCTTCCTTCCATAGTACTAAGGATTAGGCCCAGGGCCTTCACACTGAGCTACATCCCCAGCCTGTTTGCATTTTTAATTTTGAGACAAGGTCTCAGTGAATCACTAAACTGAGCTTGAACTTGCCATCTTCCTACATCAGACTTCCAGAGTGCTGGAAATAAGTATCTTTAAACAAAATTCTAAATCACATTCGCAGGGTTGGAGGAAGAGTACAGTGGTTAGAGCACTTGTCTAGCAAGCATAAGGCCCTGAGTTTGATTCCCCAGCACCACATAAGCTGGATATGGTGGTGCATGCCTATAATCCCAACACGCAGGAGGCTGCGGCAGGAGAATTACTGTGAGTTCAGTGCCAGCCTAGGCTACATAGTAAGTTCAGAACCAGCCTGGACTACAGAGTGAGACCCTGCCTCCAAAAAAAAATATTACTCTCACAGAAATATGCTCTTGTGCACTGAAAACATTGTCTGGAAGGACCAAATTAACAACCTGTGCAATTAAGATGCATGATTTAAATTCCTATTAACTTATCTCAAAGTAGAACTCAGATATCATTCAGTTTGGTTACATCCTGTTAGTTTTAGAGTCTCAGAGAGTGTGCTGGTTTGTGTTGCTGTGTTTAGGTCAGTTGTAACACTCCATTCTGACTGGCCTAAGCAGCCAAGAGACAAGGCTTTTATGTTAGGGGGATATTACATGTGTGTCTCAGGCAGATGTGCTACAAGCTCATTAATTGCCTCCTTTTCTTTCAGGTTATGGGACAGCCGGGGACTGCAGGTGGCTCATATGTTTCCCCCAAAGCAGCACATTCAGACATACTGTGAAGTCAGCGTGGATGGACACAAGTGTATCTCCTGCAGCAGTGGCTTTGAAGGGGAAGGGTGTGAGGCCACGGTGAGAGACTGTATGGGGCCCAGCCTCTGGTTGCCGATGTACGAGTCACTTACTGATGGCCTCTGGCCCTCAGCTGGACTGCACATGCAGCCCTTTCAGGTGCCTACTGTGACTGAGCCTTTGCGTCCCAGGTGGTGGTCTTTTAAGAAGCATTCATTCACCTTGGGCTCTCTGTGTTAGCAGTAGACAAAGAAAGGAGATGAGAGCCAAGGTAGAGAAGCACCAAGCCCAGAGCCAGCCAGCTGATGCCCTCCTCCGAGCAGAGCTGGGCTAGAAAGGAGAGAGACTGCTTCAAGAGCAGAGGTGTTCCCATTGCACATGTGGCCGTAGACCAAGCTGTGCAGGGAACATGGAGCTGCTCTGTGGGCACAGGACCACCCCATCTCTTTCTTACATATCTTCTCTTCTGTTACAACGGGATAGATTGTCCAGGCTCCTCCTAGGTGCCTTAGAACCTTAGTCATAGTGTATCAGGTAAACAGGTTACCTAGTTTCCAAATAGAATAATTACAGTTCTTATTTTACCCAACATTTATTATGTGCCAGGCACTGGACTGAGCACATTATATGCCTCATCTCATCTAATCCTTAAAGCCAACCCTGTGAGTTAGGTGCTGTTATAATTCCCATTTTATAGGTAAAGAAATAGAGGCAAGGCAAGTTGAAATTTGTAGCACACAACCACACCCCTGGTAAGTGTGGCCCAGGGTGTTGGGAATGGGGTGTAGCATCTCTCCTCTGAGCTGGTGGATGGCATGCCGTGGCTCCACTGTTCTGGGGCATGATTCTGTTGGCTTTCCTCCCTGAGTGTTGTTCTCCAGGTCTGGTCCAACCCGTATCAGGAATGGAACGAGTATACTACAGGACTGGGAGCTTTTATTTCTTTAAACATGAAAAAGGCAACGAGCCTTCAGGCACATCTGTAACCAGTGTTGCTTGGAACATAGTTGGTGCTAAAATAATCACCGGATGGACGAGCGGTTGGGGTAATGGGTGGAGGTGAGGGACTCATGAGGCAGCGTGAGGAGGTGAGTGCGGAGAGGCGGATCCCTGTGGCCAGGTGGCAGTGAATGCAGTTTGTACGAGGCGAGGCGAGAGGAATTCGCATGACTGGTCTCATCCTTACTCTGCAGCTGTGGGACCTGCGGCAGACGAGAAACAAAATATGTGAGTATAAGGGACATTTCCAGACAGTTGCATCCTGTGTTTTTCTACCAAGAGCATTGGCCTTGGCGCCTGTGATTGCCACCTCGGCACATGACTCCAAGGTGAAGATTTGGAACCAGGACACTGGAGGTAAGGAGCCTGCTGTCATTGCTTTCCAAAACACACAGGAAGGGGAGCTGGAGGAATGGCTCCGCGGTTAAAGTGCTTGTCTAGCAAGTGCTTAGGCAAATGCTAAGTACCCGAGTTTGACTCCCCAGCACCACATAAGCCAGGCGTGGACACCTGTAATCCCAGCACTCGGGAGGCTGAGACAGGAGGATTGCCATGAGTGCAAGGCCAGCCTGGGCTCCAGAATGAGTCCAGGACCAGCCTGGGCTACAGAGTAAGATCCTGTATCAAAAATAAATAAATAAATAAATAAATAAAGGAAAAGAAAAGAAAGAAAAAAAAAACAGAAAGGGCTGGAGGAATAATAGCTCAGTGCTAAGTACCTGAGTTTGGTTCTCCAGCACCACGTAATATGGGCATGGTGATGTATACCTGTATTACCAGCACTCAGGAGGCTGAGGCAGGAGGATTACCACGAGTTCAAGGCCAGCCTCAGCTACATAATGAGTTCAGAACCAGCCTGGACTAGAGAATGAGGCCCTCTCTCTCTCAAAAAAAAAAAAAAAAAAAAAAAAAAACCCACAGGAAGTCCTAAAACTCTTTCAATTGTTTATCATATATGAGCCTACCCATTTCCTGCCACTGCCAGTCCCCTGGTGATTAAGAGATGATGCCAGGATACCAAAATTGCTCTGGCTGACCTCTGGCTGGAAAGTCATCCTCATGTACCTCCTGGTGTGCAGATGATCTGTTGTTCATTCCTGAGAGCCTAAATAAAGTGTGTTTGGCGTTTCTGTTCTTTCTACCTGAAGTTCTTCATCAGGTTTTAACTAGTTTTGCTCAAAATGCCTGGAAAGGGGAACAAGAATCACTACATCTGAATCCTTTTTAAACGACTAAATTGAGAGCTTCACCTCTTGGTGAGACTGAGGGGGAGTAAGGACATTCCTGGGAAGGCTCAGTCTGTTTGGACTTGGAGGCTGTGGTTTAAGGTCATAGTAAGGCCATGTTACTTGAAAGCACAAGCGAGAAACAGTCTTATGGAGCATGATGAGCGTGGCTCCAGAGACTTCATCGGGCTCCTACTGGCTGATTGTTAAATATTTTGAGAATTTTGTGAACTGTTTTCTTTTCTTTTCTTTTTTTTTTTTTTGGTTTTTTTTTTTTTTTTTTTTTTTTTTTTTTTTTTTTTTTTTTTTTTTTTTTTTTTTTTTTTTTTTTTTTTTTTTTTTTTTTTTTTTTTTTTTAGTATTTAGTGATATGAAGTTTGGTCACATTGAGGGTATGATGTATTGTAAAAAGTGTCAAATGTTATAAGTAAGTCGAGGTGCTTTTCTTTTAGGACCCAAGTGCCTATATTATAGGCAGTCCTGAACACAGGCTCTGTCAGAGACAAGAACAGATTAATTTAGAGAACTTCAAATTCTTCCTGTAGCCATCTTCCAGAAACTCAGTTTCCCCAAGGGAGTACCTTCCTAGAAAAAAATACTTGAGCATGTGTCTATTAGCACCCTAGAAACACCTGTGGCCTCAAGCCAGCCTTCCGTAAGGACAGCCCTGTGTACCCTCACCTGGAGTTGGCTTTGAATCTGCCCAGGTGGAACACTTGTGGGCAATGGGAAGGTGTGTGTTTCAGATTTAGTGATCAGGAACCTACAACCAGGGAGAGTGCTGACCTGAATGCGTGGCACAAATACCCTGGCTTAGGTACCTGAACTTCTGAGTATGCCCCTGAAGCTCTGCTTAGACGAGTGGCTTCTGTGGTGCAGGGAGAGCGAGACTGGGGCAACTGGAAACCCCCAAGACCTACATTTAGGTCTCCATTCTCCTTTATCTCGAAGGCAGCCAGCCACTGTAAAATGTTGTCCCTGCCCTTCCCCACCCTGCAGTAACTGAGATCACCTTTGAAACATTTACTTAGCAGGTCAGGCCCCCATTGTCTGAATTTACTTCCTGGTGGCAAAGAACCTGTTTTGCCAGGTTCTTCAGTGGAAATCACAGAGCTGACCCAGGTTCCAGTGTGTCTGCTGCACCTGTTTCTGAAGGAGGAGGCTGCATTCTTATGCATGAGATACCCATGGCACACACCGTATTCCTGTGGATTATGAGAACATGGTGTTCATGCTGTGGTCATACACCATGTAACAATAGAACAGTGGCATATACAGTGGCATGTGTGGTGTGGTGGCACAAGCCCAGTCTGGGCAACTTAGTGAGACCCTGTGTCAGAATGAAAAAGGGCAGGGATATACCTTAGTGCAAACTCTTAATACCACAGAAAAAAGAAAGGTATGTGTCATATAGCCTAAGTGTGTAGGAGGCTGTAACATCTAGACTTGTGTAAATGCATGCTTTCATATTCTCACAATGATGAAATTGTTTTCTTTTTTGAGGCAGAGTCTCACTCTGTAGTCCAGGGTGGTTCTGAGCTCACTATGTAGCCCATACTGTTCTTGAACTCATGGCAGTTCTCCTGCCTCAGCCTCCAGAGTGCTAGGATTATAGTCATGCACTACCGCACCTGGCTTATATGGTGCTGGGGAATCAAACTCAGGTACTTAGTGCTTGCTAGGCAAGCACTTTAACCGGTGAGCCGTTCCTCCAGCTCCGCAATGCTGAGATTAGCTAACGCATTTCTCAGAATGCATCCCGTCATCCAGTGATGTACAGCTGTAACGCACTCTTGGCCTGACCTGCTGGTGCCTCCTTCCTCCTCCAGCCTGCCTTTTCACTTTGTCCCTGGATGGATCCGGACCCTTGACATCCCTGGCTGTTGGTGACGCCAGCTCCTTATTATGTGCAAGTTTCAACAGAGGAATTCACTTACTCAGAGTGGACCACAGCCAAGGGCTGGAACTACAGGAAGCAGCAGCATTCTGAGGCTCAGACATTCACTGGACAATATCAAATTGTGGCTCCATCTTTCTCTGTGTGGCATTGTGTTTTCCACCTGATCATGGAAGGACTAGAACATGCAGCTGGTGTTCTTTGCTTAGGTTTTCTTAGGAGGCATATTAGTGTTAGGGATCAATTGAAGTCCCTTGGTTCAAGATCAGTTACAAGTTAGGAACTATGGATTTAACTAGGTGCTCAATTTAAGTTAAATCCAAATGCAGTTTTTAGTGAAATTCTGGGACTATTTTTAAAATTTTATATTGTTTGAAATAATGACCAAGAAATGAAAGAGTGGTAGGCCTGTCTGTGAGAATAGAAATATGGACTTGAGTCCACTACGCTGATGTTTTCCATGTCTCTGCAGAAGGCAACGTGGGCAGAAACTGCATTTTGGTTGCCTCAAAAATAATTAAGATGAGAAAGAACAGTGTGAGTCCATAGAGGAAATGGCCTGCAGGCAGTGAGGCGGAGCTCTGGCACTGTTCCCCAGTTATGTGACGAATCAGTTATGGCACGAAAGCAAAAGCCTTGGCTTCTCCTGGAAGTAGCAGAGTCGGTTCCTACCTACTGTTGGTACCTTCCTGCTGAGGTGCAAAAAAAAATCTCCAAAATGGCCTTGTAGTGACTGACCAGCATGAAGACATTTCCCAGGTTTACAAGGGTTCTCAGCTTGTCCTGTGGATAAGAAGTGGACACATTCACAGATTGAGCTGAATAAATTTCACTCGCAACTTGAATATTTTTATTTAGCTTCTATGAATAAAACTTTAATTTATTGTATACATAAATACATTTTTATTTATTCATTCTTGGGCGTGGCCAGAGTAAAGCAAAGGGGTAGCCTCTGAACTGTAAAATATAAATAAGAACAGAGGGTGGGAGTCCACCAAGCCCTCACCTTTAAGTCCCCTCTGTGCTTGAGGGCCAGGTACTCAGGCCACCCTGTGCAGCCCCCAGCCCTGCCCTCAAAAGCCCATTTTCCTTCAGGAAAAATGGGGTTTCTCTTGCCTTCAGATGAGCCCAAAAATAAGGCATTTTTTTATTTACTTTTTTTTTTTCTTTGGCTGAAACTTTCTCCATGAAATAAGAGAGGCACCAAGTTAGAGAGTCCAAGGACGGGTATGGAGGAGGTCCCAGGAAGGGCCTGGCTGGTAGGGGAGAGGAAGTGAGAAAATCGGTGGCCCCTGTGACGGTTCGGATCTGGAGTGTCTCCCACAAGCCTCATGTGGATACTATGTACTGCGGGGAAGGGAAACCTGGCTGGAAGGGCTGGATGCTTGGGGTTTGACCTGGAGGGGTGTGTGCTGGCTCTGCCCTCCCTCCCAGGCGTCTCTCTGTTCTGCCATGTTGTGAAGACCTCTGTCTCCTGGAGCACCAGCTCTGGCTCTGGCTCTAGCTGCAGCCTCATCATGTTATTCCACCATTTTCCAGCCACCCTCCCATGAATGGACTGATTCTGAAATTCTAAGCTAAAATAAATCTTTCCTCCTTTAAGTCGTGCATGTTGGGTATTGAGTCACAGAAACAAAAAAGTAACAAGACAGCCCTACTGAGCTAGCAGGGCTCTATACCAATAAAATACCTTCCCTAAATCTACATGCATGCTTACCTACACATAAGAGGAAAACAGGCAAATAATTGCCAACATTTGGAGAGCATTTTTTTTTTCACTTGATCAGATACTCTCCATACCTAAGACAGACTGCTCAATCCATTGAACACTTCAGAGGCTGCCCCTCTGAAGTCACACAAAGGACAGCTGTCTCCTTAGCTCAGGGGTTACAACATTGCTCTTATAAAATCATATAAAGGAATTTTCCAAAGACAGTAGGACTTTTTTTTTCTAGGAAAGGGTATAAGCCCTTGGAATCTGGCTAATTACATATTTAAAACTTTATTTTAAAACTTTATATGTTTGCTAACATTTATTATTTACATATATTTATACATTTGAGGAAAATGGGTGATGATTATTAATGGCCAACACTTTGACTCAGAAGTTACCAGCAAAGTACAGAGTTCAGGTCACTCAGGGTTTTTAAACTTTTGACACTGAGAGAAAGGAACTTAGTAATTTCTGAGTGGCCATTTAAAAAAATTATTATTAAAGAGCAGCTTCATCTTTAAAACCACAGATGACTTCTAATTGTTTCCTGAAATCAGCTTGTCTCCTTGGCACAGACTACCCAGCTAAGCGTGTATTCCCAGCTGGGCATGCCACGAGAAAAAGTTCATGTCAGTGACTTGTGAGTGGAAATGATGTGTGTAACTTCCACCTTGTTAGCTCCAAAGAAGTATGCATACCCGGGGTGCCTCTTGGGGTTCCTCTCCAGTGGTGGCATTCGGATGCACAATAGCTACTTCAGCTATGCAGAAGAGGATCAGAGTATGGAACAGCGAGATGGAAATAATAAAAAAAACATTTTCAAATGTCTTTAAAGCTCATTGAATTTTCATAACCTGAACAAACTCTAATAACTAGGCCTGGACACAGAAGTAACGTATCCAGGAACCCAGGTGGTTTCTGTCATGTTTTCCAGGCCTATCTTCCAAGGAATTTGCAACAATTGATTTTTTGCTTACTTTTCTACTTTATGTAAATAGAATCATGCTATGTTGTGGTCAATGGAAAAGAGGGCCACATATTACTGCCATTCCTATGTGTGTGGCCTTTCATAATGTGGCTGCCTCTCATCAGGAGGTAGGGCTTAGTTCCAGTCTAAATTTGAGCTGGTCTTTTGGGTTGGTTTGACCAATCCAATGCAGAGGAATGGTCACTGCAATTCCAGAGGTGAGATCTTAGGATTTTTTTTTCTTTTTTTCTTTTCTTTTCTTTTCTTTTCTTTTCTTTCTTTCTTTCTTTTTTTTTTTTTGCAGCTTCTAACTTTACCCTCTTAGAATGCTACCCTCAGATTGCTGGGTAAGGAAGGTGATCTAGGCCATGCGTGAGTGCCCTGGAACCTGGTTATGTGAATGACATCACCTTGAGTCTTCCAGCCCAGCCAGCCCTGCATCTCAGTGCAGCCTTGTAAGTCAGCTCTGGTAAAGTCAGAAAAGAACTTCATCGTTATCACACAAACTTACAAGAAATAACAAATCATTGTTTTAAAACACTAAATGTTAGCATGGTTTGTTATGCCACAGGAGATTTAAGTGAAATGAGCCTGTTCTTGTTCATCTTTGGTGAGCCTTCATTTGTTTCAGTGTTGGTGAGATTGATTGTTACTGTTTCATGCAGCTGGATACCAACTTACCATGCTGCTTACTGCTGGACAGTCATCCGTTATGTGAAGATACTGTAATCAGTCCATTTAGCTACTAACAGGTAAGCCAGGTGTGGTGGTGGACGCCTGTAATTCCAGCACTAGGGAGGCTGAGGCAGGGGGATTGCTGTGAGCCCAAGGCCAGTCTGGGCTCCATAGTGAGTTCAGGACCAGCCTGGGCTACTGAGTGAGACCCTGTCTCAAAAACAAAACAAACAAACAAAAAACCCTACTAATGGGCATTTAGGCAGTTTCTAATTTGGGACTCTCACAAATAATGTTGCTGTGAATCATCTAATAACAGATCTTTGGTGAACACATAGATGTACGTGTGCTTATTCCAAAACTAGCGGGTGACTTGCTAAGCCTTTGGGAAATTGACATCATCAGCTTCAGGTGATATTGCCAAACCATAGTCCAAAAAGCTGTATCAATTTATTTCCCACCAGCTCTTCAGGAGAGCCATTACTATAATTAACTTTTAATTGTAGTAATAATAAAAACATTTTCAAATGTCTTTAAAGCTCACCGAATTTTCATAACCTGAACAAACTCTCGCGGTCTTACGTGCTTGCCAACACCTCGCTCAGTTGTACAGGTGAGCGTGTAGCTGTTGAAGAGCGTGCCACAGGAGTTAGCTCCTGGAACTGACGGGGCCAGGAAGCTGGACTAACTGGTTGGATCATCGGCTACCCTCTCTGACACCTCCAGTTAAGATCAGAATTTGACAGTAAAAGTTTGCAAGTGTACAGTGCTCTGTATTTCACGTAGTGCTTTCAGATACAATCTTATCCAAACCTTCTGAAAAATAACACTGATTGGAGACAGTTGGTTACCTCTGATCTGCAGAAAAGTGATGTGTGCACGGTCACACTGCATCTGGAGGCCAGATGGGAGCTCAGGTCTTTGGACATGCAGACTGGTTCTTCCCAGGAAAGACCTCTGCTTTTACAGACACTGCTCCCGCCATGGTGGTTATGGGGAAGGAGACAGGCAAGAGGTGTTCGCCTTGATGGAACAGGTAATCTCGACTTGAAGGTCACAGGCAGAAGGAACACCCAGTCTATTTCCAGATGTTATCTCTCAGGGTCTGGAACACAGTGGCCTCCTGTTTAAGGGCTTGCACACAGGCCACTGAAAAGCCCTGCTCTTCAGTGCGGGCTGGTACCCCTTGGACCTCAGATCCAGATCCGGGGCTCTCAGTTTACCTGGAAGCTATCTTTTGGTAATCAGCTAACTTCACACGACTAAAAACCGTACATGTGTCTAAAATGAGGCCACATGGAATGCAGCCCATGATTCACCATGAGTGAAAAACACAAGTAACAGCACACCCTGGTACAGCATCATCCCACTATGGTAAGAATCCAACTGGATGTCCAGAGATAAAGACCTGGAAGAAATAGGGCACAAATATTCACCATGTTTTACCTAAGTAGTTTAAAGCAGAGTTTATGTCTACTTGCATTGTTTGACTCTTTTGCAATTATGATCTTTGTTTCATTTTCTTAAACTTAGTGTTGAAATAGCTGATACATTCAAGTAGTCACAATCAAGTATAAAGTGTTACGCGATGAGAGTTCTCCCTGCATTCCTGTCTGTTTTCTGTCTGGCTCCCTCTGGAGGTCACCAATGTGGCCAGCATCTGGTACACATCCTTTTTTATGCATATGCAAGTAAATACATGGGTTTTTTCCTACATGACTTTTACAATCAAAAGACAGAAAACTTCCATTTGAAAAGAAAAAAAGGGCTGTGGAAGGGCTGGAGGAATGGCTCAAAAGCGCTTGCCTAGCAAGCACTAAATCAAACGCTAAGTACCTGAGTTCATTTCCCAGCACCACACAAAGCCAGGTGTGGTAGCGCACACCTGTATTCCCAGCACTCGGAAGGCTGAGACAGGATTGCTGTGAGTCCAAGGCCAGCCTGGGCTCCATAGTGAGCTGAGGACCAGCCTGGGCTACAAAGTGAGACCTTGTCTCAAAAAAAAAGACTATGAAATACTATTTTATGGAATAAAAATATGATAAAGTATACCTAATGACAATTTATAATTTATGAAAAGTATTTATGTATATAAAGTAAGCAGAAGGAGACAAATGTGTTGGTAATTATCTGTGCATGTAGGATTTTGGGTGAGTTTATTACTCCTCATGAAAGGCAGTCTGGCCTGGTAGTTGGGGTCATGAACTCTGACACTAAGTTGCCTGGTTGAAATACTACTTTGCCACTTGCCAGCCCTGTGATGTTGGGAAAGTGGCTTAACCTCATTGTGCCTTAGTATGTTCATCTGTAAAATGGAGAAGGTGGTGATGACGACCTGCACACAGAGTTGTCACCAGGGCTAAGTTACAAAATTTAGGTAGAGCTCCTGGAATGAGCTTTGATAGCATGGCTTCCTCCACCTAGATTTCAAAGGATGCTGGAAACAGTCTGGGGGTTGGGACTGAGTATCAGTAATTATCGCACTCCTCTGAGTGTCCTAATTTTTTTATATTGGACATATCGATATATCTTACAATGAAAGTTAAAGAGTAAGCTCCCCTGAGAGAGGAGAAACTATACAGCCACAAAAAGAGCCACAGGTGAGAGACAGATGTGGCCACAGAGAGTGGACAGTCCAGGAGGCCCAGGGAAGAGAAGAAAATGAGAACCTGCAGACCTTGCAAGGTGGGAGCTCGCTGGACCTTAACACAACAAGCATCCTGTGGGAGGGCCGTGTCGTGCTGTGTTTACTGCTGCTGTGACAGTCAACAAATGGAATGCCTGTGGTGTAATTTATAAATGAAAGAAGCTTATTTCATTCCATGGTTTTGCACGACAGAAAGTCCAAAAGCCCTGTGCAGGCTTCTGGTGTGGGCTTGTGTTGCTTTGCCTCGTGGAAAGTGGAATGACGCATGGCACCTGTAGGAAGCATAAGCAACAGGGACGGGGGCATGCTAGAACAACCCTTACACTGCCAGGAGAAAGGCCTTAACCCCTCTCAGTGACCCAGGCTCCTCTTATACCCTTAACACTTCTCTGCACAGTCACAGTGGCAAACACCAACATGAATTTTGGAGGAGACAGACCACATTCAGACTATAGCAGTCCACCTCTGCACCTCCAACTTCTGTCCTCCTCACAAAGTGAAATATGCTCAGACCCTCCAAAAAATCTCAACTTGTTCCCAGAATCCATCCCTAAAGTTTTCAACTTGTTCCAGCGCCAGCCAAAAAGTCCAAAGTCTCATCTGTAAGCCTGTGAAGTCAAAACAAGTTATCTATTTCCAAAATACAATGGCAAGTCAAGCAAAGGGTAGCCAGAAAAAAGGAGTGGATGGCTTCTAAGCAGAAGACAGATATCAAATCTGTTCTTTTTTTACGATATTAAGTCTTAAAACTAGAAGGTCATTTTTCACTCCACATGCTACCTCCTGGACACACTGGGGGACCAAAACACCAGGGCTCCCCAGAACATCAGGCAGCCCTCCCTGTGGCTTTGCTGGGCTCAGTCCCCGCTTCATCTCTCTTGGGTTGGCATTGCACACTGGTGCCTGTCACGTTCCCAGGCAGGCACTGCAGGCTGCCAGTGACTGTGTCATTCTGGGACTGCAGTGGTGGCTCTGTACGCATGGCTCCTCTAAGCCTGCCCTTAGTGGGGAATCTGGTCCACCCTGTGGTAGATTTCTGCCTGCCTCCCATTACCAGCTCCCAGACTATTTGTAGCATCCTTTGAAATCTAGGTGGAGGAAGCCACGCTCTCAGGGCTCATGAAATCTGCATGTCTAACACCACATGGACTCTGCACCTTCCACAATAGTGACACACATCACACCACGGCCCACCTGAGCCATGCTGGGCGGGCCAAAGAGTGCTGTACAGACTCAAGGAGCACATCCTGAGGTAGACCTGGGCCCACCTGCAGTCCGTGGTTGTGACCCAGGCTGATGCCCTGAAATGGTCCTGCCATTCCAGGCCTCTGAGCCTGTGAGTGCAGGTACAGCCTTGAAAATCTCTAAAATGTTCTCTTCCCATTGTCTCAATGCATAGAGCTTGCTTCTTATCTATACTAATCTCCTCATCAAAGGGTTGCTTGGTAGAAAAAGAAAATAAGCCAATAAAAAGAAGTATAAGCAACACAGAATACTCAATTTCATTGTAAACATTATGTATCACATATATATTTATAAAAAATGGCAGGAAAAAAGAAACATAAATTTTAAAAATAACAGAAAAAAGAGAAGAGGTTTGTTTGACGTACTCTTGATGCTTTTTTGCTCTTTATATGGCCATGTTATGAATTCTTTTTTTTTTACATACATTGCTTCCCTTTTAATTATAAATTCAAAATTGGAGACCTGCATGGGTAACAAAGTGAGACCTTGCCTCTAAAGAAAAGACAAATTTCTTCTTCCAGAAATCCTAGTTCGTCGCTCTGAAGTTCCACCTTCACAAGGTCCCGGGCGTGGACTTAAGGCAGGCAAGCTCTTCACAGCAGTGTAATTAGAACGGCCTTTACACCAGTTCCCAGTAAGCTGCACCTCGTTCTCATCTCCGACCTCATGGCAGTGGCCTCTGTTGTCCGTGTTGCTATCACTGTTTCGGTCATGGCTCCAAGTCTAGACTTTCCTTAATTGTCTTCTTCTTCCCCCTCAGAATGTTCCTTAATGTTCCATGCACGGCAGTGCAGGCTTTCCCCACGGTCACCTCAGAACTGTTCCAGCTGTGTGCTTCACCCAGTTCCAAAGCCACTTCTGCATTTTCAGATATCATTGTAGACACATTCCACACCTTGGTACCACTTTTCAATCTCAGCTCATTTTCTGTTGCTATAACGGAATACCTGAGACTGGGTCATATGTAGAAAAGTTAATTGAGCTCACAGTTCTGGAGACTGCAGAGTTCAGGAATATGGTGCTGGTGTCTGCTTGGCTTTGGGTAAGGGCTTCATGGTGCCTGGACTCAGGCAGACCAGAAGGCAGAAGGTTGTGCATGGATGAGACAGCAGGAGTGCCTGGCGCTGCTTCCAAACGTTCCCTTACTGCAAGGATGAACCCAGTCCTTCAGAAAAGCATCCACTGTTCTGCATGACCTAATCATTGCTTTAAAAGCCCCTACCACATGACACTGCCACAATGGCTGTCAAATTTTCATGTAAAGTTTGAAGGTGATAAAATATATACGAGGTCACTTTGCTAGTGCTGCCATCAAGCTCAGAGGCAGACTCTGGCCGATTGGTGACTCTTAGTGATTGAAGAAAGATCTTGATAGTGTCCCGGGCCTGCCTTGTACAGATGGTCATCAGCCAGCCCTGCCCCAGTCTTCCTGGAGGGACTCACCTGCATAGAGACCTCAGAGAAGGCCTGAGGACCCATCTGTGCGTGCCTAGGTCAACGCACACCAAGGAACTCTGGAGGGCCTCTTACTGCTGCCCTCACGTGGATTCTCAGGCCAGCTTCAGAGCAGTCTGGTTTCAGTTCTGTGTTTCTAAACATGCCCGTGGGTGAGTACAACATGCACTTATATCCTTCACCCTTCAGCCAGATCCTGTCCCCTTCACATACAATGTGAGGACTGGGTGCAGAGGATGTGTCCAGGAGTTCGCACTCATTGTCGTCAGGGAAGGAGGGGAAAGGCGGTGCTAGGCCACAGCTTGGCCTGGGGTCCAGCCTCCGCTCTGACATTTAACACTGATGTTAACTGGGATAAGAGGATCAATTTTTGTCATTGTTGTTGTTTGAGACAGGGTCTCACTCTGTGGCCCAGGCTGGTCCTGAACTCACTATGGAGCCCAGGCTGGCCTTGGACTCACACTAATCCTCCTGTCTCAGCCTCCCAGGTGCTGGGATTACAGGTGTGCGCCACCACACCCGGCTTATGTGGATTAATTTTGCCAAAACCCAACAGCTCCTTACAACTTCCCCATGAGTTGAGAATAATCATAGCAGATGTGGCCTGCTTAGTAAGATGAAGTATGGAAATTATTTTTCATATGAAGAAAATTATCTAGATCTTGCCATTCCTGCCATCTGGTTAATGGGAGCTGGGGAGTAGAACTGCATCAGCCTTTCTATATTTATTCAATTGACACAGTCTAAAAGTAAAATAACCATAGTGAATTCAGGACCAGACTGAGCTGCAGAGTGAGACCTTGTCTCAAAAAGTAAATAAATAAATAAATGTAAAAAAAAAAGATAGCTCGTAACTTTACCCAGAATTCTAAAATCTCCACACTCTGAAGATCAAGGTTTTTTTTCTCTTTAATTTTGGTGGCATAACCTGATCTGATCTTGGTGCGTTTACTCTTTTTGTTGTCAATATTCGTAACAGAGCATGGAATATTGTCCCAGATCCCACTGAGAGAGAGGTACTGCGCCTCTGATACATGCACGCTTCCTCCTAAGATAGCAAAAGCTCTGAAGCAGCTCTGGCCAGAGGTTTTCCATAAGAGATTATGACTTGCAATGCAAATTCGGACGATGGGCAAAGCCACTGTAGGCGATGGCTGCTCCTGGTTTGGGACTCTGCCAGGCCTCCACAGGGTGCCAGGTCCTTGGGAAGCGCTCACGAACCTCTCTGGATAAATACCCTCAACTCGAGTCAGGAGCATAGATTGAGAGATTTTCTCCTAAATAGACACTTGAACCCTTCACTTTTCCCTGTGTCTCCAAACCTCCTCAGAAACTTTTTAAAATGCCAGTCCTGCCTCAGTAGCTCTGAATGAGGCTGTGATTCCACATTTCCAAGGATCCGCTGGGGCTGTTGGGGATGAAATTCTAGACAGGCCTCAGGCAACGCTCCGCAAGGTCTGAAGTTAACAAAGGGATGACAGTGAGGTGGCCCTACAGGGATAGTAGCCTTGGCCAGTGCTGTAATCCACTCTGGTGTCACCTGGTCAAAATTTGCCCCAGTCCCTCATTGCCTTTCCCCCCCCTCCATCCTCCCTTTCTGGGAAGGAGGAGGGAGAAGCAGGCAGTTTCTTCCCGGTGGTTAATCCCACCACCCCTCTGCTCCCCACCTTGGCCGGGCTCCGCGGAGTCTCATGACTCTGCTCATCCTGTTCTGAGGTACTGCTTAGGCGAGGTCCTTTTCCAGCTGGCTGACCTCACCCCCCCCCCCCCCCAAGTATGAGGTAAATTAGTGTAACTCTCAAATTCTTGAGATGCCTCACTATCTATCCTGGGTATCTCTCTCAAAAAATTTTCCACTGTTTGCAAGGGACTCCTTAGCTCTGACCCCCCATGGGCAAGGTGCCGATGTATTTACTAGTGAGAAGGGCATGGCCTCGCTGGAGCTTGTTTCTCTTATGGTGCCCTGCTTCTGGTTTGTTTCTTACCTGCCCCAACTGTTTACTTGTTTGATCTCGGAATTTCCTGGCTACAGAAAACTCAGATTTTCTAAGTGAACTTTTTTTTCTTTTTTGAGACAGGATCTCGCTCTGACCAGGCTGGTCCTGAATTCACTATGTAGCCCTTGGACTCATGGCAATCCTCCTGCCTCACCCTCCCCAGTGCTGGGATTACAGGTGTGTGCTACCATGCCCAGCTTAACTCTTTTTTTTTTAAACTACAAGAGCAAGGCATTTAATTTCAAACTTGAGCAAATGGAGGTAAGAAAAGAGAAAGTGAAAACACAAGTACCTATTACCCAGAGAGAGCATTGTGACATTTTTCCTCCTGGTCTTTCAGTTTGCTTTATAAAATCTGGCCCGTATGACATATACCATTGTATAAACTGTTTTTCCATCTATCGTAGGCTATGACAATTTTTATGAGCCCATAAAAATACTTCTGCAACATGATTTTAGGTGATCGTGCAGTTTTCTACTGAGGGGATTCTGAGTTTTTTAGTTATCTGTGGTTAAAATAAAATTGCCGTGAGCATTTTCCCTCAACCAGAAGATATTTTTGGGATACTACTGGAGGATCCAATTATTAAGTCAAAGTATGTGAACTCCTTCAGGGTTTGCACTCTTATTGCCAAGCCAGAAAACGTGACTTCCAAACTCTCAAATACAGGCTGGGTCCTGCGACCTAAGTCAGTGTTTCCTAGGGAATCCAATGAGCAGAGATCACTAAGAAGCTGAGGGAGGCTATTTTCAGGGAAGTACAGTTATCAGTGTCTTGAATTTTGTGGTGGACATTTTTTTATGTGTATGCAAAGAAAATTTTTGGAAAGATACACAAGAAACAAAATATTACGCCTTAATTTCCAGAGAAACACAGTGGCTGGGTGAAGACATTTTTCATAGCAAAAATAATTTTTTTTTGAGTCAGGGTCTTGCTCTTGATTGCAGGCTGGTCCCGACCACTTTATGTAGCCCAGGCTGGCCTCCTGCCTCAGCCTCCCTGGTGCTGCGATCCCAGGCATGAGTCACTGTGCCCAGCTATTACGGAATTGAACTCAGGGCCTTGTGCTGGCTGGACAAGCGCTCTGAAGGCTGTGTTATTCCTCCAGCCCACAAAATCAAATCTTTTATGTGCTGAACTATGTGAATGCACCATGTATTCAAAATGGTTAGATTTTAAAAATCTTCAGGCAGGGAACTAGGGTAACTGGTTACTACTTCCCAGTCAGGTACATTTATTTCTGTTTTCCAGACATCACTGAAGAGATCCCTAAAGGAACAAAGACGGCGATGACTACCACGAGGAAGTGGGAGGGAACCTGTGCTGGGCTGCTTAAGGAAGATGGTGAGGCCGTGGCACAGGCGGCGAGTGACCGCCACACCCTACAGTTTGAGCTTGCTACACGCGCGTGTGCATACACACACATACACACACACACACACACACGCGTGCGCGCGCACAGACTCTATCTGTATTCCTTTAGTGTGTGATTTCGCTATAATGACAATTTTAGCTCACGTCTGCTGTGCGTGCGGTGTCCTGGCCACCGTGTTAAATTTCCGCGTAGTATTTCACCTGTAGACTGAGAGGAGGACGAGTGTCCTCCTTTCAGGTGAGCAGACTGCAGCTGGGCGAGGCTGGCTAACGTGCCTGTCTACGCCACGAGTGAGAAGAGTCGACGGCGAGTGGGATCTGACTCTGACTTGCTGGGGAATCTGGGCACTTCCTGCCAGCCTTACCTGCTTGTCTCTTGGCTATTTTTCTGCTGGATTTGTTTTTTTTTTTTTTTTTTTTTTTTTTTTTTTTTTTTTTTTTAAGAGCTCTTTGTGAGTTTCCTTGCAGGACCTCAGGGGAGGAAAAGCGCGCCTGGGCAGGCGTGCCTTCCGGTCAAGGCCAGGTGGCCCTTGAGTCCAGGAGAGTCAGCCTGCTGGGGCCGACACAGTCCCAGACGATGGCCAGACACCAGCCCCACGCAGGAGAGGCCCGAGAGGGCGCGTGGACTTCGCCCCATCATCAAAACAGCAGGAGTGAATCACGGGGTGGGGGGGCGATGAGAAAAACAAGGCTTCCCGGTAGCCCCCTTTTGTCTGGACGGTCCAAAGTCGTCAGAAGGAAGCCGGCCCCAGGGCGGGACGCTGAAGCCGAGACATGCAAATGAGGCCCGCCCCGCCGGGACTGGGCGGCCGAGCTGGCACTCGGCACAGGCCGCAGGCCGCGCGCGGAGGGCGAGCCGGAGCCCGAGCGAGCAGGTGAGGAGCCGGAGGGCGTGCGAGGGCGTGGGTCACGGCCAGTCCCGAGGCAGTGGCCCGGGGAGGGCGACCCGGCCTGCCAGGCAGCTTCTTGGCCCTTCTGGAGGAGTAGCGCAGAGGTTAAGGACCTGTTTAGGACGCTCGAGGCCCAGGTTTGATTCCCCCGGCGCCCCATAAGCTGGGTGTGGTGGTGCAATGCCTGTAATCTCAGCACCAGGGAGGCTGAGGTAGGAGCGTTGCCTTCTGCCGTGGGTTCGAAGCCAGCCTAGGCCACATGGTGAGTTCAGGACCAGCCTGGATTACGAAGCAAGACTCTGTCTCAAAGGTCATCTCACTATCTTGAGCCTTGGCCTCCCCATCACATGGGTATAAAGATTCTCAGAACTCGGGCTGGAGGAATAGTACAGCAGTTAGAGCCTTGCCTAGTAAACAAAAGGACCAGAGTTCAGTTCCCCACTTATTAAGCACATGCCTGTAACCCCAGTTGAGGCAGGAGGATTGCTGTGTGTTCAAGGCCAGCCTGAGCTCATCAGGACCAGCTCGGGACTGCAGAGCAAGACCCTGTCTTTAAACAAATAAAGTAAATCTTTGAACTCTGGGGAAACTGAGGGAGGAGGCTCCGAGCCTGGGCAATTTGGTGAGACTGTCTCAAAATCAGAATTAAAACGGAAGGCCCTGAGTTCAATCACCTTTTAAAATAAAACAAAAACACCTGCTCTGCCCTGCCGCGTGCAGACCTCCCTCAGTCCTGTGAAGGGTTGCTCTCTTCACAGAAATCAACCCATTTTTACAAGAGTAGAGAGAAAAAAAAGTCCGGTTTCAAAGCCGCACACTTCTATTCCCCATTCCGCCACCTTCATCAGGTAATTTTAGAGAATAAACAGGCCTTATATAAATGGAAAAAATCATGAAAGTCAATTAAGTATCTAGATGTGCTGCTACAGGTAGACCCTCTGTGAACCGGAAGTGCTGTCCCTGGGCCAGTTCTCCAACTCAGCCGCGCTGAGGATGGAAACAATGGGAACCAGGGGATGCTGCCACCGGTGGTTAGTATTTGGTGATCACTGGTTCAGAGACCGAGGTGATGTGGCCTGGCGTGCAGGAAGCACTGTTACTGGGTTGACCAAAGCTGCAGGGGTGGTGGGATCAACACGCAGAGTGGGCGCTGGACAGCCTGCACTCTGCCCACTCTGAACCACACAGGCACCCAGGGGAGCCCGACCGGACAAGGCTCCAGTCAACGCCCCTCCCCCCACCCTTCAGCACCCTTTATACCTTTGGCTGCAGAACTTCAGAGAACACACATTTGATTGGAGGGTAACAGTAAGATATGCTTACTGGAATAAGAGTTTTCAGGTAAGAGAATTTAAAAAGAAAATCAAAACAACAGTAACAAAAACCCCACAGTCCTGCCTTAGAGATAGCCACTGTTGACATTTATTTTTCCACACATTTTTTGCATTGTGCATATATTTTTGAAAACAGGGTTATGTTCTACTATGGTTTTTCTATTTTTTAAAAAGACAATCTCTTTCTAGGCTGCTCCTGAACTCACTGTGTAGCCCAGGCTGGCCTTGAATTCACGGCAATCCTCCTGTCTCAGACTCCCGAGTGCTGAGATTACAGGTGTGTGGCACACACACAGCTTATGTTGTAATGGGGAATCAAACTCAGGTACTTAAGTGCTTGCTGGCAAGGGCTTTGACCGCTGAGCTATTCCTTGAGTCCCTGTGTTGTGGTTTTATTACTGATTCTTTTTCACTTAATGACCATATATCATGACCACATTTACATACTAATATGTGTTTTATTACTTCTTTTTATTTATTTATTTTTGAGACAGGGCCTTGCTTGGTAGCCCAGGCTGGTCCTGAACACACTATCACTTTATTTGAAAGACTGCAGAAGTGTCTTTTTGCATGGACAGGACAGAATTCACTTAATCAGTGTTCTGTTACTGGATAATGAGGTACTTGTTTATACACTAACCTAGCACCTCCATGGGCACCTCTGTAATCAAGTCTTTGCACAGGCCTTTATTTCCATAGAGATTTCTGGGGGTGCTGAGTCAAGGCTACATACATTTTAAGGCTGTTGATAGGCACTAAAGGCGTGGAGCTGGAAGAAGAGCTAGCTCAGCAGTTAAAGCACTTGCCTAGCCAGAGCAAACCTCTAAATTTGACTCCCAAGCACCACATAAGGTGGGCGTGGTGGTGCACACCTATAATCCCAGTACTTGGGAGGCTGAGGCAGGAGGATTGCTGTGAGTTGGAGGCCAATCTGGGCTACATAGTCGGTTCACAAGCATCCTGGAATATAGGAGCAAGACCCTGTGTCAAAAAAAGAAAAAAGTAGGGCTAGTGGAATAGCTCAGCAGTTGAAGTACTTGCTAGGTACCTGAGTTTGATTCCCCAGCCACACACAAGCTGGGCATGGTGGCGCATGCCTACAATCCTAGCACTTAGGAGGCCGAGGCAGGAGGATTGCTGTGAGTTTGAGGACAGTTTGGGTTAAACTCAGAACTAGCCTAGACTACAGAGCAAGACCCTGTCTCATTAAAAAGCAAAAATAATAACAAAAAAGTATTAAAGGCCTGTTTCTGACATGTGCTATAATTTAAGGGCTCCTCAAAGCTTGATGCAGAAAATGTTTTCATGGCTTTGATGTCAGATATGCTTCATTCTCACTCTCTGAAGCACTTACAGAGTCTTTATTGGCTCATTGGTTAAAGTGTTTGCCTAGCACTTCTCAAGCGCTAAGTACCCGAGTTCAATTCCCCAGCACCATATAAGCCCGGTGTGGAGGCACACACCTGTAATCCCAGCCCTCAGGAGACTGAGACAGGAGGATTGCTGTGAGTTCCAAGCCAGCCTGGGCTACAGCGTGAGACCCTATCTCAAAAAAAAAAAAAAAAAAAAATTCTCTGATGAGCGCGCTCACTCAGTCAATGAGAACTCGAGATGGGGAGTGTGGATTGAAGAATACATGGACTCTTGCATGGGATGCTACAAAAGACACTTTATTATCTACAGCCTCCCTTTTTTATACCCTCCTTGCCTTCCTGCTTGTTAACAGAACAGTCCCATGTTTTAACACCTGATCCAAATTTCAAACAGCAAACAAGCAAAACAACAACTGACTTAAATTTCAGACAATAAACACTTCTTTGTGGAAAGGAACTTGGCCAAGTTCAGCAATGCTGAGGCTCTCGGGCGCTGAGGGCCCCAACAATTCTCTATGCTGGAACTTGAGGAATGGTACAGTGGCACTTGCCTTGCAAGTGCAAGTGCCCCCGAGTTCAATTCCCCAGCACCACATAAATATGGGCATGGTGGCGCACGCTTGTAATTCCAGCAATTGGGAGGCTGAGACAGGCGGGTCATCCTGAGTCCAAAGCCAGCCTGGGCTACACTAGTGAATTAAGGACCAGCCTGGGTTATAGAGCAAGACCCTGTTGAGAGAGAGAGAGAGAGAGAGAGAGAGAGAGAGAGAGAGAGAGAGAGAGAGAGAGAGAGTGTTTCCATGCTGAGCTACGTCTCCGGCCATTTTTGTTTTTTTATTTTCAGACATTCTTTTTAGGTTGCTCCATTGCCTGATCCTCCTGCATCAGCCTCCCTAGGGTGCTGGGATTCGAGGTGTGCTCCTGCACACCCAGCTCTTTTTTCTTTCCTCCTTTTTACGAGATGGCATCTTGCATGTTGCCCAGGCTGGTCTCCGTGGCTCAAGTGATTCTCTCACCTCAGGGTCCCAAGTAGCTGAAGCGACCATGCACCACCACAGCTGGCCCCATTCTCCTTTTTATCCTTGATAGCATTTGTTAAAATGACTTATTTCTTATTACTCATTATTCACCAGGTGCGTCTTTGCTTCACTCATCTCTGCATGCCACGAGGTAAAAGGTGATGTCAGTTTTGTTCCCCTTTGCTTACCCAGTGCCTACCCAGCTCAGTGCCTTTGCATGCACGTAGTAAGTGCTCACTAGCTTGAATGAATGAATGGCCCGCCACATAAGGCCTTGGGACAGGCAGGTCCTTGGTAGATGACCCAGCTTTGACCCTGCTTAATCTCATTTCATCCTTCCCTGTTTGGGACAGTGACAAGGTTCTAGAAGAAAGTCAGGTTTTGCTTCCAGTGTCAAATTGGTCAGGGTAGATGATATCATTTCATGGGAGACTCATTACCCCCAAATGTCCGTGTGCATAGTTCCTGAATTCCTACAAGCATCTCATGGCTGCAAAGAATGTCCTGAGAAAAGGCAAACACTTCCGTCCAGCTGGTGACGCACATCCAGCCGGTGATCTGAACAAATGCAGTGTTCTCTTTGTGACCGTAGGATAGTGGTGGACTGGGAATTCTAAGACAGGGTCTCAGTGTCATCATACAGCTGAGGAAGTTTATGTGATTCATTTCTTGTGTCACTATGTAAAGTGAGTGATTAAGACTGACAAGTGGTTTTTAGATATTTTTTTCCCCAGCAAGTCAACTCTTCAGATGACTTAAATGGCCAATGTGAGAAACAGATAAAAGTCAAGTGCTCCTGGGTGGGATGGGGACACAGGCCTGGCATGTTTCTCCTTTCCAACTGCCCCCTGTAAATTCCCAAGGTTGGAGGGATGGCCGGCTCCAGGACTATAGGGTCTCAAATGCTGACTATGTGTTCCAAGAACCAAGCAGAAGGCAGCAAATTTTGCCCGGTTGGTTGGAGCCATTTAGGTATATAAGAGGCCATAATGGGGAGGAAGAGGACTCGTGGAGCTGATAGTCACAGCTTTTAGTCTGTGACGTAGGTAACTTTCTCAGCATTAGAAGTGCAGGGTGCACAACCCCTCTGGGTGAGGAAGAGGTTCTAGCCAATTTAGAGAAGAAATGAGGGCCCAAGAGAGAGGAAGCCCAGAAGACTTACCCTCCACACAACCTAGAGGAAATTGCCACCCCTATCTTTCCAGGTCAGGGATTTCAGGTCTGCAAAGAACCGCCCAGTCTTGCTGATACTGGGCCTCCTGAGTTCATTGGTTGCCACACCCTAGGTGTGTGTAGGGGAAACTCAGGTCCCCCACCTCCCAGCTGCCACCCAGGCAGCTCTCTGGCCTTGGCTCCAGGCAGGTTTGCTCAAGAGGCTGTAGCCTGGGCCACCTGGCAGCTCCAGGTGCTGTGAGTGCGCTGCCATGGAGACGGCCCCCAGGTTGGTGGCGAGAAGGCAGTTTTCCAAAGCTTTGTGGATTCAGGAGAGGGAGAGCTCTGAGCCTCAGCCCTTCCGAATTGTCTGCTTGTCCACCCTGGAGCCCTCAGAAGCCAAGGTGGGTGCACTGATGGTCTCCTAGGGCAAAGTGGGGATGGGGAGCCGGGAAGGAGCTCTGGAAGGGGAAGAAGGTAGGAGAGGCTTCCCCAAGGTTTCCAGGTCCAGAAGAAAAAGACTTGTTAGCAGGGTCCCCCTTATCAGGCGAGGCCAAAGAGTGGGCCTGTTGTTCTCTAGCGTCACTGGGGGTTGGCTGTCTAGCTCCAGGGAAGGAGGGAAAGAGGACCTGGCGTATGTCTCCAGAGGAGAGACAGACCGGGAAATTCACAAAGTGCATCACGAATTCCTGCTTTGGTCAGGGACTGAGGCAGTAGGAAGGAAATATCTGTCCCATAGCAAAAACCACGGAGTGGTGCAGTCTTCCTTCTCCTGGGGCTCAGGGCAGCCAGGGGAAGCAAAGAGCTCCTTTATCCATTGCTGTGGCCAGTGTAGTTCCCACTCGTTTGGGACTGACGGTGGGGGTGACTCAGGCCTTCCCCCCAATACTAGGGCAATTGTGTGGCCTCAGACTGAATTCACTAGCGCAGGAACTGGGTCAGAAAGCTTTTGAAGTTTCTTCACCTATAAATGAGGGTGACACCTTTGAACTCCCTCAGAACTCTGGGTCACAGACCAAGCCCAGGGACAGAGGTTGATGGGTGTGCCTTGGATCTTTTCCTTCTTCCAGGACATCCTGGGAGGCCTCTCGTGTGTGCTCTGAGGATGGCCCAGCCGCGGGGCCATGAGCACGAGGCTGAGTGCCCTGTCTGTTGGAACCCCTTCAACAACACGTTCCACACCCCCAAAGTGCTGGACTGCTGCCATTCTTTCTGTGTAGAATGCTTGGCCCACCTTAGCCTAGTGACTCCGACTCGACGCCGCTTGTTGTGTCCACTGTGTCGCCAACCCACTGTTCTGGCCTCGGGGCAGCCAGTCACTGACTTGCCTACGGACACGGCCATGCTGACCCTGCTCCGTCTGGAACCTCACCATGTCATCTTGGAAGGACGTCAGCTCTGTCTCAAGGACCAGCCCAAGAGCCGCTACTTCCTGCGCCAGCCTCGGGTCTACACGCTGGACTTAGGCCCTGAGCCTGTGAGCCAGTCTGGGCCCCCCCAGGACACAGCCCCTGCCACCAGGCCCATGCCCATCCCCAGCCACTCCTCTCTGAGGGAATGTTTCCGCCATCCCCAGTTCCGTATCTTTGCCTACTTGATGGCTGTCATTCTCAGTGTCACTCTGTTGCTCATCTTCTCCGTCTTTTGGACCAAGCAGTTCCTCTGGGGGACGGGGTGAGCACTGAGTTCTGGGTGAGGGGCCCAGCGTCCCTGCTGCTGCCGGGGGTGGTGATGGCAGAGCCTTAGGTGGAGTCACCTCTGTGGCTGGGGGACACCCAGGCCTCCCGGTGTGAACTGTGGGGTTGCTGAGGGCAAAGTCGCTCTATGGCTACAGTGCTACATGTCAGATTGTGCCAAAGGGCTGGACAGTGGTACCCAGGAACCTGCCTAGCCCAAGCAGCAGGTTATATTTCTCACGGGAGCTGCTTCGGCCTAAGTTTGTTGCTTTTTCATTGTTCTGCTAAAAATTTTGGAAAGTGAATTTTAATTCTGTGGGCAAATGTGCTTGTCTCCACTTCCCAGCTGTTGGGATATCTCGCTAGCTGTCCCAGTAAAATGGTCTACATTAATTCATTTTTAAATTCCACAACCTTTGGGCAGGTGCTGAGTACAGAAGGGAAGAAAAGGGTGATTACCCAGGGCTGGCACATGGCCCCTGGCAACAGGTGGGGAACTTCACTCAGCAGCTTCTTATATAGGACAACCTCTTCTCAGCATGAAGCTCAAGGAGTGTTTACGAGATAAGGAGTCTAAAGGTGGCAGAAGTCAGGATCAGCAGGTTAAGAACCTGGGATTCGGAGGAGTAGGTCTTTATTCCTCCTGGAAGAAGTTCTGATTAGACTGG
Source organism: Ctenodactylus gundi (assembly GCA_004027205.1). Taxonomy (NCBI): domain Eukaryota; kingdom Metazoa; phylum Chordata; class Mammalia; order Rodentia; family Ctenodactylidae; genus Ctenodactylus; species Ctenodactylus gundi. Next base: position 92,513 of record PVKB01000505.1, on the reverse strand, counting down.
GTAAAGGGCAGAGCTTGGACTACCCTCAAGTACTTGAATCCTGGCCTCAAGAGGTAAGACAGAAACCCTGCCAGAGGCAAAGCCTCAGCTCCTGTCCCAGGCCATAGAACATAGGGGGACCCTGGTTTTCACACTGGGAGACAGAATTTTGGAAACAAGGAACTAGAATTTGATGCCATGGCTACTGGCTGGCAGACTGCAATCTTGCAGTGTCTAAAATCCTGATTTCTGCTTTTCTGGTTTTAACCTTGCTTGGTGGTTCAGGGCTCTGAAATAATCCAATGGCTAAAACACCATCACAATGATAAAAAGATTTAACTTTAAAAAAAATAATGTTCAGTGTAATGGAACTAGCTTCTGTAAATTCCTAAGGGTTAATATACAATATAGTGTTAAAAAATATTTTAAGCTCGGATGTGAAAATTCTCCATTATGACATTGTAAAGCTGCTTACGTATCCCACCAGGGACAGCACTTCTCCATTTGCGCCATCAAAGATTAATTACACTGAATCCAGGACTCGGCTTCTCCCTGCTGACTTCATTTCTTTGCACATCTTTGTTTCTCACCTCTATGGCTATGAACTCACCATCACTCTCTGGGCTAAGAGGAGCAGACTAAGGCCTTGCAGAGGGCAGGTCCAGGAGCATTTGCCTCGCCTGCTGGTTTAAAGAAGCGTCAACTCCATTTCATTCATGAAACTGAGGCTCTGGGAGCTTTGCTGCCACATTCAAGACCATCCAGCTCATAAGGGGTAGAACTTTCACTTAAAACTTCCACTCTCAGGGTGGTTGATAGATCACCTAAGCAAGACAACATAGTTGAATTATGATTTTGGATAGGTAAGAGTATATTCAACATTGTGGCACTGTCTACTTTCATATTAAATGGCTCTCACCATGGGGCAGGCCCATGCGATGCTTCTTAGAGGGCATCTGGAAACGCATGGGAGCACTGCTGGTCCGCTACGGAGAGTGGACTGGGTTTCTGTTTGGAATGGAGGTCAGGTACTCAGACCTACCTACTTCTACACTCGGCTTGACAATTCCACACAATGAAGTGCCATCTATTCCAAAATGCAAAGCCATCCTGTTGAGTAACACTGTAGGCCTCTTGTAAGCTCAAAAGGCAGAAATGGGGATATTAGTTTCATCTGGCATGAAGTCAGAGTTAAAGTGACTTACTAAGTCAGTGGAGCAGCATACAAGTAGTTACAAAGCTGACCTGAAATCATCCATGCTTTGCTGTCATGATCTTATTCCCAGTGTGACCAAAACACTGCTCAATAAGGGGCTGGAGGAATGGTACCACAGTTAAAGTACTTCCCTAGCAAGTGCAAGGCCCGAGCTCGATGCCCCAGCATACATAAACTGTGCATGGGGACATGTCTATAATCTTAGCACTTGGAAGGTTGAAGCAGGATTGCCTGGTGTTTGAGGCAGCCTGGACTACACAGCGGGTTCAGGACCAGTTTGGATCATGGAGTAAGACCCTGTCTTAAAAAACACAGAAACACAAGAAAACCCAAACCAAAACTCTCTGCAGGATCACAAATGGTCAGACAAGCTAGGGTTTTAAGTTCCACCACTTACTAGTTGAGTAATCTTAAGTTACTTCTTCAAGCTTGTTTTGTTTGCAAAAAAGCAGTAATTTTTTTCCCTTTTTTTTTTTTGAAACAAGGTCTTGCTCTGTAGCCTAGGCTGACTCTGGATTCACGATAATCTACCTGCCTCAGTCTCCCAAATGCTGGGATTACAGGTGTCTGCCACCACACCCAGCTTTATGCAGTGCTGGGGAATTGAACTCAGGGCCTTGCTTTAACTACTGTGCCATTCCTCCAGCCTGCAAAAATGAATTCTTATGTTAAGGATTAAAGATGTTTACATGCACCTGGTACACTGAATACGTAGGCAGTGTTAAGTGGTGACTGACAAGCGGTGGCCATGATGTTCTTGTCTGTTACTGTAAAATATCACATTTGTCTTTGGGTTTCTTGGTTAGCCACTTTCTTACAATAATGTGTGAAGAAGTGTGTATTCCACCAGCCATTTATTCTGCCAAAGGGTTAGATAAAACGTTTTTACCTAAATGCTACCTTTTGGAACAAACAAAAGTTACAGGTAAGTCTAAGGGAATCAATAGTAATATTCAAACATGAAAAACTGAAAAATTTTGTTAGTATACTATTTCCAAGCTGTATGCTAATACACCAATGTCCATCATTCTACAATGCTACAAAATGTTAAGTTTATTTTCATGACAAATTATGAAGATAAAGAACTCACTAGTTACAGTGAAGTGTCCAAAAGGGGTAACTTGAGAATTCAGAAGCTTGGCAACTACACAGAAAATTCAACTATTTGGTTATCACTGAAACCAGATTAAAGACAGTTAAGTGATTTCAGCTATGTATCACATGGTCATAATTCACAGACTTGAGCTAAACAAAGCCAATCTCAGTCTCTGCAATAGCAGTAAAAAGGGTTCTGAACATCCAAGGGGAAGCCATCACACAGGCCCTCTTTAATTCTCCTCTTCCAAATTCTTGTCTGTGTGAATTTACAATGTAGTTATCAGAAGCCCAGGGGATGTGCATCTGGGGTAGGAAAGGTGTGCAGGAAACTGGTATATGACTGGTGATTTGTAATTATGAAGCCTGAATACAATCCATTATTGGTCTGGCCATTAAGGCCAACAGCCCTTGCCTACTATTTAAAAATTAGTAAGAGTCCTTATCCAGGAGATAGAAATCTGAACATTCCGTATCTGATATGTTAGATTCCAAAACAAAAAACGAGGACCTCCTTGGACTAATGGCTAGGTTTAAGAAAATGCTTAATTATAGAAAAAGGCTTTCCTTTTTGGATGCCTGGGAGTGAATCCAGGGTCTCATATGTTCTACTATTGAGCTATACATACCCACCCTCTCAGAAAATAATTTTTTATGGTATGATTTTACTTTTAACAAGTATGTAATGAAGAAATAATGAGTTACATTTAGACATTTCTATTAGGAATTTTTTCAAGTTACTTTTGACATGGAGTACCCTTTAATACACAAGTACATCTGGAAGCACTAAGAAGGAAGCTGTACAATTCTGAAAAATGGCCTTGCTTTGGGTAACACAGGATGCCACATTACAGAGCAAGATGGAAGATGTTTTCTGACTAGGTGAATGAATGGGTGAGTTTCCCGATGCAGTTAGCATTCCACGTGAATCCCATAGGAAGGAGTCCAGTCTTCTTTCTTGCATGACCATCAGCTTAGCTGGGCTCTACTGCTTAACCTCTGATTCTCAAGGATAGGAAAGGGTTACTGTTGGGCATTGTTCAACCAGAATGTGGTGAGATGCGGTTCTTTGTTTGAGGGCCTCTGGCACACAGCCCCACCACGGTGCTCGCTGCATCACACACAATAGTAAAGCACGTACCATGTTAAGAACAGGCAAGCTTTTGAGAACTAAAAACTCAGCAGTCACAAATCTGAGTGCTCAATCCTGAGTCACAACACTGAGGGAAACAGTATGGTATTCAAACAAAAGCTTTATAAAAACAATGTTCATACAGTTTTTGGTAGTGCCAGATGAGAATTAAATTTTCAACCATGAAAAAAAGTATTCACCATCACCTAGGGACTGGCTACTGCCGGGGAGCAGGGCTGACATGAAAATTGAATTCTACTCAGGATCTAAGCTTGGTAACAGCAGAAAACATGATATACCAAAATACACCAATTTTTTTTCTTTTGAAGAAAATGAATCCTATGGGGTAGCTTCAGGTGAGAGTCGTCCTTCCACGGCCTTGGCTACTCTGCCATCCAGAGTTTGAAGGTCCTGTCATATGAACAAGTGGCTATGAGCTGCCCATCAGAAGAAATGTCTAGGCCCATCACTTTGCCTTCATGACCTGCCAGAGTCTTCAGCGGGGACCAGCCTGGGTGGGTCCAGATCTTGGCTGTGTTATCATAGGCACCAGTGAGCAAGAAGTTTCCATGGATGGCTACGAAAGAAAAGGAGATGCATGAAGAATTCAAGTGCTCAAAAGAAGCTTAAGGAAACAAAAGCACAGAAATCTGCTGAAACATGCTATTACTTCCAGCAATAAGGGCACTTTACCAGAACTCAGGCTAGGGATATGGCAAAGGGAAAGACACTACTTTCTGCTCCTCTAATAGAGATCATATTCTCTCCTGTTTCATCTCTAAGTTAGGCTGAAGTTGAAGCATAATCCCTGTCTAGTGTTTAGACTTAAAACAGGAACAAAGCTTACGCTCAAACTTGACCCCAGTTACTAAGTTCTGATGGGCGGGGATGGTGTAGATGCAACGCCGTTGTCGAAGGTCCCACACTTTGCAGGTGTTGTCACCACTGCCAGTTGCAATGTGGTATCTGTGGATCAGACGCAGTGTCAAAGTTAGGAAAAAATACTGTTTAGACGAGAACCCTCTCAGCACTTCATTCAGCAAGCTTATTTTACCCATTGGGGGAGAAATGTATTCCATAGATTTCCTTGAGGTGGCCTTCTAGGAACATGATACAACGTCCTGTACGCAAGTCCCATACTCGACCAAATGCATCCAGACCCCTGAGATAAAATATGAGTGTTAAATCCAGCTCTGTGAAAGCAGGCATTTATAAGGGTGAGCCCAGTGAGTGAGCTACTGCGGGCTTTATGGAAGAAGCCTTACCCAGTGCCAGCCAAAGAGCCGTCCTGATGGAAGGCAATGTCATACACACCCATGCTGTGGCCTTCCTGATGCAGGATCTCCTCTTGAGCCTCCAAATCCCATAAGCGCCAGGAACGGTCATAGCTTTAATAATGACAAGAACAAAAAGATACTATAACCAAGCAGCAACTGATTCAGTTTCTATAAGATACTATTAATAGGGCTGGGGGTGTATCTCAGTGGTTAGAGGGCTTGCCTAGCAAAAGCAAGGCCCTGTGTTCAGTTCCCCAGCACCACATAAGCTTGGCCCAGTGGCACATATCTGTAATCTCAGCACTGGGGAAGCTGAGGCTGGAGTATTGCCTTCAGTCTGAGGCCTGCCTGGGCTACATAGTGAGTTCAGGATCAGCCTACACTATAGAGTAAGATTCTGTCACAAACAAACAAACAAACAAACAGGATGCATGTTAACAAGAAATTTCTTTCTAGCAATAAACAATGATTCAACAACTAAACGTGTATTTTAGGCACCAACCTGGAAACCACTCCAGCGGCTACTTTAAGAAGTACACTCCCTAAGAATGAATGGCCCAACAAAGATTCTGTTGTTAAACAAACACATCAGTAGAATACAACAGAGAGGTCAGAAGCAGATCTAAACATACACAATCAACTATTTTCAACAAGGACACCAAAGCAATTTCAACAGAGAAAGGAAAGTCTCCTTAATGTACAGTGGTAGAGATGGCTATAAAAACAGACATAAAAAGATACACTCAATTAAAATAAAAAGGCAAAGCACTGGATACTGCACCAAAAAGTACACATGTGACAAAGTACTCAATACCAACAGCTGTTAAGGTAAGAAGAATTAGAAACAAAACTGGGCTCGTGGTACATGCTTGTAATCCCAACACTGGGAGGCTGAGGCAGGACATTCCAAGTTTGAGTCTAGCATAGGCAATTTAGAGGCCCTATCTCAAACATTTAAAAAAGGTTGGAGATGTTGCCCAGGCTTAAGGTTCTGGGTTCAATCTCCAATACTGAAAGGAAAAAAGAACCAGAAATGTAAGGCGTCAACATGTACTTGCCATATTGAACCAAATGGTTAAGACTGGTAACACTGAATGTAGGCAAGGATGTGATGCGCACAGAACATTGGACATGTATCACGGTACAACCACTTTAAACAGTAACTACATATCTACTCTATGAACAAGTGATTATATTCCTAGGTATTTACTCAAGAGAAAAGCAACTAGGAGTAGTGGCAGTGCCTCTAGTCACAGCTTTCTGGGAGGCTAAAGCAGGAGGATCTCAGGTTTGAGCCCAGCCTGGGCAACTTAACAAGACTTTATCTTAAAAAAGTTTAAGTCTAGGATATAGCTCAGTGCACAGGCCCTGGGTTCAATCCTTAGTACAGAGAGAGAAAGAGAGAAAGAAGGGGGTTGGTGGGAAGGTTTTTATGTCACCATAAAAACCTTGTGTAAGAATATTTATGGCAGTGTTAGTCTACCTAGTCAAAAGATGGGAATAAGCCCAAGTATCCATCAATGAAAGAATGGATAAAAAAAGGCATGTAATAGCCCACTCCCTGGCAATAAAAAAGAATTAGTGATACATGCAACAACAGAAATCAATCTTAAAAATGTTCAACAAAGCAAAAGAAACAAGACATGAAGGAGCCCATACAATACGTATAGACAGAAATAACTTATGACAGAAATCTGATCAGTGGTTTCTTTATAAGAAGGAGCAGACTAGAGAAGTGGCATGATGGAACTTGTTTTGGGGGACAGAAATGCTTTCTATACTGATAGGCATGAGTCAAAGACGGTGTGCATTTGAGAAGACTGAACTGAAAACAAACAAAGTCCATTCATTGTATGTTAATTATACCTAGAAGAAAAAGTTCTTTAACAGATTCTAGCCTCACTAACTTACATAAAACCAGAGGGAAACTTTTTTGTTGTTGTTGGTAGGGATTTAACATGTAGGAGTAAAAACCACCTCTCAATCATTCACTGATATTTGAAAGTACAGTTATCCCTCGCTATATCATACATCCTCTTCTAACTCACTGCAGCCCAAGAAAATCCTACCTGAAGATCTCTGCTCTAAAGTTTTAACTGGTAGATAACTAAAAAGATTTAGTAAAATGCCACAGGCCTGTATGAACTGGACAGTCATGGGATGGCTTACCAGGTGGTGCCCAGGAAACGTCCTGATGGATGCCACATCACCCGGGCTACACGAACTGTATGGCCTTCAATATCTGCCACTGGTTCATCACTGAAGAGGAATCAAACATACACAAGTAAACACTTTTATAAGACCTATAAATACTCACTGAATTTATTTATTGTTGTGTAGATACACCCTTCGGTAAACTCTTGAGAGGCTTAGAAGTAACTTTATTTATAATTTGTTAAAAGCACTAGGGCTAGACTGGGTGTACAGCCCAGTGGTGGACCACTTGTATAGCATGCACAAGCCCTGGGTTCAATCCCTAGAAGAGTAAAAATAAAACAAACAACAAAAACCATATTAGGGCCAACAATAATAATTTAGGCTACTTCTCAAGGCTTAAAAGACCTGTGACAGGGACTAGAGGAATGGCACAGTGGTTGAAGTGCTTGCCTAGCAAGCGCAAGGCCCTGTGTTCGATTCCCTAGCACCACAAAAAGCTAGGTGGGGTGGTGAATGCCTATAATTTCAGCTCTTGAGAGGCTGAAGCAGGAGGATAGCCATGAATCCAAGGCCAGCCCAGGCTCCACTGTGAGTTCAGGACCAACCTAGGCTACAGAGTGAGACACTGTCTCAAAAAAGACTTGGGACAACTTCATGTATTCACAGGGCAAACTGTCCACTACCCTAATCCATGGTGTTAAATTCTTAATGGTACATCATTTAGAATTACAGAAAAAATAAGATTTTTCAGCCTGATAAGCACGCTTTTTGCCAAAGACGTTTGTGGACTCTAGACAGAAAACATACTTTGGTAGAGATAATGAGGATAAAGAAATCAGATAGTTTTGGTATAAGTAGGCTACAGATAAACCTTTTTAAATTCTTAGTAAGTTCACGATTCACCAGAAAAAGTAACTTCGAAGTAGAGTGGCTTAGTCTTTTTTTGATGGTCATTAAATCCTGCTACTCAGCAACCACAGAAATATCAGACACACCAATGAAAGGAAATAAACATGAACCCTAAAGAGGGCAATTAAAAAGGGAACTGTGTCAATGTGCACACGTATCTATCCAGGGCCACTGGGGAATACTAAGTTATTACCAAAGCCAATTAAAACTTGCTGCATTTGTAGGTGAGCCCCACTCTGTCAAGCAGTGAAGACATTAATTAGCTCTTTGAAAGGGGCGGGGGGGGGGGGGGGACGGACCCTCAGGAATAAAAACCATCCTGTGGTTTACCAAAGAAAGAAAACTAAGCAACCGAATTCAAGATGCCTCTAAGATCTTGGTGTGGGGTGGGGAATGGGACTACTAAAACTAACCACATTAAAAACAACAACAACAAAAACATGTGGCTGGTTGAATGGCTCAATTGTTAAAGTGCTTGCCTAGCAAGTGCCAAATACCCAAGTTCGATTCCCCAGCATCACATAAGCTGGACGTAGTGGCACACGCCAGTAATCCCAGTACTTGGGAGGCTGAGGCAGGAGGATTTTCTTGAGTCCAAAGACAGCCTGGGCTCCAGAGTGAGTGCAAGACCAGACTGGGCTACAGAGCGAGACCTTGTCTCAAAAACAAACAAACAAACAAATAACAAAAACTTGTTAGAGGTAGAAAATAAGTCCTAGGAAGAAGGTGACACCAATGACAGTATTTCTTGGCAATACTGAAAGAACTCCGCTTCCCTCTCCCCTGTGGTTGGGTGCTAAGAGCCAAGGGCTGCTAGGACTCTTACCTCAGCCTTCTATCAAATATTAACCTACTGTGTAGAAGGTAGGTTCGATCTTTGGAAACAGTGGCCGCTATGCTGGAGACAAAACATGGAGGCCCAAAGAGAACCAGAGAAATCTGACACGAAAAAAAGGAAAAAGAAAAAAAAAAAGAAAGAAAAACAAAAATGCAGAAAAAAAGAAAAAGAACGAACCTGGCATAACTCCTCTAGTGAGGAAAGCCCAAGACATCAATCATCCACTCAACTTTTACATTTATGTTACCCTGGCTCCTCTGGGGTCAAATGTGAGAGTCTCAACCTGAGGGCGAACTGATCACACACCTACTTTTGGGATGGCAGTATGGACTGCAGAACAGTGACATCACTTACCTCTCAAGACTCCAAAGTTTCACAGAACCATCAGCAGCACAAGAAGCCAAGTTGACATCTTTTTGGTCCAATGACACAGTGGACTTGGGATGAAATACAATTGCTCCTACATTTGTGTTATGGCCTAAAGAAGTCCAAGGGAAAATAAAGCACAAGAGATGAAAACTAAGGAGTTTTTGGCTCTTTATAACCTATGTGCAAAACAATAAATAATTTAGGTAAGTATATATTAAGAATCACATGGCCTACAGAATCTTAAAGTGGGGGTTGGAAGCATAGCTCAGCAGTTACGAGCATTTCCCTAGCAAGTGTAGGGCCCTGGGTTCAATTCTGTGGCACATGACACACCTATAGAAAATAAATGAATAGTGCTAGAGGAATATTTGACTCCTAGGCACCACATAAACTGGGCATGGTGGTACACAGGTATAATCCCAGCACTAGGGAGGCTGAGGCAGGAGGATGGCCATGAGTTCAAGGACAGGACTGTAGAGTGAGACCTTGTCTCAGAAAAAAAAAAAGAAAAAGAAAAAGAAATGAACAGAAAATACAGTCCTGCATCCCTGAGTGCGATTCAATTAAAAAAAAAAAAGGATAGCAAAGTGACAGAGTGACTTTTCAACTATTAAACAAAGAACTATTTAAACTGTTCTTTGGTTTAGACACTGGAAAATGTCAAGAGTATGGTTGGACCTGAGGCATCATCTGTACAGGTAATAAAGCCAATATATTCTGGCTTTGTGGCTGAAGAAAATGAACACATGTTAAATCAAATCAAGAACAATTCAGGGTACATGCCTACATATCCTAGTTATTTTGGAGGCTGAGTTCAAGGGGAATAGAGCTCAAGGCCACCCTACGCAACTGGGCAGAACCCTGTCTCAAAACCTGAAATCAATGCTACACTTACTATCATCTGAGTGCCAGACAGTTTTACTGCTTAATAGAAATTTCATTCTGGGGAAAAAGACTGAGATCTAAACAAGACACTAACTTACCTCGAAGAGTGTGAAGGAGGTTGCAATCGGGAACTGACCAGAGCTTGCAAAGCCCACTCCTATCAAATACAAAGGAAAGCATCTCAGCCAGGGTTGGTCTGGGAAGGAAAAGGTACCTTGGTAACATTAATAAAGGACAATCTCTTTTCACCCCCCAACCCCCATAAACTCTACAGTGGCAGATAGAAAAAAGAAAAGTCTTACAATTTGAAGTGTTGTAGGAGAAATAGCTACAGCCAGGCCATAGGCAACAAGGGGCTATTCTTAACTTGTGGATCAATTTGCTAGGGGAGCTGGGACAAATTAAACTGTAATTCTATCTTAACTTAGAACAGCATTTTGCTACCTACAAAATACTTAAAAAAACTATTTTGAAAAGTTTCAAGGAATTAGTTGTATATATTTACTATCATAAAAGATCTTTATCTTTATGACAGACCTGTGAGATAGATTAAGGCAGGAATTACCATTTCTACTTTATAGTAAAAGTAACTGAGGGCGGGAAAGGGGGAGTGATTTACACAGCTCCTTGGATTTCTGCTGAACTACTGTCTCAATTTATGCCTAGACTACGCTCCTATGCATTAAACAAAAGTTTCCTCTTTAACTAATTAGCCAGGCTATACAAAAAAGTAAAACCAAAATAAGACAGAAAATTATCACATCCTGTTGGGCCTGCCACAGCATATTTATAACTCTAAGCACTCTGGGAGGAGGAGGCTGAGGCAGGAGTATTCAGCCCAGCTGGGGCAACTTAACAAGGCTCTGCCTCAAAGTATATATATATATATATATATATATATATATATATATATAAAAGTGGTTGGGCACTGGGGATGTAGCTCAGTGCAAGGCTGTAGGTTCAATCCCCAGCACCACAAAAACAGAAACAAAACCCTAAAGTGATCACATCCTAAGAGTTTTCTGCATATGTGGTGCTATGTAGAAAGCATAGGTAAAGCCACTGATTAACATTTACTGAGTTCTTATTGCAAACCAGGCACCATTAAGGCAAAATGCTTCATCAATACTAAGTTACTCCACTTTATAGATAGGATCACTGAAGCCTGCAAAGACTGTGTCTCAGCTAGGTCATGGAACTAAGAGGGGAAAAAGAGAGGCGTAGATAACTACTTGGCCTGTAGGAGGAGTGGGGAAGTTTTTTTTTTTTTTTCTGCCAAGAGCCACTGTATATTTATGATATTCATGGGCTAAACAAATTATCAATTTCGTAAAAATTTTGGTAAAATAATTCACATGCCCTAATGTAATGGCTGCTTTGGCTGAATAAAGCCTGGATAACGTATCTGAGGTGCTCCAAAATGCCAGTGCTGAGAACACGACAGACTGCTACGTGCCACAGATCACATGCAGGTGCTCTGGGGAACAGTAAGAACTGCTAACCTAAGACTGACTACACTGTATCGGTCTGAGTCCTAGCATCTGCAGTTGGGTACGGCTGTGAAAAGCAGAGAAGGCACAAATAGACAACTGAGACTAAGGATAGATTTTTTCTGAGCCTGTCCTCCATTTAGAAAAATGCCAATGTAAAACGGAACTTACCAACAAGCTGTAGCCAGCATTTTGGAATTGGGACTAAAGTGACAGAAGGAGATAGGCCGATCATCCCCAATCTGACTGCAGAAATTATTCAAAGACTTTAAAAAAAAAAAAAAAAGACAAAACAGTTTTCATAATAGGCTCATCTAAGAGTGCCTTGGTTTTTTCACCAAAAAATCCCAAAGTAGCCACTTTCATCAGTTTTAACTTGTCTCAAAACTCTTCCACTTTTATTATTGCTCAAGAGGCACTTACATTAAGGAATGAGTGAAATAAGGCAAATCTTTTCTTTTGGCTCTTTTTCACAGTATTATCATCACTAGCTTCTAGGTCAGCTACACATCAACGGAAAACCACAGCAAGATCTAAAATGCAGCTGTGGGTACTAGGAGGCCAGAGGACCACTGGCTTTTGCTGAGGACAAAGTGCAGCAGGTTTCCACCACCCTGACGGATACTGCCACCCATAATGCAACAGCTCCAGTGGTGAGAAACAATCATAGCTGCCTTGACCTCCTTTGACATGGGCCAAAGTACAGAGACAATAATGTAACATCTCAGTCAAGGGGCTGGAGGAATAGCGCAGGGGATAAAGCACTTGTCTAGCAAGCCAATGCCCTAAGATGGGTGTGGTAGTACATGCCTATAATCCCAGCACTCAGAAAGCTGGGGCAGAACTGCTATGAGTTCAAGGACAACTTGGACTACGGAGCAAAACTCTGTCTCAAAAACAAACAAACAAACAAACAAACAAAAAAACCCCAGATAATCACTGAGAACACCATCTTACCCGGAGGGATTTGTGTAGCTCTTGCATCTGAGATGTCCTAGTTGTCTCCGGAATCTCTTTATGGAGACGAGCCTCTTCTAAGCGTTTCATTGCCCTGTGGCCACAGAAACATCACCACAGCAAAGGAGCTGTCAACAGGGACTGCGTATGTCTACTACTCAATTACATATAACTACCACCACCACCTTCATCAAAAGTCAAACCTCAGTTCTTGAGAGGAAACAAGAAAAAAAAAAACATTTCTTTCTTCTTCTAGATGTACTGCTTACCTGGGCAGTGAATAATTAGCAATCCACAGTCTAGCCACCTTCAAGCTGTTTGGTCCTTCGTGGTACCAGGTTTGTTGATACTGAAAGGCAAATTGAGAAAAGACATGTGAAGTCAGAAACATGCATACCCACCTCCCGCCACCTGCATCCTCTACTGTAACAGCCACACAGGTGATAAGTTCAGTAACAGGATAGTCAAACACCCATTACTCTCTATTCCTATGATGGCTTATAACAGGCAAGCTCCATGATGCTTTGCTTCTTACCTAACCTTTATTTGCCATAGACTTTGCTCTTAGCTATACTTGCCCGACTAGATCAGTTCTACTTCAGTGGCTTCATTTACTATGTTGCCTGGTGGCTTTTAAATCTGTTAGTGGCCTCCGTGGCCCAAATCCTTTACTTTTGCACTGAGACTTCTGAATTGGAGTCTATGCTTCACCCCTCTCCCGTTCTTCTAGTTTCTTGTTAAGTCACACCAAGAATACTAAGGATCTTTCCTGAATGGAAAAGTCTGATCCATTCATGTTCACACAAGAATCACAAACCATGGCCAACAACCATTCCTGAATAATAGAGCCTTCAAAGCATTTTGCTCCTCATCCTTGCAAAGAAAATGACTGAAAACAGAAACAGAAGTGTTCCCTCCTATCTCTTGTGTTTAGCCGTGAAGCTAAAGCCACTTTACCTCTTCTTTGGACTTCCTGGATTTCTCATCATCTTTTTTTGTCTTTTTTAAGGCATCCGTACCAACCACTGAGAGAATATTTCTCAACCTGTAATGAAAAAGATCAGATATAAACATGAGTGAGGTAAGACCCCAAAAATACCGAAGTCAGGCTGAGAGTGTAGCTCAGCAATAAAAACACTTGCCTAGCAAGTGCAAGGTTCTTAGTCTGATTCCCTGGAACCACATAAGCCAGTCATGGCGGCCCACACCTGCAACCCCACCATTAGGGAGACTGAGGAGGACGACTGTCCTGTGTTTGAGGCCAGCCTGGATTACAGAATGAGTTTAGAACCAGCCTGGACTACAGGGGGAGTCCCTGTGTCTAAAACACTTCCCCACCCCACCCCAAACCAAGCCAATTCAAGTCAAGGCCTGCTATGGTGGCACATGCTGGTAATCCTAGCACTCAGGAGGCTAAATTAGGAAGACTGCCGTTTGAAGATGGCCTGGGGTACATAGTGAGTTCAGGACTGGACTAGACTAAGACTGTACTAAAAAAAAGAAAAAATAAAGCACAGAGGTCAGACCCTCCTATACCCTGCAGTGGGCTATGTTTCAAGACCTAGTAAATCCTAAAATGCCTGAAGGCATGGGGAGTCCTAAACCCTACGTACACTAAGTCTTTTCCCTTTTCATGCATACTTTATGATAAAGTTTAACTTATAAACTAGCCACTATAAGAGATTAACAATATTAATAGACCAATTATAACAATGTACTGTAATAAAGTTATATAAATGTGGTGTCTTCTAAAATACCTTACTGTACTCCATGTATGACTGGGCACACTGTGGAAACAGAGACAAAGGGGTGGTTTTCTTCCTGGGCGGTTGGAATAGGATGGGGCCAAGATTTCATGTTACTCAGAATGGTGTGCAATTATAAACATTTATATAGTTTTAATGTGGAATTTTCCATTTGATATTTTTTGACTTTGATTTAAATGAAACCATGGAAAGTAAGACCACAGCTAAAGGGCCAGTAATATCCATTTATCATCTTTTCACAAATCAAATCTCAACAAGTGCCTTTAAGTGTCAAGAAGGGAGCTAAAGCAGCCCAGGAGTCAGTGTGCTTGCCTATAGTAAGCTTAAAATCCTGAGCTCAATCTGCTGGTTCGACTCCCCTGTACCACATAAACTAAGCATGGTGGTAAAAGCCTGTAATCCCAGGGATACGGGAGGATGAGGCCATCTTTAACTTTTCAGTGTGATTTGTTTCTTTTCTTTTTGAACTTTTAGATACTGTGGATTGCACTAAGTTACACATCCCCACTCCTTTTAGAGTACCTATTCTGAGATTCAGTCTTGCTAATTCCCTAAATTTCCCAGGCTGGGTTCAAATCTGCAACGTTCCTGCCTCAGCCTCCCATACCAATGGGATTACAGGAATGTGCCACCATGCCTGGTTTCTGTGTGATTTTTTGATTTTTATTCATTATATATATATATATATATATATATACACACACACACACACACACACACACACATACACATATATACATATATATATGTATGTTTTAAACAGGCAGGGTCTTGCTCTGTATCTAGGCTGGTTCTGACCTCATGGTGTAGCCCATGCTGGCCTGGAACTCACAGCAATCCTCCTGCCTCAGCCTCCTGAGTGCTAGGATTATAAGTACATACTACCAAGCCCAGCTTATGTGGTGCTGGGTAATTGAACTTGGGTACTCAACTGCTGAGCTATCCCTCCAGCTCCTCATCCAATCTTCTTACTTGAAGATTCTCTAAATCCAACTAAAAGCAATTTTCCTGTTCATTTACAGCCAACTAGCCCATACAATGCCACTCCTGGTCAATGCCGTAATATGGCCCAATTCTGATTATACAATGATTACACAAAATGACTAAGTATACAACAATAGTTAAGACATAGTTATAGATTTCAAGTTCATAGCTCTAAGGGTGAAAGACAGAAGCTAACAGGGAGCTACAGCACATTACATTAAACATGACAGCAGTGAGCATAGTGCTAAGGAAGAACTCAGAAGGGAGAGTTAACCTATGCTAGGAGAATCAGAGAGGGCATCACAGAAAAGGTGTTATAGAAACTGGGTATCAATTAAACCAAGGGGTCAAACATGAAACAATGACAGTTAATACAGAAAGCTAAATAAATGTAAAGGCCTAGAAGTAAGAAAAACATGCTGGGCTTGGAATCACAAGTAGTTCAGGGTAGTGGAGACTAGAGTACAAGGACTGGTAAAGGACGAGGCTAAAAATTTAGGTAGTGGTCAGGCCACAAAACAGTTGTGAACACTACGCAGCAAGGTTGTTATGGCTTGGATCTGGAATGTCACCCAAGAGCCAAGTATATCTGGGTGCTGTGGAATGCTTATGGAGTCACGTGTCATTAGGAGGTGGTACCTGGTCAGGACGGTGGATTACAGGTGTATTGTGGAGTGGAGGCCTGTAGTAGATTACAGATCATAAGTGTGCAGCACATTACTAAGCATATGACCTGGAGACAACAGATCACGAGGGTTTAACCCAGAAGGCATAGGACACCCACCTTGATGTGGGAGCGGTAGATGGGTGTGATGTGACCTGGGAAAGGATTTATGCTAGCTCTGCACTTCCTTGCTCATCTGGCTTTCTGTCTGCTAATGCCTAATAGCTTCTTCCTGCCAGGCCCCCCACCCTGTGCTTCTGCCACTGAAAGCTGCCCATGAATGGCAGTGAGATCCTGTGAAAGTATGAGCTCTGTCGTAGAGTTCAACCCACTGAGCTATCCTCCCAGCCTCTAAACTACTTTTTTAAACAACTGATGATAAGGGAAGGGATAGTCCCATATAAACACAGGGACAAGGGGGAGCCCTTATGTGTATATGATTAGCCTAGCACTAAGATACTTTACACCCTTAAAATTACAAGAGGGGCATTATCTGAGGACAGTGCTCCGCTTCAATTATGCCCCAAAATATTCATGTTTTCTATCACTAACATGGAATTATTTGAGGTGCAAATTCTCAAAATTCAACAAAAAATGCTTATACAACCCAAAATTTCACATTGGGGTGATAAGAAAGTATGTTAGCACCTTCTCCGTAGTCCATACAGAAAAATTAGTAAGTGAAAATTTGCCTAAGACTCAGATTACAAGCTAAACCAATTTAAAGATGGTCAACATTATTTGAGACATTCACTAAAGCTTCAGCTAGAAGATCAACCGGATGTGGAATTAGGACCTTATAATTAATTAGAAAAAGGAGAAATATTTAGAAAGTGCACCTTTCTCTTCTTTCGGCAGGGCCCTCTCCAAAAAGAGTGATGGGCTCCCCCAGAGCCCTAAGGCAAGCCTTGACCTCTGAGTCATCTGTGGAAACGTTGATTTGGCGGGCTCGTTTCCGTCTCTCAAACTCAGCCAATACTTCTGCCTGTCGCTCACTGATGTGCTCTTCAATTTCCAATACTTCTCCTATAAAAAGAATAGACAGCATCAGCACAATCCCAGACCTTCAAGAAATGGGAGAAATAATTTCTAACAATCGGAGTCTGTGTATGCTTTAAGGGAAAAGTTACTGCCCAATCAATTACACACGGTTTTCAGTTTATTAAATTTATGCCAAATACATAAACCTAAATGACACAGCTTTACAGGCAGGACAAAGGCTGAAGCCACCTTGGTTTCATAAGGCATCCTTGAACTCACGTAAACAACAGAGCTGAGGTAAGCTGAGAACAGACAGTGTATCTTTTGCAAAGAAGTCAACTGGTCCTTCTTAGGTAAAATGCCAGAGCCATTTGCTAAGACAGTCCCCATACAGGAACATTTAACGTATCAAATACACACACTTGGATGAAAAAAGGTACTGTGGCAATGCAGGAAGGCTTAAAACAATGTAAAAGATTAAAAGTCACTAGACTAATGAGTGTATATTAGAAGAAAAATATGTAGGAGGAGTGTCTCCTACGCAGTTTTTTTCATTTTATACTCTTCTGGACTCTTTAAACTTATTACAAACACATGTTTTATTTAAAATGATAGAACTCTTGTTACTGACAGAAGATATCCTCAACAATATACAGAGTTAAAAATACAGGTTCCAAATAACCTATACATCATAGCTTCATTTTGAGAAAATCATAAATGTACTTTTATAACTGTATTAAAATTCTCAAAGATATACCTCCAACTCATAATATAGATTTTCTACATCATACATTTATATATTGCTTTATTAAAAAAGTTATTTCATCCTGGGTCAAAAAAAAATGATGGAAAACTGAAGAGACTACCACAAACAACTCTAGTTCCAAGCCAATGCTAGAACTTTATCATATTTCTGGAAGATGTAAAAATTTGCACTTAATAAATTTGATAAAATTACTAAGAATTCATGGAAGAAAAATTGTACAAAAGTTTGTAAGAAAAACACTCTCTGGATGTTGCCAGGAGGGGTAGGCAAGGTATAAACATACAGATAGAAGTTTAAGAACTCAATATTTTTACAAAACTGGTGCTGCTCAAGTTTGGGAAGGTATTCCTAACAAAAAACTGGAGCATCAAAGGTAATGACAACCTGCACTTTGGATCTTACCAGAAGTTATATTAATATTTCCTGCTTCAATTCCTGCTTTAAGTCCTTCTTTTCCCAAAATCCCAGATTCTCCTTTGGCAAGACGTTCCCTCTCCTTTTCTTCCAAACTTCCATAATAGATGTGTGGTTTCTTCACAACAGGAGCGACTAAGTCATCAGGTGCTTTAGTTTTGGTTGCCTGACGAAATCAAAGATTTGGATTACCTAAAGCTTAATTTTGGCAATCTGTTAGGCTACCCAAAAGACGGAATTCACTGTGACCTTAATTCCTGTTTCTTCCACAAATGAAAACACAAGTTGGCCACCAGTTAAGATGTTCTTCATTGATGTAAGGGAGTGTATGGGGCAGGGGAGAGGGGAGGATGTCTGTCTCTCACCTAAGTTTTGCAAACAGAAAATAAGATGTTCATACAACTATTTGAGTTCTCTTGGAGATTTTCTATCAAAGGCTGCTGTGGGACATGTCCTTTTTTTTGGAAGTGCAATCCATTTTATAATACTTCTAACGTTTACTGCTCATCCCTGGGGAAATACGGAGGATAAACTAAATAACCAATGTGGTGTAAGGGGAACAAGTTACAACATTCCTGGTCTACATGTTTTACGATCAGGAGTGAGGAGGCCTCACTACGATTCCAAAGACATAAACCTTGGCCAAGACCATCAAAGCATCGTTTCCGGACAAGCAGCGGGAAGAAGTGTTCACTGTGCGGAGCCACAGTGGAAGAGGTGCACGAGAGCTATAGCAGAAGTACGCGCGTAAGGGATCAGGCAACGATGCGATGCGCTCCGTAAAACCAGCATCCCGCAGGTTTCCTCCTCCGCCCTCCATTGCCTCAGGCCGGACACTAAGGGCCCCCTCGGGCAGCGACCCCGCACCCTCTCCCCGCTTCCAGCGACAGTAAGCTGAGTTCCCGAGCTCTGTACCGTGGAAGAAACTCGTGAAGAAGCCATGCTGGGTTCCGCAGCCGCCAAACCCTGCCGAAAACCGCGCTATAGGCTTCAGACGACCCAAAGCACGCCCAACAAAACGGAACTGCGTCACCCGCCGGAAGTTAATGAACTGACGCCGCGCGTGGAGTCGCGAGGCACGATGGGAGCCGTAGTAGCCAAAAGTTTGGGTCACGCCGAAGACCTTTGACCCGTAGAGGTTCCGAGGAAAATTCAGGGAAGGCGAGGTTCTGCGGGAAGAGAGCCGCAGAGCAGTCTGGGAAGTGTAGTTCAGTGAGCCTTGTCATCGATTTGTAGAGGGATCCCAGGTTCCGGGAAGGGGCTGAAGGGCTTGAGAAGAGGTAGGTTCACCCAGTCTCACAGGTCGGAGCTGCTCTCTGGAACGAACTGGGGTTCCTAGGCCCACGAGAGGCTTCCCACCGTCTTGGAGCAGAGGGCCACGTTGCCATGGAAACCCTCTTTCCAGACCTGGGAAGGCTGTCCTGGAGCTGGGGATGGGGGTCGGGCGGCAGGGTCTGATGTTTTCTACGGTCCGGAAGTTCCCCGGATGGCGCTTCGGCGCTGGTTCCGTTTGAGGCGCATTTGGGCCGAGAGATTAAGCTCCAGCAGCCCTCTAGCGCCAAAGTAGTATACTTAGAGGAGGAACTTCACCCTGGTTTGCTATTTTCTGGGGCATGGGAGATGAAGACAGTTTTATTTTTTATTTTTTTATGTGCTTGGGAGAGGTGAGAATGCTCAAATATTGAACAGGCGCCATCACCAACTCTATACTAAAAAAACAGGCTCTCGCTCCGCAGTTCAAGCTGGTCCTGACTTAGGAGCCCAGCTATGGAGCCCAGGCTGGCCTTGTACCCGTCGCAACCTCCCAAGTGCTGGGATTACAGGTATGGGCCCCACACCCCGTTTATGTGGTGCTGGGGAGTTGAACTCCGGTACTTAGTGCTTGACTTAGAGCTTGCTAAGCAAGCACTTGAACAGCTGAGCCATTCCTCCAGTCCCTTTGCGTACTTTCTTAAATAGAAACTAAATTCTGTTGAGAGGTAAAGGTAATAGTTAAAGAACACTGTCGTAGTGGGATTGGACCCAGGGATTTCACATTGAGCTGCTTCCCCAGCCTATTTTTTATTTGTTTTGAGACAGGATAACTACAAGGTTGGTAAATTGCCCAGGCTGGGCTTGAACTTGTGATCCTCCATCCCTAAATTCCTAGAGAGCTCTGGGATTGCAGGCCTGAGCCACCATGCCTGGTTTGGCCATTACTCTAGCCCATTATACTGCCTCCTGGGGCGAGTTGTCGAGGTGTTTCACAATTGGCGAAAAATCTTTCAGCCAGTTTTTTCCAAGTGTTCCTTACCTTTGGAAATTTTTGGAATTTAAATTTCTTTTTTTTTTTTCACACTGGCAGCAATTTATACGTGTTTTATTTTTGTTTTTGTTTCGAATTTAAATTTCAAGATAGTATCCACCTTAGTACACAACAACTTGAAACGTCATATGTCAGTATGTTGTGTTGGTATTCCGTGTCCACCCTAAACCTTGTGAGAGCAGGAAATGTTCCCTTGTAGATTTCGTAGTCCCTTGTTTAGTTCTGTATGTGTATTTGTGTATGTTTTTATCATATATAGTATATAATATTTATACATAGCATCATGTATTAATAGTATTTTAACAGAACTTTATTTTACATCATCATTGGGTCTTTTTTTGGTGGGAGTGGTGGTACTGAAGATTCAACTCAGGGCCTTCATAATGACCTATATCCCCAGCCCATCTTTATTTTTGATTTTGTAACAGGGTCTCGCTAAGTTGCTCAGACTGGGCTTGAACTTGAGAGAAAGAAAGAGAAAGAGCGAGCCTAGAATAGTACTCAGAAATGAGTTAATTTCACTTCTTGCCTTCTTTTTGAAGGCTCGTGACATTACTTTCTCGGGTATCAGTCATCTCTCATCTCTGGGTGTCCTGTTGCCTTGTCTTCTTCCCATGTTTCTGTTGTTGAGGGACTTCACATGAAAGGCCTATCGAGAGTTTTTTTGTTTTCTTTCTTTTTTTTTCTTTTTTATTTTTTGAGACAGGTCCTCGCTGTGCAGCCCAGGCTGGCCTTGGACTCACAGTAACCTCCTGCCTCAGCCTCCCAAGTGTGTGTGCCACCACGCCCAGCTTCTGTGGTGCTGGGGAATGAGCTCGGGCACTGAGCACTTGGTAGGCAAGTGCTTTAACTGCTGAGCCATTCCTCCAGCCCCGCTGCCTTTTTTTTTTTTTTTTTTGGATCACTCATTTTTATAAAAACATTTCAGCTAACATTCCTTTCCAGCCACATGCAGCTCAGACAGGGTTGGGTGCTTGTGTGGTACCACTGTGTTAACCCATCAGAGTTTCTGTTACAATGTGTTACTGTTTCCTGGTTACTTATTTCTCCACAGATTGTGACTGTGCCTTTTAAATCTGTAGCTGGAGTGCAAGAAGAGTTTAATGAATGACTTGTCCATTAAGGATCTAGTTAGATCCTGAGGATAATCCTGTGAATTGGTGAGTTTTCAGTTTTCATGATTTTTTAACAATCTGGCATCCAGGAGTGACCACAGTCTTTGAAAGATCTCATGTGGAGCAGATTAAATTTAACGGTTTGTTTATTCTTTTCATTAACTATACTGAATTAAGATTTAATAGTTAATTTTATTCCTTTTCTTTTTCTTTTTGAGCCAATGTCTTCCTGTGTTGCCCAGGCCTTGAATGTCTGGCTCATGTGATCTTCCTGCCTCAGCCTCTTGAGTAACTACAGCTATATGTATAGGCCCCTATGCCAGCTAACTTTAATCTTTTAGCTAGTGTATTTCTCTGAATATGACTGAAGCATGAGATTAAAATGATTATTGCCTATAGTTCACCCTCGTTCCCTTTTTTGGTAGAGCTAGGCCTTTGCACTGAGCTATATCTCCAGCTCACTTTTAATTTTGAGACAGGATCTTGCTAAATTGCCCAGGCTGGGCTAAAACTTGTAATCCTCCAGTCTCAAGTCTCCTAAAGTGCTGGAATTATAAGTGTGTACATCTAGGCCTGGCTTAGTGTTGACCTCTCCATCATGTAAGAGAAATTTAATAACCAGACACCTAAAGACTTCAGAAGTCTATGTGTGAATCTAATGAGGTCTTTTTCTTTCTTTTTTTATTTTTGTTATTTACTTACTTTTGAGACAGGGTCTCACTCTAGTCCAGGCTGGTTCTGAACTCACTGTGTATCCCCGACTGGCTTGAACTCATAGCAGTCTTCCTGCCTCAACCTCCTGAGTGTTGGGATGACAGGCACGTGTTACCATGCCCAGCTCTCTAATGAGCCTTTAAATACTGTCAGTTACATAGTGTGCATACTTACAAATTGATGTTAGATGTGTAGGGACCTGTGGCTTTTCTTCCTCTGTGTCATTTATAACAGCTAATAATTCCCTGGGTCTGACTCTTAGTGTAGGCTTCAATATGCTGCGGCGAAAACCAACACGCTTGGAACTAAAGCTTGATGACATTGAAGAGTTTGAGAACATTCGGAAGGATCTAGAGGTAAGAATGTGGCTTTTAACCCTTTAGGAAAGAGTTGACACAGTAACTTCAACCTTTTCCACCAACAGATTATTGGAAATTTCTGTTTTGATGCTTTACAGGTGTCTCAGGTTTTGTTTCGTTTTGTGTGCTTTTGCAGTATGGAAGATTGAGTCCTTGGTCTTTACACTGTGCTACATCTCCCGCCTTTCATTTTACTTATTACTTTGAGACTGGATCTCACTAAGTCACCGAGTAGCCCAGGTTGGGCTTGAAACTGACTGCCTTAGCCTCCAAATTATTTATTTATTTATTATAAGATCATTTGCATTAAGAACCTTATTACAGGCTTGTACCATCACACTCAGTGCATCTCAGATTTGATGTATTTGAGTTTCTGTGACTCCCTTAACAAAGTTCTGTAATAGAGATTTATTCTTGGATAGTTCTGTAGGCCATAAATCTGAAATCAGAGTCATTGGGGCTAAGATCAAACTGTCAGCAGAGCCACACTCCCTGCTACATTACTCTGTCCTGCCTCCCTGGTCACATTGCCTACTCTCTTCTGAATGTCTCCCTGTCTTCCTCTTAAAAGGATATATGTGATTACTTTTAAAGTCGGCCTGGATAATCCAGAGTGTCTTTCCATCTCAAAATCCTTAATCACATCTGCGTGGGCATGGTGGTGCATACCTATAATCCCAGCACTTCGGAAGCTGAGGCAGGAGAATTGTGTGAGTTCAAGGCCAACCTGGGCTACATAGTGAGTTCTGGACTACAGAGCAAGACCCTGTCTCAAAGCAAAAACAAAAAACCCTCACGTTGATGGTGTATTGTTAAGATGTGTTTTAAGTATAGTTTAAACTTCAGTTGTAATGAGTCTCGTAAGATGCTAGCATACTGCACCTTGTCTTGGCTAACTGTTGAGTTGGTTTCTCTAGGAAAAGCAGTTATCTATTAGGTTGACCCATTTTAGAGGAACTGAGGGAGGAGGGATTGTCCTGTCCTAACCTAAAATGAACCAATCGAAAACTAGTATTGCTTTTTTTTTATTGAAGTTAGTTTGATAGCATGACTAGATTTGGAACAGTCAGCAGTTGTTCATAGTAGGAAACTTTTACATGATTTCATTCAGTTGAACATTCTTAGGATGATAGAGTCCTTTGCTTTTTAGAATTTGTTTTCATAAAGGTTTTTGGATAGAAGTTTCTAATGTCACTTGCTAGTGTAGGTAGTCCCTAGACTAATTGTAGAGCGTAATCAGAAAGGCTGCTATGTTTGCTGCATAAGAAGTAACTTCAGAAAGTTTTGGATTTTTGTGCCAGGCTCAGTGGCATGACCCTCTAATCCTAGCACACTGGAAGACTGAGGTAAGAAAACAACAAGCTTCTAATGTCACTTCCTTGTTAGTATAGTTAGTCCCTAGATTGAGCGTAATCAGGAAGGCCATTATGTTCGCTACATAAAGAGTAATTTCAGAGGGACTGGAGGAATGGCTTAGAGGTTAAAGATTCCCCAGCATCACGTAAACCAGTGTGGTGGTGCGTGCCTATAATCCTAGTACTTAGGAGGCTGAGACAAGAGGATTGCCTGGGTCTAAGGCTAGCCTGGACTCCATAGTGAATTCAGGACCAGCCTGGCAGCCTGGGCTATAGAGGGAGATCCTGTCTCAAAAAAAAAAAAAAGAAAGAAAGAAAAAGAAAAGAAAAAAAGAAAAAAAAGAAAAGAGAAAGTAAGACAAAGGCTAAGTCAGGAGGAGTGCAAGTTCAAACCCAGGTAGGAGAGTTAGTGAGCCCCTGTCTTAAAATTTAAAAAAGAGGGGCAGAGGGAAAAAATTTTTTTAAAAAAATAAAAAGGACTGGGGACATAGCTTATTGTGAAGGTCTTATGTTCATTCTTTAGTACAGCAAACAAAACAAAAGATTGAAAGCAGAAATTATGGAAGACAGAGTGGAAAAAAGAGGATTTGCTTTTGTAGCTTTGGATAATCATGGTACAGTTGACAATGTTGTTATCCAGAACACCACACTATTAAAAGGCATAATTTTAGAATGAAAAAGCATTTTCTAGGTAAGAGATGCAGCCCACTGGATCATAAAGAAGTTGTAGAGGTGAATCTAGTAAGTTTGTGAGTTGTGAAGGAAACTTTGGAGGTGATGGAAGTAATTTTGGCCATAGTGGTGGCTGTGGTGGTAGAGGTGGAAGGAACACAAGTGGTTATGGAGAAGGAAATGGTGGCAATAATGGATTTGGAGGTTGCCCTGGAGATAGGAGTAAGAGGTTCACTACCTGGTCATGGTGGTGTACCAGCATATAGAAACCAGAGGAGTCAATATGAGGGCTGTGGTGGAGACAGTGGAAGTTCTGACAGTGCTAACTATAGTGATGGGAAGAACTATAATGATTTTGGAAATTCCCATGGAAAACAGCAGTCAGATGGTAGAAGATGCTCAGGCAGTCCCTGTGGTAGTGGATATGGTAGCAGAGGGTTCTGAACATAGCAGGAAAGGGCCACATTTCGTAGGAGAGAAAGAGAAGACTTGTCAGGCGGGCTATATATTACTTTGAGACAGTTGTCTCAAATTAATTAGAAGAACTGCAAAATTCTGCCACAGAATAATGATCTGTTGTCAGAAAGGTTACTGCAGGGGCTGGAGGAATGGCACAGCGGTTAAAGCACTTGCCTAGCAAGCACAAAGCCCCAGGTTCAGTTCCCTAGCACCACATAAGCTGGGGGGTGGTGGCACACGTCTGTCATCCCAGTACTCTGGAGGCTGAGGCAGGAGGTTGTTAACAAGTCGAAGGCCAGCCTGGGCTCCATAGTGAGTTCAGTACCCACCCGGGCTATAGAGCAAGACCCTATATTAGGAAGGAAGGAAGGAAGGAAGGAAGGAAGGAAAGAAGGTATGAAGGAAGGAAGGAAGATGACTGAAGCTTAAAATGGAAATTTTTTTTCAGGTTTGTGGTATGAACTATTTTTTCCCCATATACATAATGTTTACAATGAACTTGAATATTTTGTGCACCTATATATCACATCAATATTACAATCCCTTCCCCTCCACTTTTTTGGCCCTCCTAAACCCTCCCTGTCACCCCATAACTCCTACTATCACACCCATTTGTTTTTTAGAATGCCTGTGTTCTGGGTTTCCCAAATCAGAGAAACCAAGCGATATTTAGCATATATTTAATCTTGTGTGTCTGGCTCACTTCATCTCTCAAATCATCACTTACTAGCTCAGTTTCCCACCCCTAGAATGGGCTGCAGTGGCCATATCTTGTTGCCTCTTTTCTGTGTCCAGCAGAGCCCTTTATTGGGATGATTTGCTGAAAAAAAAATTTTTTCTGTATCTTACTATCTTTGTTGAGATTCTTTAACATGGCCTCACCCACCAGTCCACATGAGAAGAGAACTTTGACAATGAAATTCATAAGGCTAGAAAATGTAAGAAAGAAAAAAATTAAATTTCATATTCCTTAGCTGAGTACTGGAAGATAAATGTTTGTACATTCAAAAAACATGCTACATTAGAAGAGCTTAAGTCCATATTGAATTGCTACATTAAATGAACTTAAATCTATACCACATAAGTATACTTAAAGAATAGATAGAGTGACATGCTTAGGTATTTCACATTATTTTAACTTTCATAAATTATCCACTCACATTTCACTAATTACTAATGTTTTACCAGATTTGGTTTATCATTTTATCTACCTATCCATCCCTAACTTCATGCATATTTTTTAAAGATTTTATACCAATTCCTATGTTGAATATAATTGTTTTACTTATATACTATTAAAAATAATTTTGGGGAAAAATTCACAGATTTTATGAGAAAACTGGTACTATTTTAGAAGGATACCAATAAAATGATTCAAATAGCAGTCTATTTTTTTGTTGTTGTTGTTGTTACACTTTCTCTTTAGGTGTTTCCTTTCATCCATATTTTTGGTGCTGCTTGTCTCTCTCCTTCTCTCAAAGATTCCTTCAAGTATTTTCTGCAGTGCTGGGCTAGTGGTTGCAAATTTCTTTAGGGATTCTTGGTCATGAAAAATGTTTACTTCTCCTTCAATTTTCAGGGATAATTTTGCTGGATACAACAATCTGGGTTGACACTTGTCTTTTAAAGCATGAAAGATCTTGCTCCAGGCTCTCCTAGCCTTTAAAGTTTGCATTGAGAAATCTGCAGTAATTCAGATGGGTTTGCTTTGGTAGATTAATGTCTGTTTTTCTCTTGCTGCTTTTAATATCCTCTCTTTATGTTGTACTTCTGAGGTTTTGATTATGATATGTCGTGGTGAATCTCATTGCCGATTGAGGCTATCTGGTGTTCTATAAGCTTCTTGTACCTGGAAATTAATTTCTTTTTCTAGATTAGGGAGATTTTCTTACACTATTTCAGTAAATAGATTCTTTATACCTTTGGTGCTGTCTTCTGCTCTTTCTTCCACACCCATAATCCTGAGGTTGGTTCTCTTTGAATTATTCATCAGCTGATGTATTCAGCTACTTTGCTGATTTCTAATTTTGGAATCGTGACTAGTTATATCATTTGTTTCCTCAGCCTTGTCTTCAAGGTCTGAAATTTGTCCTCACAATATATGAACCATCTTTCCCTGCTATCACTGA
The DNA here is from genome assembly GCA_004027205.1 of Ctenodactylus gundi. Taxonomy (NCBI): domain Eukaryota; kingdom Metazoa; phylum Chordata; class Mammalia; order Rodentia; family Ctenodactylidae; genus Ctenodactylus; species Ctenodactylus gundi. The sequence goes on along the minus strand of PVKB01000505.1, from coordinate 65,526 downwards.
TACTTTTTATATCCTGAATTTCATCTAGATTTCTTTTCAGATTTTCCACTTCCTATTGAAATGTTCCTTTATATTTTGCCATTTCCTTATTTACCTCAGACAGCTTTTTATTTGTGGCTTCAATATGCTTATTGAGGTTTGCCTCCATTAGGATCACTATGTGTTTAGTAAGTTCCTCTTTAAGTCTGCTGATCAATGCTTGCATTTCTTTGAGAATATCTTGTTTGAATTGGTTGTTCAACTCATTTGTTTGCTTTTTGACTTCCTTCCCTATGAATCCACTATTTTAGGGCCCATGCTATTAGTTTCTGGGATTTCAGGCATCTCTGTGGTGTCCTGTTGCCATGTCTTCTTCCCATGCTTCTGGTGTTGAGGGACTTCACTTTAAAGGCCCAGCTGAGAGGTTTCTTTGAGTATGAAGGTAGGCCGGGGGAGCTGAAATTTCTCTGAGTTTTGTCCTGGGAGTAGGCAGTAAGGTAGGACCTAACTGTCTGATGGCCTCTGAGGTGTCTTGTTTATCCCTGGCCTCCTAAGCAAAGCTCTTCTGCCTATCATGGCTTCCCTCCCCCAGGACAGGGCTCTCCATCCTTGGTAGTGTTCCCACTACCCTAGGCAGTTCAGGAGGTTGGTGGCCTTTCTGTCTGCTCTGCAGCAACTCTCTCTTGTGCCAGTTTCTTTCTAGGCACTAAGAGTGATCCCAAAAACCCTGATGTGCTCTTCAGAGCTTTCTTTTACTCTACTCAGTTCAATCTTGGCCTTTTATTTTTAATGGCTCCTGCGTATACCATTACCTATTATGGCTGTTATGATTTCTGATCTTCCCCTGGCCTTCTTTTAATTGTTGGGGTGCTCTTCCCTGTCCTATCTATATTGAACTGGTGGCTTTTAACTAAATTCTTAACTTTTTGTAAGTGGGTCCACGAGGAGACATTGTGCAGCTTTGTTACTTGGCCCCCATCTTGACCTGGAAGCCTGGAAATCCTTGTTCCGCACAGTTGTAGCCAGTTTGCTACAAATGCAGTGCAGTGGGCTGGGAGACGTAGTTCAGCAGTTAAAGCCCTTGCCTAGCAAGCCTAAGGCCCTGGGCTCGTTTTCCTGGCACCACATAAATAGGGCATGGTGATACATGCCTGTATTCCTAGCACTTGGGAGGCTGAGACAGGAGGATTGCCAAGTGTTCAAGGCCATCTGGGCTACATAGTGAATTCAGGACCAGCCTGTACTATAGATATAGCAAAACCCTGTCTCAACAACAAAAATACACAAAAATAAATAAAAATTTAATAATTGCAATGTAATATCAGTTGGATATATACTAAGGTCTTAAATCTTTTTGGTATATTAAGCATATTATTTATATATATATATATATATATATATATATATATATATATATTCCCTGTAAATTGCGGTAGGAATCAAAAATTGAGGAATTTATAACCTCTCAAAACAAAAAAGTTCCAAAACTCAGATTGTGTATGTGTGTGTATGTGTGTTACTAGGGTTTGAATCTAGGACTTCGTGGGTATTAGGCAAGCACCCTAATACTAGGCTACATCTACAGCCCTAAGAACTCACCTTTTGATAAGATAGCATAAACTTTTCTAGTGTTGTGTTCTCGTGGAGTCAGTCGGGTTATATATTTTTCTTTTCTTTTTTCCTTACTGAGACAGGGTCTTGTTCTGTATCCCGGGCTGGTCCTGACCTCACTATGTAGTCTAGTCTCCAGCTCCTGGCAATCTTTCTGTCTCAGCTTCCTGAATGTTGAGGTTACAGGCGTGTGCCATCACGCCCAGGGAGTCAAATTCAGAGCCTTGCGCTTGCTAGGCAAGTATTCTAACTGCTGTGCTACACTTCCAGTGCAAGCTATAGATTTTTGCTTGTTTTTCTTTTCTTTTTATCAGTTACATTATTTTTCCGTGTGTTCTTTTGAACACTTCACACCTAATCTGTTAGGTTCTGTGTATTTTTTCAGTTATATCTTCCGTACCTCCTTTACCATGTTTCCAACTTCTCAGCTCTTTGTGTCTTTTTGGTAGTGTGGGTCTCCCTCTGCCTGTTTCTCAATTGGACTGTGACATTCCTGGAGCAGAGAAGTTACAGGTTTTATCACTGCTTGCCTGTATCCCTTTAGTACTCTTAACTATCTCAAATCCAGGATATTCAGTTTATTACTTGTGGGTCCCTAGCCTTTCCCTTTGCCCATACCCTGTGCATAGAGGTACTTAGTAAGTATTTGGTATTTGAAGGAATCCTACCCTGAATCCCAAAAATGTTTCTTTTTTCAGACCCGTAAGAAACAGAAGGAAGATGTGGACGCTGTGGGAGGCAGCGATGGAGAAGGGGCCGTTGGGCTCGGCAGTGACCCCAAGAGCCGAGAGCAAATGATTAATGATCGAATTGGTTACAAACCCCAACCCAAGCCAAACAATCGCTCATCTCAATTTGGAAGTTTTGAATTCTAGAGATTGATTCTCTCCCATGACAGAGCCCTGGAATGAAATACAATGATGGCAGAAGTACACATCAGATTTAGAGAATTGAGTGCTTTGAAACAGTCAAGCAGACTGTTTTATCTCCTGCAGAGAGAGAGAGAGAACTTCTGCATGCAATTACTGATGTTCAACTTTCACTCTAAGCTCGAATCCGAACTCTGGTTTGTTTCTGGAAAATTTGATCCTGTAAAATTTACCTACCTTTTGTTTTTAAAAATAAAATATATTTTTGGAAAAAATCTGAGGCATCCTTAATGGGACAGAGTACCACTGCTCAGTTCTAGGCTTTATAAGGTGATTGCTAGCCAGGCCTGGTGGTACAGGCTGGTAATCCCAGCATTCTGGGAGGCTCAGGCAGGAGCACTGCATTCAAGCCCAGCCAGGGCAGCCTAGTGATTTAGCAGGACTAAAAACCAAAACTTTATATAAAAAAGGAATTGGAGATGTAGCTCAGTGTGAAAGCCTTGGGTTTAATCCCTAGTACCACCAAAAAAAATTTTTTTTGCTATAAAAGGTAACATCATTTCCTTCTGTTTTTACTAAAAAATCTTGAACACAGAACATTCTGACTGGTCCTTGTCAATTTCATTTTTTTAGTCAACAGGTATTTAATGAGTGTCTTCCATGTGTCAGTCAACAAAAACCCTTTCCCTTATGGAGATGAACTGGCTAGTGATTTTGTGTAAACCTGAACAAGTTGTAAGTGCCTAATCTGTTAATGTTTTTGGAACAGCTTTGTACAGCCTAAATCTGGAGACAGCATAGGGAATAGTTGGGAGTACATGTTCCAAGTGGTTTTTTGTTGTTTTTTCTTGAGATAGCATCTTGCTAAGTTGCTAAATTGCCCAGGCTGGGCTTCAATTTGCAGTCCTGCCTCTGCTTCCCAGAGTACTGAGATTACAGGCCTGTACCACTGGACCTAGTCCAACATTGGAAATACAGATAAAACCAGAGGAATTATTCTGATATCACTCTCATTTCATTTTTCCTTGCTATCTTAATTTGCCTAGGAATATTTTCAGCAGGAACCTAGCTAAGCATAGCTCCATTAAATTCAGGGAACCACCAGCCGTGGTAGTAAGAAATTTCTGGGGGCTGGAGTAATGGCATAGCAGTTAAAGCACTTGCTTTGCAAACTCAGGGCCCTGAGTTGATTCCCCAGCACCACATAAAGCTGGGTGTGGTGGTGCATGCCTGTAATCCCAGCACCCTGGGAGTCAGAGGCAGGAGGATTGCAAAACTTGAGCCTAGTGTGGACAATTTAATGAGACCTTGTGTCAAAAATAGACTGGGGCTAGGGAGGTAGCTCAATGTGAAGGCCCTGGTTTAATCCCCGGTACTTCTGCCCCCACTCTTCCCCAGTAAATAAAAATCTGATTAAGAAGGACGAGAGTCAGGAATAGAAGGCAACACAGCAGTTTTCCTTATTTTATACAAAACCTTTATTCTTATAGGTGTCTTTGTTATAGGGATGGGATTTAGGGGTTTCACTGAACTATGTCCCTTGCCCACCTTTTTATTATTGATTTTTTTTTCTCTTACTGAGACATGGTCTCCTTCTGTAGTCCAGGCTAGTCCTGAACTAAGTAGTCCAGGCTGGCCTTTTAATACATGACAATCCTCCTGAGTGCTGGTATGACAGATGTACACCACCGTGCCCAGCTTCTGTGGTGCTGGAGAATCAAACTCAGGGTCTTTGAGCTTGCTAGGCAAGTACTTTAACCATCGAGCTAATCCTCCAGCACCCTTAGGGTCTCATTAAGTTGCTAAACTGCCTAAGCTGGGCTTGAACTTGGGATCTTCCTGCTTTATCCTCCCAGAGTGCTGAGATTGCAGGTCTGTGCCACCTGGCCCAATTTATTCACATAGTTTCATATATGATCATCAGTTGGTAACTGTTCTAATAAAACAACAAAACTTTCTTAAGACTCAATCTTCAGATAAAGAAATTGTTATACAGAAGCCTTCCAAAGGTTTTATGGAAGTACAAACTAACTAAAAAAACGAACAAGATTCTGCTTCTACTAAGTCACTGAATACCCAGCATGTATTGCCATAGAAGCATGAAAACGTGCCTCCTGAATGTCTTCCCTGTCTTTATTAGTAGCCAGCACCGACAGCCTTGTATATAAAATATTGTACTGAATGCTTTATGTAGTTCTAGTAAATAATCCTATAAGAAGGCTAATAGTAACAAAATTACTAAACCTCAGCAATTAAGTGGTAGGGCTGAGATTTGAATGCATCTAAACTTCAGTGCTTTCTGAGTGTAAACTGGGGTATTAGGTACAGTGAGAGGTTGCTGCTTTCAGGATTCAGGGAATTTTCATGCTATTTTAATGACATAATGAGACCAGTAGATGAGGGCTTATTGTAACTACTAATCTCTTGGCACAACTGGAATCACATGTACCAAGTCTGTATTTCCAATAATCTGTTCATTTCTGAATCACCCAAACTCAAGAAGTTTGTCAGCTTGCTTGAGATACCGTGCAACTTGGAATAATAATAGAGCCAGTAGACAGTGAAACAAAAACCTACTTAACGTTGGCTTAGATGCCCCCTTCGGTGGGTGTCATTATGGCTTGGATCTGGGATGTCCCCCAATCCCTCATATTTGGATGTTGTGGAACAGCTGTGGAACCAAGTGCTTATTAAGAGGTGGGGCTTGGTCAGGAGGGGTGGATTGCAGGTGTGTGAACTAGATCAGATTATGGACATGTGATCTGGAAGGGGTAGATCACTGGGACATGACCTTGGAGGGCATATGCTTACTCCATTCTTTTTCTCTGGCTTGTCTGTCTGCCATCCCATGAAGATCTTTCTTGCATCTAGCCTCTTCCATGTGCTTCTACTACCACCAGTCACCCATGGACTGAGATCTTCAGAAACTGTGAGCTAAAATAAACTTTCTTCCTTTAAATTGTGGATGTTGGGTATTCTGCCATAGCAATAAAAAAGTAACTAATATAGGTGCCATACCCAGATTGTTCCCAATTCAGATAGGTGCTACTGCTGCAGTTTTATAAGTGAGAAAACTAAGGCTTTGTTTGGGTTTGGATAATTTCCTGGGGTCACACTTCTAGTAAGTGGTGGAGTCCAGATTAAAACTTTTTTTTTTTTTTTTTTGAGACAGGGTCTTGCTCTGTAACCCAGTCTTGTCCTGAATTTACTGTGTAGCCCAGGCTAGCCTTGTACTTGGCACTTCTCCTGGCAATCCTACTGCCTCAGCTTCCTTAGTGCTGGGATTACAGGCATGTACTGCTATGCCCAGCTTTATGTGGTGTTGGGGAATTGAACCCAGGGCCTCAGCTTGCAAGGCAAGCACTTTAAACATGTGCCATTCCTCCAGCCTCAAGAGTCAAACTTCTTGACTCCAACATCCATGCTCTTCATGTGACACTAAAGAGATAAGGAGTGGCGCTGAATGGCAAGATGCCCAGGGCCAGTGAAGAGCAGAGTAACAGCAGCATTCTGACATTCCCCGAGGGAGAAGCAGGGCCAGGGCCCAGTTCAGAGCCTCCTGCCTGACAGCATAAGCAAATTAAGGGGATTATGATGTGACAAGGCACATTTGCTTATTTATTGTGGTACTGAACATTGACTCCAGAGCCCTCACACAGCCACATCCCAACCCTGTGATTCTGAGACGTGGTCTCATTAACTGCCTCCCATAGTTCCAAGGTTACAGGCTTGTATTACAGGGCGAGCTAAAGGTCAAGTTTTAACTTCAGGAATCCTTGGTATTCCAAAATACACACAGCTTCATGAAGACACTGTCTCTTGTGCAAAAGGTCATATGGATTATCTGGCTTGTCATTTTCAGTATAGGAGAGTGAAATGACAATGGTATCATGCCATTTAACAGACTCCAGCATCTTAAAAACTGAGGGTAATGGCAGGTCACTGTGAAGAGACCTGCTTCTGACATCATCCTGAGTAGAAAGTCATTCAAGACTCACAACTTCAAAATATTTATTTTGTTCTTTTGCACATGACACTGTTAAAACATTCTACTACAGCAATACTTCTCTCCAGGAGTTTACAATCTAGGACAGTCAACATGAATTGTAGACTCAGTGATTAAGGCATTGTATCAAATGCAGACTTTGTATTTTAGATATGTCTTCTGAAGCAGCAGCTGGAAAGGGCAGGATCAAAACGAAAGGACAAGACTGTATACCCCCTGCCCACCCTGCTAGCTCCCTATAAGGAACCTCTCGTGATTGGATCTCAATCCCAATACTAAAAGCCTGGATGGGATTTTGGGCAACCCTACCCTAGTTGTGAAGAAACTAGTTTCTAATCCTCTGGTGGACACTAAGGATTCCATTCGTGGGAATGAGAGAGTTGAGTGTTTCTACATCAGACTGGAGACAGCACCTCAGTTTTTATAACTCTGCAGAGGGTATAGGTAGCCCTTTATCAAGGCTTACAGAAATTCCAGTGGGGTCATTACTTCTTGATGCATATTTAAGGTCTCTAATGGGTTTATAATCTTCTGGTTGGCAGTTATATCTGCAGCATTGCAATCCCCCCTGCATCACGAGGGCTAACAAGACTGAATAAAGTAGTTAACAGGATAACAGCCTGAAAGAAAGGAGAGCAAAGCAAGGGGCCAAACCAATGGAGACACAGTCTTCCAGCAGATGTGAACAGGGAAGGGAGAAAATAGAAATTTAGACCCAAAATAGTCCAGGAGGTCAAGCATTAAATCTCAAATGAACAGCGATACAAAAATCAAAGTCAATGAGATCATTATCACAATTCAAGAGCTAAAGATGGAATTTAAGCTTCATCTTTTTTCTCCACTAATTTCAACCTTTGGCAATGTAGTGTAAGGATCTAAAAAAGCAAAATTGATGTTTGTCAGATTTTCTGTACCCTGAGCACCTGAAGACCTGTTCCAAACTGAGTTTTCTTTGGGAGTTCCAAATTCATAGCACTTTTTCTTAGCTGGCCTTGAGTTTTCTCACCCTAGTGAGAAGGTCCTGTTCCTGGAAGGGATTTTTTTTATAGCAGCCCATGCCTAGATTTCTAGAGAGCACCAGAATCACCACAAAAGCACCAGTCACCACTAAACACTGAATTTAACGTACTCATGGTTTATTATTCCTTGGTTTCTGAGTCAAGAACAGATTACTTATACCTTAATGTTGGGGGTCTGTCAAGTACCTGTCATCCACTCTGCTCATCAGAGTGTCAGCATTCCAAGGGGATAAAATGAGGGAAAAGCACAAAGCTCTAAATGTCAATTCTTGAATCTTCATGTCAACCCAGTAGGCTCCTAACCCTCTTGGTTCAAAGACACAAAAGTACACATTCCTTGCTTTTCAATATTTAACTGGCACTCACAGAGGACTTATAAACTTCAAAACCACAACACAGGCCAACAGGATAGCTGTGTTTTGTCTTCTCTGCCCTGAGGCACAACTGAATCTAGCACCAAGGAGGGCAGGAATGAACAGACCAGCACAGAAGAATCACTTTAACGAGGTAGTTTGGAGACTGAAGCATAGACTAATAATCAACAGAATAAAAATCCACTTCTTCACTGGGAAAACAGGTTTTGGCTACTTGTGATCTAACAAAGACCCCGAGAGCAGAAGATGAGAATGTACCTGCTGTGGCACAGGTGTTGGGGGCTGACCATGCCCTAAGTTTCTCCACAGAGAAAGCTGGGCTTTTGTCCTTCTGCCTATGACTGGCTCATAGACACTGTAAAGTTTTCTCTCAGACTTCAAACTATTTCCAAGGAAGAATGTATCTTTAAAAATAAGGACTAATGACTTCAAACGTGCTAAAAGTACTTTGGCTATAGTACTTCACATACATGTGTTTTAGTACACATACACATTGTTGGAGCTGAGTATTTTTGGAATGTTAAGTATAGAACCAGCAACATTTAAAATGTGAGGTATGCCAAATATATCACCACCTACCAATCAGCAGTTCAAATATTCAAGCTCACTGTCTCAGGTAGCTTCACTCCCACCCCACCCCCAGGTGCACTTCCTTTGTTTAAAACAGAGATTCTGAAAGTGTGACCTCTGGTCTATCAGCAGGGCATCACCTGGGAACTCAGCTGTACCAACCTGAGGACTCAGGGTTGAAGCCCAGAAAAACCAGTGTTTTAACAAACCTTCCAGGTGATTCTGATGCAGGCTAAAATCTTAAAATCGCTGGTTTGGTAACACCCATGTGAGAATAAAATGGGAAAAAATAATTCAAACTCTTTTGTTTCATTCAGCTGGGAAAAACCAAGATACCAAGTCAAAGTAAACTGTCAATGGTTTTATTTAAAAATTCTATGTATATTTTCTCAAACTGATTGTCTTTTTTTTTTTTTTTGATTGGTAAGCTCATCCTAATCAAAACGTTAAGTGGGAACACAAGTTGATGATTTAGCAACTGAAGAATTCACACTACAGGTTCTAGGCCTGTATTGAGCCTCAGTTCACTTTGCACACTACAAAGATTTTGGTGTAACACATCACACCTAGAGAAAGGCACAATGTATTTCCCTCTTTGTGTCCAAAGACTGGAGCTTATTTTTTTAAGGTGAAGTTTCAGTCCTGGGGTCAGGGGGCAAGAATGTCCCTCAGCTGCCATCAATCCTAGTTGAAGTTAATCCCTTTCTATCACTGACCCAGAAAAAAATCCCACCAATTTCACATACAGTCTGTTAAAAAAACAAACAAACAAACCCCAAAAGTTTAAAAAAAGGAAGATGATGATCAAGTCATTGAGTACAAAGCTACCTAAATTAGACCACAATCTAGGATGATGAGGGAGAGACATCTCATGGTGGCTTCTCAAGGGAAATGGAAACTACAGCTTAATAGAAAAGATAGGTTTGGAGGTTACTACTTTTCCTTAGAGAAGAAACTGTAAACTAAACTTCTATTCACCAGGGGTGTGTGTATGTGTTGTATGTGTGTGTGTGTAAAGAGACAGAAGCAAGAAGGGATGACTGGAGCAGGAATCATGTCTTCAGGCTTGAACTGCTTCCCACTGCAATAAGGCTACTTCATGGATTGTGACGTTAATGGCAATGCTCCGTGATGTCCACTACTACTGCTTTCTTCCAGCTGAAGAGAAAATATCCAGTTCCGGCTCCTGCGGCTACTGCGATACAGAGGTACCCATTGTAGGTCATGAAGATAAGCATGAGAAAGTAGCTGATGACCACCTGGATGATATGCAGCACTGTCTGCAGGAGATGAGGAAAACTCAGCATCTGCTGCCTGGGGAGAAACAGGGACATGATCAGATTCACAGAGCAGTGCAGAGCAGACGGGAAGCAGTGTGGCCATGAGCTCAGCCTCACTTGGACTGCCTGACAGCCACTCTGGCAACTCATGGCTCTGTGGGCATGTTTTTTGTTTATTGATGCCTGAAATAAAACACCACAGGACTGTCAGCATCAAATAGATACGCTATGGGTCAACAGAAGTACCCTTTTGGGGAAGAAGTTCAAAGAAAAAGTGATCTTGACTTATCTCCACTTTGGATTGTGCAAGGGAAGCCCTATTATCTTCACACATGTAGTTGCCTGAACATTTTTTCTTTGCAGAGTTCACAGTCTACAAAAATAGAATTAGAATTGAGAACTGGATGGTGAAGCAGAGATTACTTAGAGACCAGGAGACTTGACTATGCATATTCAGTGTCATCCCGGGGAAGCCATACCTTTTTGGGCCTCAGTAAGCACACAGGTGCAATAGGAATATATAATATTGTCTGGGGCAATCCACATTTCTGGGTCCTCCTTCTGACTAGCAGAAGCTTTACCTTCCCTCACCTTCCTTCCTTCTCCTGTATTTTTCCCAGGAAGGTATTCTTTACACACACGCGCGCGCGCGCACACACACACACACACACACACACACAAAACACACAATTGTTTCTTCAAAACAGGATGTTGGGATATAGGATTTCATAAAGGCCAATCTAGTTTTAAGACCTACATTTCTATTAATTTTGAATCTCAAAAAGCATTCACCAATCTACAGGAAAAACGAGCAGTCTTCAAATACTTTCTCAGAAGATAGACATGAGTATATAATATGAACAAAATGAAGGCAGAACTAGATGTATCTTTATATGAAAAGGAATTGGTTGTATTCTGCCATTCTTTTATATCTTGATTTGAAATCAATAACTTGTTCATTATTATTTTGGCAAATACTTCTATATAAGGACTCCTTACTTGTCTTCTTCCACAGTGACAATACTTACAACTCAGAACAAACATATATGTGCTTACAAAAAGGGTGACTCTTCCTCTGGTCTGCCATAAACCACAACTCCAAACCTCTAGAGAGAGTTTTGACTGAGGTCATAATAGAATCACTAATTCAGAAAGAGGACTGCTACTCACGGCTACTTTGCTGCTTAACTAAGCTAGCTCTTTAGAACTTCCATCTAGTTCTTCCAATCTTCTTACCCGACAGTTTTGTGTGTCTCCATTAGAATGGTTCCATTTGGTCCTGGGACAGGCATGGAATTGTAGCGAATGCTGACTTGTGACTTACGCAGCAAACTCTCTCGGGCTATCTTGAGTCCTTCATAGAACATTGCTAGTAAAAACACTGCCACAAAAGCTCCCGCCATTTCTAAGTAGAGAAGGAGGAGATGGTGGTACTATTAAACACGTGAAAAATCATCAGCCACTATTTATTCTGCTAGAAGACAACAAAGAATGCGATACTATCAGTTTTTGAATATATTCTCTTTTCAGCTGTCCAGATAGTATAGCTAAGATGTTGTTAGTGAAAACTGTTGCCTTTGAAGAATGTATTTTGTATTTTCCTGTTTTGTGCTAGAGTTTTGTACATGCTAAACACATGACCTACCACTGAATTATACTGCCAGCCCCCAGCTTATGTTGATGGTGACAATGCTCTGTAAGAATGCCAGTACCAGTGATGGTTCATGAAATTCTGTGCTGGCATTGTGATCTCAATGATGCTTCTTTGTCAAGGAGGGCCACCCAGTTTGATGACAAAATAAAGGCATTGATCCAGTCAAGCCCACATTACATAAGAGATTGCATAAACATTGAATATCCATAATTCAAGTGTTCAAGACCACGTAATGAAGCTGGGATATACAAACAAACTCAATATTTGGGTTCCTCATGAATTCAAAGAAGTTCATTTTATGGTGGGAACATACATCTTCAATATGCTCACAAAACATGATCCTTTTTTGAAGTGACTGATGAGTGGTGATGAGAAGTGGACTGTTTACCACAGCGTGGTATACAGTCTCGGTCCCTACATGACGATTTGCCTCAAATGACATCAAAAGCAGACATTCATCAGAGGAAGGTTATGCAGTTAGTGTGGTGGGCTCCTACCTAGGAACCAAACAATTCAGATGTGTGCAGTTGGCAATTGGACAGTTTGAGTGAATCCATCATCCAAAAATGCCTAGAGCTCATTAATCATCAAGGAGTTGTGTTCCATCACGACAACAAAAGACCATGCACTAGTCTGATCACTTGCCAGAATTTATTAAAGGTTGGATGGTGTGTGTTGCCGTACCCACCACCCTCGCCTGACCTCGAGCCATCAGACTTCTACTTGTTTTGTACTCTTCAAAACTCCTTGCATGGTATAACTTTTAATTTAGACAAGACTAAATCAGCACCTTGTTCAATTTTTTACTAATAATGACAGGTTCTTTTATAAACAAGGAATTATGAGGCTCACTGAAAGATGACAAAATATGGAGCAAAATGGTCATATATCATTAATCTTTGTTCTTTCTATAAATAAATGACCTTTGGAAAAACACAGACAAAATCTGACATGACCTTTCTGACAAACCAATAGCTCTTTTACACTGGTAAACATAAAGTAGAATACTGAAAAAGGGAATAAAGCTGGGAATGGTGGTATACACTGTAACCCCATCCCAGCACTCAAGAGGATGAGGTGTTAAGTATTTTAAGTTCAAGGCTTCATGTCTAAAACAAAAGAGGCAGCAGAAGCAGCAGCAGGAGGACAACAATTTTTTTTCTCCTTGAGATGTTCCCCAGGCCAGTTTTGAATTCCTGGGCTCAAGTGATCCTCCCACTTCATCCTCCCTTAAACAAGGTATTTTCAAGTGCTGACTATATATTTTTTTGAGAAATTGGTGTATTTACATAGCGTATCTTGGTAATTTTTAGTTCCCTTTCTTCCTCCTACCCCATTTCCCTCCCCCACATCCCCTTTCCCTCTCCAAAAAGCCTATCTTCTCACTTTATTCCATCTCTCTTTTAATATTTTTATGGTTTGTTTTTCTCATATTAGAGAAACCATGTGATAATTTAACCTGTGTCTTGATTCATTTTCCTAGGCATAATGCTTTCAAGGTATATCCATTTTCCTACAAATGATTCAAACTTATCTTTCTTTATGGCACAGTAGTACTCCACTGTGTAAATATAGCACTTCTTTATCCATTTATCTATTGATGGACATATCAGCTGGTTTTAAGATTTGGTTATTGTAAGTCATGTTGCTATAAACATGGGTATACATGTACAACTTTTATTTATTTATTTGAGACAAGGTCTTGTTCTGTAGCCCAGGCTGGTCCTAAGATCACTATGTAGTCCAGCCTGGCCTCAAACACAAAGCAATCATTCTGCCTCAGCCTCCCCAGTTCTGGGATTAGAGGCTTATGCCACCATACCTGGTTTATATGGTGCTGGGGAATCAAACTCAGGGCCTTGTGCTTTCTAGGACGTGCTTTAGCTGCTGAGCTACTCCCTTAGCCCTGCATGTATCACTCTAGTATGATAATTTTAACTCTTCTGGGAAGATAACCAGAAGAGGTATAGCTGGGTCAAATAGGGTATCTATTCTCATTTTTAAAAAGAATCTCCATACTTTCCATAGTGGTTGTACCAGTTTATAGACCTATTAACAACAATAACAACAAAAGATTGTTTTGGCTATTCTGAGTCTCTTGTGGTTCCACATAAATTTTCAGATCATTTTTTTTCTACTTCTGTGAAAAATGTCATTGATACTTCAATTGGGATCACAATCAATCTGTATATCAGGTTTGGTAGAACTGTCATAAAGCCAACTACCTTTCTTGAATAGACTTTTTAGTGCTATTGCATGCTGTGAAGTTGACAGTGAAATGTGTAACACACTGCTAATTTAATATACTACCTGCACTAATGTTTCCCTTTTTCCTAAAACAAACGAACTGTATGGATTCAAAGAAAAGCCTGGTACATAAGGCAGTTCAACTGATCATTGAGATTTTGCAAACTAAATTTAAAGCACACCAATGAAACATGAAAATAAGAGATGAGTGATCAGCTATCCCAAAAATAGGAGTGACTAATAATCAGGAGGATTGTGGCCCATTGCTTGGTCTAAGGGAGCGCTACAAGGTCTGTGCTCTACGATACTGCCTCTATGTGATTTATGGCAAGCTACCAGATGATTTGGAGTATTTGTAAGGAGGATTATACAAGATCAGTGATTTTTAACCTAAGCTTGTTTTGTGGAATTTAAACTTGGCTGTAGTCATAGATCCAGGACCAATAACTTATTAAGCAAGGAAACACTCTGGAAAAGGATAAAAGGAAATGAACTGCAAAAGATTTCTACCTTGTATTTAGATTATTTTTTATGATTTTCAAAGTATATACATATTACCTGAGGGACGCTCACCAGAGGACTGAAAGCTTGCATAACCTACCTTCTAGGTAGGATACAGGAAGCATCAGGGTTACATAATGTGACCATACTGATTCAGATATTAGGTCAAAATGAGATGCTGTGTGTCCAAATTCTTTGTCATTGTCTCTCATGTGACTCAAATATCACCTGATGGCTTACCTCCAGCTGTATTGATCACCAAACCAGAAAACAATAACTCCACATTCTTAACACCAAAGAAGAAGGTCATAGGCTGCCAGAAAACCAAAATAAATTAATTAGAAATGACCGAAGAGCCCAAATGAGAATTTTAGTCAAAGAGGGACATTTGAAAGTAACAGGTCTAGATAAGAAATTAGGAGGAGAAATTCATGGAAGATGCTTCTTCCTGCAGTTTAGTTTTAGTACCACAGGTACTGAACATGAGAATTCTCCTGTGCTTCCAGAAACTTGTATCTTTTTTCACTCTTCTACACAAGCATAAAGACCAGAACTTAACCAGAAAAGAGTGAATATCAAGAGCAGGGACTAAAGAAGAACACTGGGAGTCTTGGTGTTGGTATGACTCTGATTTGCCACACAGGTAAATTAGTTGACTTGTGTTTCAGGGTCTGCTTCAGTCTCTCCTCACAGGTAAACTGACCTTGAATGAGAGTAATCTTCTGGTGCTAAAATCTATTATTTCTAGAGTCTGACAGGGTGGGGTAGGGCTTGCACCCCTCCCATGGTACTCACCATCATCATCATCATGTTGCCGTCTCCTCCACCATGGGAGTGTGAGGCTGAGGTGGTTGGGTGATGGTGAAATGGTGGCATGGTACTGCTGCTGTTGTCCATGAAATTCTTCTCCTTATGGTGGGAATGATCCATTTTTTTCCAGGAAAGTTGGGAGCAGAGAAGGACTCAATACTGGGAAAAAATATATATATATACACACATACATATGCATATATACGTGTATATATGTGGTTTTAGTAAACACTTGGTCTATAGAATTTCATCTAATGAACGAGTGCTCTCCTAGACTCTTTATTCAGAATTATTTTTCATAATCTAAAGATGGACAGAAAAGTAATTTGAGTTATTAAGAGATTACCTTTGGAGACATAGCAAAAGCAATTCATACCTAGGTTTTCAGATATTCAACCCTTCCTTATTTTGTAATTATTGCACAATTATTTTTTAAGAGACATGTTTAATATATGTTCAAATTTAAATATGATAGGAGAAGTAGCTTTTTTGGGTTACAGGAAACAATTTGTAATAATGTACAAATGGATGGATCCAATAGGTGTAATTGCCTCAAGACTTTCTAATCTTCTTTGTTAGTAGATAAAAAGCTTGTGTTTCAGATGATTCACCTAATTGGGATGGCCTGTGTTTCGTCAGGCTATTCCAATTACAGTTTCAGCCTTCATCTTATTTACATTTGAAGAAAGGTCTATTGCTGCCCCAGGCCATCAGTGTGCTCAGATTTTAGATACATTTTCAGTCCAACCAGGACATTCGAGTTAAGAACTTGAAAAACAAGATATAAACTGGATATTCTATATTAAATTAAGTCTAGACACTGCATACTTAGCCTTATATCTTTCCTACCACATTGACTCTTTTTTTTTTTTTTTTTTTTTTTTGAGACAGGGTGTTGCTTTGTATTCCAGGCTGGCCCTGAACTCCTTATGGAGCCCAGGCTGGTCTTGAACTCATGGGACTCCTCCTGCCTCAGCCTCCCAAGTGCTGGGATTACAGGTGTATGTCACTATGTCTGGCTTACGTGGTGCTGGGGAATCCAACTCAGGGCCTTGTGCTTGCTAGGCAAGTGCTCTAACCACTGGGCTATTCCTCCACTTCTCCTACATCAACTCTTACTTCAAAGGTCAACCTAGAATGTAAATCAAGGGGCAGTACCTGGATTTGAGTAGGAGAGTGAGAAGTTGGGGTGTGTCTGGAAATGGAAATGTTGATGGGGGTTTCTAGATATGTCCTTCAAATTCCACTTGTGGAAGAAAGAGTGGTTTTACAGATTCCAACTAAGTATTCATGTTTTTAAGTCTGAGGATGCAATTAATTTTTCAGTCAATAAGTATTTATCAAACTCCTGTTATGGGCCAACTTCTGATCTAAGGGCTAGTAATTCAACAATGAATAAGACAAATACCTAATACACAATGAATAAAATGTGATAATTTCATGGTACAATTAGTGCTATGAAGAAAATAAACAGGTAACATGACAACATTACTGAGATGTGGAGAAGAGATACACTTTATATAGGAAAGTCACAGACACAAGGAGCCCAGCATGTCTAACTCAAAAACACAAACACTCAGTCTTTATGGTACTCTCTTCAGCTCCGACCCCATGATTCTATGATACTACTTTAAAATACTTATTTCTAGTGAAAGATAAGGCAACATATCCATTAAGAAGAATCAAAATATACACTTTGAATTTAAATAGCTTTCAGTCAAGCACTGCAATATTTTACAACTGTAAATCATTTTTGTTTTGTGTTGTTTTTGAGACAGGGCCTTGTTCTACAGTCGACCGATTATCACTGTCACAAAGAAGTACATCAGAAGACTGAGGCAGGAGGATTACCATTAATTTTGATGCCAGGCTGGACTACATAGTGAGTTCAGGACCAGCCTGGATTACACAGTGAGACTCTGTCTCAAAAATAAAAAAAAGATTTTTGCTAGCCAGACAATTGATAATGCATCCTTATAAAGGGTTAAAGTAGAATCACAAAGTTTATTCTCATTCAAGGCAAGAGTGGAAAACAATTTCATTCCATATTATCAGCATGAGCTCTAGCTAGGAAGAGGCAATATATTTGCTGAGTGCTTTCTGTACTAAGAGACTGAAGGAGATACAGAAACAAACTATATATAGTCTTTGCTTAGAGTTTCAAGGCTAAAAAGTAGAAGGGGAAACTGAAAAGTTGTAATTTTCACTTTGGGGTACATGACACATATAGGACAGTTAAAAAAATCACAAACATAGCAAGCACTATAAACTACTTTGAGTTGTACCATTGATTTCCTCAGTGAACTTTTACAACATTCTTTTATTAACAATTTTGCTGTGGTTTGAGACAAGTCTCTGTCCTAAGTAACCTAGGTTGGCCTCCCTCCCTAGCTGAGATGGGAATATACTTCCATATCCAGATAATACCATTAGTTTTTTTTTTTTTTTTTTTGAGACAGGGTCTCTCCCTGCTCTCTCTATAATCCAGGCTAATCTTGAACTCACTATGTAGCCCAGGCTGACCTCGAATATATGGCAATCCTCCCATCTCAGCCTCCCAAGTGCTGGGATTACAGGCATTTGCCACCATGTCCAGCTTCCATTAATAATTTCTGAAGACTCATAGGTCCTACGTCTTTAGGCCCTTAATTACCAATTACAGAAATGTGTTCAATGATAATATATTAGCAAATCTCTTCACTGATTTCAGGAATTCACTTCTATCAGTGACTCAGGAATTCATATGTTTAATGTTAAGAAAACCTGCTAGAAGAATGGCACAGCAGTTAGAGCACTTGCCTAGCAAGCACAAGGTCCTGGGTTCAATTCTCCAGCACCAAATAAAGCCAAGCATGGTGGTATACACCTGTAATCTCAGCACTTGGAAGGCTGAGGCAGAAGGATTGCTGGGTCCGTATCTAGCCTGGGCTACACAGTGACTTCAGGATCAGCATGGGCTATAGAGCAACACCCTGTCTCAAAAACAAACAAACAAACAAACAAACAAAAAAAAAAAACACCTGAGCTTTTTATTGTTGGCATAGTTGTTCTTTTTATGGCAGTGGGGGTCAAACCAAAGGCTTCAAACATGCTTGACTAGTGCACTGCTATGGAACTAAACTCCAGCCCCTATGTACTTGTTGTGAAGTGTCATGTGCAAAGGATACATTTCACTTTCAAATACACCAAGAAATAGGGCAGGAATAGAATCTTCTGCTTTCATTGTCAGTGGACAATGGACTTCTGTAATGGAATCTTATGCAAGGCTTATCCAATAGTATCTGAATAGGAAGGTCTAAATCTTTTGAAAATTAAGATACAAACATACTCAAACCAATCATGATAAATCCTTATGCTCACTAAAAGAATTATTCTGGGCTGGGGTTGTAGCTCAGAGATACAGTCTTTGCTTAGCATGTGTAAGGCCCTGGGTTCAATTCCAATCACTGAAGGAAAGAAAACAACTTTATTCTAAGAAGTCCCATGGTAATATGTTGACTCTAAATGATACTTAAAAAAGGAGAAGCTTAGAAATAATTAAGGCATAATAATAAAGTTAGTTTATATTTTTCTCTACTACTTTACTTTTCTGTGATGTGTCATATATATTTAGATAATCTACCTTCTAAAACAATCAAACTTAACTCATTTTTCCTAGGATAGAAATTCCATTCACAGGAGGTATATTGATGGGTTTTGTCTATTTTCTTGGACAGCTTCAACTTCTGAAGATACAAGGCCAGCTTTTTCCAGAATAAAAATGGATATAAAAGTAAGAAAGAACAAGCCAGAGTCCAAGACACAGCAATACTGTAGGCTTTCTCAATTTATAATCTAAAGAGAATGATTTAATTTATGGCAATCATGAGCTGTGTTCTGTCTCTGAATTACTCAATAGCTTCTGTGAACTCCACAGCCAATTTTACTTGCTAAGACCTGTTTTCTCTAATTTAGTTCCACCCCATCATCTCCTTCTAAGAACTGGGCTCAAGGTCCACAAAAGAGCTGGACTGTACTTTTATGAAATCAAGGTTTCTGACTGTAAAGTGATTGTAAAACAATTATAATTAATAGAGTTTATGGAACAGTAAATAATGAGCCAGTCCTGATGTGTATCTGTAATCTCAGCACTTTGGGAGGTTGAGAGGAGAGGATCCCAAGTCTAAGCCGAATCTGGGCAACTTAGAGAAATCCTATCTCCAAATAGCCAAAATAAAAAAGGGTTGGGAATGTAGCTCAGTGTGAAGACCCTGGGTTTAATCACCAATATTGCAAAAAAAAAAAAAGTAAGTAATAATGAGTAATAAGTGAGACCTTAACAAAATCTGCGTAACATTATACTTACTGATTCACTGGGGTTTTGATTTCTTTAGGACAATTTACATGCACCCAACCAGGGTGAGATTCTGTCTCAAAAAAGAAAGAAAAAAAAAAAGCAAAGCAAAGCAAAACAAAACAAATGAAAGTCCCAAAACAAAACAAAAAGAAAACCAAACCCTTAGGATTCTTAACTTACAGACTTGCAGTCTAATAAAATTTACCCACTGTATTTTATTTACCAAGTTAAGCTAGTAACTAAGTAGAAAGATTGAAAATATTGTACTTTTATTTACATTTTTGCCAATTCAGGTTGATTTGTTTAACAGAATTCAAGAATGACTCATACCAGCCAATCATCTTTGCATTAGATAATAGAGTGATAGAACTTAACTACATAACATGAAAACATCTGTCAAAGAATTTGGAAAGTACCCTGATTGTCTGATTTGAGAAAGTTACTGAGCTGTTCTAAAGCTGGCTGAATTTAGAGGAGGGACCACTGGGAGTATTAAGTGAGATAATTTATAGCAAAACATCTAGCAAATTGCAGGAAAATGATAGCTATTACCTCTCACCATTACGTGTAATATTAGGGCATAAACTGAAAAGGAAAAATCCAATGGGCCAACTTGGTGGGGAAGACATTAAGCAACACGTTCGTTTTCTGTTAGCTTCTCTTCTACAGGTACTGTAGTAAAGCTGCTTGCAAGCTCCTTTTTGCCTGTCCTGACTCCTGACAGGTAAATGGGATCCTGAATTCGTTTATTCCCACATCAATGACTACTGCTTCTTCCTTAATCTATCTGCTATTAGTAGGCATGTGGATAGTTCCCAAGGGCTCCTTCTTTTAACATAGAATACTTTTTAGCTCTTTGAAGAAATGAGAAACAGTTTAGAGATTGATTTAAAAAAGAACCAGCATATATTTACATGGAAATTAGTTCATATGGGATTGGCTTTACACTATTCAGTTACTTTGGAGTATTATCTTGTCATTTACAGATGTGTGTACACCTTACTGAGGATTGAGCCCAGGGCTCTGAGCTATATCCCCACCCGTTTTGTTTTTGTTTGTTGTGGGGTTTTTTGGTTTTGTTTTGGTTTTCTACAACAGACAAATGTGTTTTCTTAAAAAAAAACAAAACCGAAACCAGTATAACAAACCTGTATCAGAGAGTCTGATTAAATTCAGTATTAAATTAAGCTCTTAAAAATCTTTCAAGCAAGCCAACAGGGTACATGAAAGAAAAGCAAGCAGCTACTGGTAATCCTTTGGTGGAAAAGTAAGTGACATATAAGTTGCCTTAATGATTATCAAGTCCAAGTTGTGTTTTTCAAAACCAAGTTTCAAGATATATCAAAGAAACCATACAAACACCCCCTACAAAAATATGAACAAAATATGAACCTGAATTTTAAGGACATAGCAAAAGCCAAATACAACAATACACACAAATAATTTATAAAACAAGCCTTTCAATCCTAGAAAACTAAAATGGGGAGAACTCACTAAATGGTAAGGTACCTAAAATGAGGTCTTAACAAATGGAGCTGTACAAAACATTTTCCCCAATGAATATGCCACATACACAAAGTCAGTGACATGTCATTTCTTTTTCCCTAGACAATTTATCTCTTCTGATAAATTTAGTTACTAATCAATATGAACAGAAATTAAAGTTTTCTTTTTTTTTTAAACTACCATTTCTTCCTTTAGCTCTTTCTTAATTTGCTTTAGCAACATTGTTCCTTTGGTTTGACTAGTTGGTCTCAAAGGCCTAGAATCTTAAGTGAGTACCAGCTCTTACTGGAAATGCAATCCTAGAAAAGGCAAGCTTCTAACTGAAGTGGCTTGACAAAGTTTAAGCATCCATTCTCAATATGACAAATGTCTCCCATGTTAATCACTAGATTGGTGACTTTTATTGGCTAGGTATAACATGATCCAGTGTGACAGTGGATTGCTCTGGATGAGGTACTGCAAAACCTGTGTGCACACACCCACCTACATAATGTTTCAATAAATACAAAGCATCACTTTAAATCATCTCAGAAGAATAAAAATACTGCATTTATATTGGCCTGCTTTGCTCGTTGGCTGGCTTGTGGTACTCTTTGGGGCACAGCAAACACACTATCAACTGGTCGCTACTCCAAGCTCTTTAGAGACTTTAGCACTTCCCGCTCTTGAGGCTTCAGCAGTTTTTTGCAGCAATAGTGATATTCTTCATTAGCACTGGCACTGTCATGGGACCAGCACCCCCAGGGGCAGGCTGACTTCTTTAAATTCCACATTGCTAATCAACTTGGGTTTAGCATTTATGAGATCCTAAACTCTATTTATTCTCACATTGATGACTACTGCTCCTTCCTTAATCTATCCGCTGTGATCAGATTTGGAATGTCTGCAGCAGACAGTACAATATCTCCAAGAACTGTGCTCCTTCTGCTGTTCTTTGGGAGTGTATGGAGAGAGTGTAACAGTGGCACCATCTCCAGGACGCTCATGTGCCCCAACTGTGTGTAGTAACATGGCAATGGGCATTGCCATTTTTTTTTTTGACCATCCAGCCACAGTAACATTCTTCCTTAGGGTGGGAATATCAGTTCACTTAATTATTTCCCATTTACCCATGGGGTAGCTGGTAACTTGGAATACTGGTCCAAACACATCTGCTCTACGTTAATTACATGAGAGCCATCAACATCCTTGTCTGGAGAAAGAGCATTGCCGATCTTTCTCTCAACAGTGTGCTCTGGGAAAGGCAGCTGGACAAAGAGGCCATCTGCATTTTCATCACTGTTTAGCTTACTGATTACATTTAATAGCTCTCCCTCAGAAGTGGAAGCTCGTTTCACAATTGTTTTCACTGCTGATTCCCACATCTGCAGCAGCCCTTGTTGAGGACACACAAGAGGCGTGTGAGATTCTCACCAACTGGAACAGCACACAGGTGTGGCTGCTTGTTGCCTGCAGTCACACACTCCTCCACTTCCTCTCCAACTTCCTGCTTGTCTGCTGGGCCAATTTCCTTCTAAAATGACAACAGCTTCATTGCCAACCGTGGCAAGGTGGAAAGGGCGCATGTATGCACCAGGTCCTCAAGATGAATGTAATTATTATGTATCACAAATACATATTAATGAAAAGAGTAACTTTGGGGTGAAAATTAAAATAAGAAAAGGAAGAAAAAGCAGAGCTAGCCAACATTCTGTTGAATGTGCCATATTCCATATCAAACAGTATTCAGGGAGCAGAAACAAGTTGGCATATGGCAAACCTCAAGTGTTTTAACTGAAGACTGGGCCCAATGGTACAAATCTGTAATCCTAGCACTCTGGGAGGCTGAGGCAGGAGGATTACAAGTTCCAGCCCAGCCTGGGTAATTTAGTGACTTTAGAAAACACTGTCTCAAAATCAAAAGTAAAACACTGACTTGAGGATGCAGCTCAGTGCAGAGGCCCTGTGTTCAGCCCCTATAACACAAAAAACAAAACACAGCTTGGGCATCTGTGTGGGTAATGGCTGCAACTTCACCCCGGTTGCCCACCTGCTCCAGCCCTCTCACAGCTGTCACCTGCCATCACCAAAAAAGTAAAAAGATGGAAGAGAACAAGAAGGTAGACTTTGTGGAGAGGGAAAGGGGAAATGGGGAGCACTGGGGGGTTGGGAAGGGATGTGATAGGTAAATAATAAAGTCATTATAAAAAGATCAGATGGCTGAGGGTGCTCGGGGTCATCTCAGCATCCTTAACTCTGTTCCACTGTTCTACCTGTCGGTTTTTATGCCAATACCATCTGGGCTTTTTTCTGTTGTTGTTACCTTGTCATGTAAGTTAATGTCTAGTTTTGAGATGCTTCCTGCTCACTCAAGATCATTTTGGCTATTCTGTGACTCTGCTGGTTCCACATAAATTTCAGGATTATTTTTCTAGATCTGTGGAAAATGCTGTCGGTATTTTGTTTGGAACTGTATTGCATCTGTATATTGGTTTTGGTAGTATGACCACTGCTCCTGCCTGCCTCAGTTTCTTGAGAACTGGGATTACAGTTACGCACTACCATGCCCATCTTTATGTAGTTCTGGGAAATTGAACTCAGGGTCTTGCCTTTGCAAAGCAAGCACTTTAACCACTATGTCATTCCTCCAGCCCTGATCTTTTGCATTTTTGGAAGTCTCTATTTCATTAATTTCTGCACTGATCTTTGTAATTTCTTTCCTTCTACTGCTTTTGGATTTGGACTGTTCATGTTTCTCTAGGATTGTGAGCTACATTACTAGACTATTTATTTGTGATTTTTTTAAATATGTGCATTCATAGCTATAAAATTTCCTCTTATAGCTGCTTTCTTTGTTTCCCATAGATTCCGGTATGATTGTTTTCTTTTCACTGTCATTTGACTCATCAGTTTGTTTTCTCTAGTCAGTTTTTGATTTTTTCTTTTTCTTTTGAGACAGGGTCTCCCTCTGTAGTCCAGGCTCGTCCTAAACTCAATATGTAGCCTAGACTACCCTTGAAATCATGGCAATCCTCCTGCCTCAACCTCCTGACTGTTGGGATTACAGGCATGTGCCACCGTGTCTAGCTTATGTGCTGCTGGGGAATCGAACTCAGGGCTTTGCACTTGCTAGGCAAGTGCTTTAACCACTATGCCATTCCTCCAGCCCCAGTTTTTTATTTCTTTCCTAGTTTCTTCTGTGATCCACTGCTTGTTCAATAATATACTATTTAGTCTCCATGTATTTGACAGGGTCTTGCTTTGTAGTCCAGATTAGCCTTGTACTCACTCTATAGCCCAGGATGGCCTCCTGCCTCAGCCTCACAAGTGGCGGGGTTATAGGTATGTGCCATCATGCCCACATAATAATCTCCATATTGTGTAATTTCTGTAGTCTCTTTTGCTTTTGATTTCTAGTTTTGTTCCACTATGATCTGAAAGTATGCAGGCAATTATTTCAATTCCTTTGTATTTATTCAAGCATGTTTTATGACCTAGGATATGGTCTATTTTGGAAAGGTCCCATGTGTTGCTGAGAAAAAAGTGTATTCTGTTGATGTTGGATGGAACACTCTGTAGATATCAGTTAAATCCATTTGTTGCACAGTGTGGTTTACCTCTGATATTTTTAATTTTTCTGGGGGGGGGGTCTAGCTGACCTACATATTTGACAGTGAGGTACTAAAGTCCCCTACTATGATTATATTGGGGTCTACTTGACCTTTCATGACTAGTACTTTGTTTTATGAAATTGAGTTTATCAAACATTGGTGTGCATATATTTATAATATGTGAGCTCTTCCTGTTGGATTGTTCCCTTTACCAGTATACACTGTCCATCTTAGTATGTTCTGATCTGTTTTGGCTTGAAATCTAAAGAGATTGAGAACAGCATAGGTACTCCTGCTTGTTTTTGGGTTTCAGTTGCATGAATCCCTATCCTTTTACTTTTAGTCTATGTGTTTCTTTTTGGGTAAACTGTTTCCTCTGCAGGCATCAAATGGTTGGGTTTTGTTTTTGATAGTCTGCTAATCGGTGTCCTTTGACTGGCAAGTTAAGACAACCAGCATTTGAATTATTATTGCAAAATATTCACTGAATCCTCTCATCTTTTTATTTCAGTATTTTTCCCCTTTTTTCTTCAATTTCCCCTTTTGATGTTTTCTTACTTCTGGTTTTTTTTTTTTTTTTTTTTTTTTTTTTTTTTTTTTTTTTTTTTTTTTTTTTTTTTTTTTTTTTTTTTTTTTTTTTTTTTTTTTTTTTTTTTTTTTTTTTTTTTTTTTTTTTTTTTTTTTTTTTTTTTTTTTTTTTTTTTT